>JBBPBO010000003.1:66410725-66481751 GCA_037974295.1 Cicer cuneatum
AAGAAAAAAAATTTAATATAAAATCCAAATGTTTTAAGTTACTTGTAAATTAAGTTTCTTAGCTTTATCTTTAGGAAAAATATGTATGCATCTTTTAATAAAAAAAACATTTACGATAAAATATTAATTAAGAAAAAATATTGTAAAATATAAAATCTTAATATTTTAAGTTACCTCAAAATTAAGTTTCTTAGCTTAAAAACAATATAAAAAAAAGAATATAAGAATATTTTATTATCTTAATTTACTTATACAGAAAAATCATTTTATAATTGTTTCCTATTTAATTTAACATATATTATTTTTAGTAAAAAAATTAACATATATTCTTAGTCAAAATAAAAATAAAATTTAAAATATATTCTTCCATAAAACCATTTAACATATATTATTCTTTTACAAAAATTAAATAAAAAATAGGCTAAATAGCACATGTGGTCCCTTAACTTAATTTCAGTTAACGTTTTAGTCCTTTATTTTAATTTTAAGTGACAATTTAATCCTTTATGTTTTAAAATGTTAACAATATTATCCTTTTTTTTTTACAAAAATTTAAAAAATTCATCAAAATTTTCAACCAAAATCCATAAAATTAATTACATTCTTTAATATAATACAAATTTTATCAAATTCGTAACTCAAATTTTCAAATAAACTTATATTTTCATTTTTTTTAGAGATGGAATTTTAAAAATCAAATAAAGAATAAAAATATGAGTTTATTTGAATATTTGAGTTCTGAATTTAATGAAATTTGTATTATATTAAATAATATAATTAATTTGATGAGTTGTGGTTGAAAATTTTGATGAATTTTTCTAAAAAAAAAAAAGATAATATTATTAAATTTTAAAATATAAAAGATTAAATTATCACTTAAAATTAACTTAAAATTAAAATAAAAGATCAAATAAAAAAAAAAACTTAAGTAAAATTAAGTTAACAGACGAGAGTATATTTAGCCTAAAAAATATTATACACTGTCATACAATATAAATAACTACACAATCACACTCAATAGTATATCTGAATTGAACTCTTTCACTAGCAACTATAGTTTTACGCTTGAATAGAGTTCGACTTCGTTTCTGTTTCATATTCAAATTGCGAAACTCTTCGATATGGAAAAATCAAATGTAAGGAGAAGCCATTTCAATATTCCTAACGATTCTTTCTTCTCTATTCTCTCAAAATTGCCCATTAAATCTTTGAAGCGATTTGAATGTGTATGTAAATCTTGGTCTCTTTTGTTTGATAACCCTAATTTCATAACCATATACCGCAAAAGTTTGTTATTCTTATTATAATGATAAATCTCTACTCTTACATAATACTATTAGTGATTTCGATAGTTATTATTTTGAAAAACAATATGAATTGTATTCTGTTTCTGGTGACAGGTTTGCGAATAGGGTAAAATTAGATTGGCCAAATATAAAATTAGGTTGGGAAATTGATTATGAGTATGATTCTGGTTTTAATATTTTAGGTTGTGGTAGTGTTAATGGAATTCTGTGTCTTTTTTGTGCATTTGAAACGTATGTTATATTGTGGAATCCAATTACTAAGGAATTCAAAGTCGTTCCTTCCAACAACAGCACTGTTGATAATACAACTGATGTTTTGTGGGCCAATCATCGTGGATTTGGTTATGACCATATCAAAGATGACTATAAAGTGATGGAGTATTGTCAAATTATTCCTGTACCTAATAGTGACGATGATGAGGAGATCAACTATGATGAGGAGATCTCCTCGTCCTCGTCAATAACTAATAGTGACAGTGACGTTGATGAGGAGAACTCCTCGTCCTCGGTCTCGTTCTTGTCAATATGGATGATATATAGTCTAAGAAGTAACTCTTGGAAAAAACTAGAAGTTGATGTGAAGCATAAGTCTATCCGTTGGAACGACGAATTACATGTGTACATGGATGGACACTCTCATGGTATTGGTACAGGTGAAAGAGATAATGAATCATGTTTGGTGTCATTTGATTGGAGCAATGAGGTTTTCGTTACAACACGCTTATTCGTAGACATAGAGGATGGTTTTGATGTATGGACAAGCATAGCTCTATTAAATGGGTCTATTGCTTCGATCTCGCATTTCAAAGACACATTTCACATTTCAATTTTGGGTGAACTTGGTGTAATGGAATCATGGACTAAGATTCTCATTGTAGGGCCTTTCCCTTGCCTGGATTATCCTATTGGTGCAGGAAAAAAGGGTGATCTGTTGTTCAGAAATAAAGATGGTGGACTAGTTTGCCTTGATTTAAATACTCAAATGATTGAGGACCTTGGTATCACAGTAGATAGATTTTGCTGTAGGTTAGTAATTCATGGAGAAAACCTTACTCCTTTTGAAGGAAATAATATTTAATTTTCACCCAAGAGATATATGATTGTGGTTATTTAGCTTATTATCATGCTGACAGTAATGTACTCAAATCTGAGGCAGTTCACACATTAGCATACTACCAAATCCTATTACTCATTAATTTACTGTTTTAGTTTTCAGCTACTGATTTGATACTCAAATTTGATATGCTAAATTTATTAGCTTTCTCTTCTAATGAATTGCACAAATCTTGCTTCCATAAATTGAAAACTAGTCTGCTAGTCCTTCATGTGTTTGGTTTGAGGTTGCAATAGAAATTCACATTGCTCACAAGTTGAATAGAAGCTCTTTATCTATCTTATGTTTTGATTTTCAAATTGAAAATTCTGCACCTTATTTTTGTTGTACAAATAATGTAATCTATAAAAGTTTTACATTGTTTTCTTTTGAGCTGAAACTTTTTAAGTTAGAATAGGCCCGATTAAATTTTACATTTTACATTTTTAATCAATTACAATCGATAGATTTTTAATTATAAACGTTTAATTTTTACTATAATTACTTCTAAAATCACATGCGTAATTGATTGTAATATGCTAATAATATACAAATATTTTACTTATAGTGTATGAAAATTAAATTGTAGTTAGTATTATTATTAGTCAAAATGAAATAAATAAATATAAGAAGTAAAGTTGAATTTTAGATTTTTTTCTCAAAACATTTAGACTTAACTGCACTTTTGGACCTCAATTTTAATATATTCATGAAAATAGTTTTTTTATTTTAAAGTCGAACTTTTTGGTCCCTATATTTTCACATTTGTTGTAATTTTTGTCTCAAAGCATAATTTTTACCCTAAAAATTGTGACTTTTAATCTAAAAAATAGTGATTTTTTGCAATAAAAAATTTATTTTCTCTTCAAATTTACAATTAGCAATATGAATCACCATTTTTTGGACTAAAAATCATTATTTTATAGGTCAAAATTCTAGTTTGGGATCCATATTGCAATAGATATGAAAAAAGAATTAGCAAAAAGTTTGATTTTGAAATAAGAGAATAAAAAATACAATTATCATAATTTTTGCTTAGTATGAAGTCTTTATGTTGTCGTTGTTGTTATTATTATTTGGGAGTGATATCTATCTATGTGTACTTTGTGACTATGTGTGCAATTGTGCGACTTCGTTTAATTTGTTTGCATATGTAATTTGCATTGTTTGTTTATTGTTTGCCTTGAGTTTGTAACTTGGCTGCATCATGTGACAAATGAGTTTGAGAATATATTATTTCCATTAATACAAGTTACTCTAACTTGAAAATCAAAGTCCCTATGCATCGGCTTATAACTATATTAAGTGGCAACAAAAAATACTTAATTTGGTGAAAAGCAACAATTTATCATTCATCACACAAATTAATATACCAACTTTTGAGCTACTAACTTACGTTTGAAAGTTTCTTTAGAAAGCTCAATTTTAGGTGCTAAATTTGTTTATTGGTTATGCATTCCTCTAAGCTTATCTTAGTACATTATAAATTTATAGTACTTTGGTTACAAGTCAGTGTTAATTTGCCATTAATACTATCTCATCTCAACCAAACAAAATTAACTGCATCTACGAAATTACTTTTGATAAAAATAAAAAATTGTTTATGTTATGAATGGTTTTGAAGCTTCACAACTCCTTATAAATACCACATTTGAAATGCAACTATTCATCAATCATCCAAAAATTGTAACAAAACAAAAGTTAAACTAACAATCAACATGAATATGAAAAGTATTACAACAATTGTTTTATCAGTTTTATTGGCAACGTTTGGAACAGCTCAATCTGCTGTCTTTGATATAAGAAAATATGGAGCCCCTAATGGAGATATAACAAAGGTAAGAACTAATTTACCTAAAAAAAATTAATGATTTTTATATCGCATATGTGTTTGGATCTCCTACAGCGCTGCACATGATACATCGGTTGTCGGGCCATATGATCTAAGCTAAAAAAAGTTGTCATAAATCTAACGGTGTTATAAGTGCTGCAACGCTATAGGGTATCCAAATCCGTTTGTCTTAGGTCTGAAATTTATATAGTAATCAATATTATTTAAATTTGCTATATATATTTTGTAATTGAATGGTATTTAATTTATATGTTATGTGAATTAGGGCTTTGGAGATGTTTGGAAAGCAGCCTGTAATTCAACAGGTGCAAGTAAAGTTTGGATTCCTAGTGGATCATACAAGATGAATGCCATAGTTGTTTCTGGTCCTTGTAATGGTCCAATTGAAGTTCAGGTTGATGGAACAATTCAAGCACCAGCAGACCCAGCTGCACTTCATGACGCTTATGAATGGATTAAATTTGAATATGTTGACTTTTTTACGTTATCAGGTAAAGGTGTTTTTGACGGCAAAGGTGCAATTGCTTGGACACAAAATGATTGTGGAAAAAACAAAAACTGCAACATGCCTTCCATGGTAAATCAAAATAAATCTATACATTTATATTATATATACTGTCAGTCAATCATAATCATCAGATCATTAAAAATATTTGTAAAGTCAAATACATGAGTGATTGTGATTTAAACTGACACTATACGACAATTAATCTCATATAGTACCAATTAAAAACATAGTAAGTGTGCTGATAAAATGAGTTTGAATGTGAACAGAACTTCGGTTTTAATTTCATAAAGCATGGAATTGTTCGGGACATAACCTCAAAAGACAGCAAAAACTTTCATGTGAATGTTTTGGGTTGCACCAACTTCACATTTGATCATTTCACTGTAAGTGCTCCAGCTACAAGCCTAAACACCGATGGAATCCACATTGGAAGATCAACTGATGTGAAAATTCTCAACACAAACATTGGTACTGGAGATGACTGTGTCTCATTGGGAGATGGATGCAGACAAATAACTGTCCAAAATGTGAATTGTGGACCTGGACATGGCATTAGTGTTGGAAGCTTAGGGAAGTATCCAAAGGAAGAACCTGTTGAACAACTTTTAGTCAAGAATTGCACTTTGACAAATACTGATAATGGTGTCAGGATCAAGACTTGGCCTAGTACTCCAGGAACTAATCCTATTACTGATATGCATTTTGAAGATATTAACATGATTAATGTCCTAAACCCTGTCATCATTGACCAAGAGTATTGTCCATGGAATCAATGCTCAAAACAGGTATTTAACCAAAAACCTACTCTTAAATTCTTCATCTTTATATATAAAATTACAATCATGCTAGAGATGATATTGTATATTTAAAAATCAATATTCTTTCAAACTTTAATACTCCTTATTGTTTGCATGTTATGCAATGGATTAGTCTCCATCAAAAATAAAGATTAGCAAAGTTACCTTCAAGAACATCAGGGGAACTTCAAAGACTAAAGAAGGAGTGGTTCTTATCTGTAGCAAGAGTGTACCATGTGAGGGTGTTGAACTAAATAATGTTGCTCTTACATTCAATGGAACTGAAGTAGATGCTAAATGTGTCAATGTCAAGCCTATTGTTACAGGAAAAGCTCCTAAATGCGTAGCAACAGCAGCAGCTTAGTTCCCCATTTCAAAATTTTCTTTTTGATTTCTTTCTTTATATATACACAAGCCATCCTTGTAAAAAGTGATGTGATGAGGACTGTTTAAAGTCCCTAGTGAAAAATTAGACAACTATAAGATTGTTACTAACAAGTATATTATATATGTAATTGCTTTGTATTAACTTGAATCCAGTTAAATGTTATAAGTTTGAGATTGACTTTTAAATTGAAGGAAAAATTCAATTAAGAAACAGATGTTTAGAGAACTTCCTTTCAAAACTTGTTAGAAAATATGATGGACATGGTACCACTACCAAACTGTATATCAATCCATTCTAAATAATATATTCTTCCAAAATTTAAATACCACTAAACTACCAAAAGCATTGAAGCTCATTACATAGAAAAAGAAACCATATATCCATCTGAGGTATAATAAAATATTGAGGATAGTATTTTGCAGTGAATTCCAAAATGTTGGAACATGAAACACAACTTGTTTGCAGTTCAGTAGATACAAATCCAAACATTTTCTTCATGAGCCAGGGGTGGAGGGCCGAGATCACTATAACTCAATATTATATATCATGCCACAGATTGAGGTCAATTCCTGTTGTATTTCTCATATCTTCGAGAGATGCCATCGTCAGATAAGGTGTCCCATAACTGCAAAATAATTAAATATAGCTGTCAATTTCACTGAGGGAACTATTAAGAATACCAAAGTTCATCTGCCCTTTTCACTTGACTTACATGTAATTTTCCCTTTGAGCCTCCTATAGCCAACAAGAATGGGTTGTCCTCTGAGAAAGAGATAGAAAAGACAGCCCCCTAAAAAAACACCATTAAAAAAAAAAGATAAGCCGTAAGTGTCAATTCAACAAAATACATAATGATTCATTGAATAATTTACATAAGACATATATTGTAGGGGAAAGAAACTGACAGCTTTTGGAGCTTTAGATGCGACACAAGATGGTTGGTTGTTTGACAAATCCCATAGTTTCACCTATGAAAAATAATAACAGTAAAATTAGATGAATTCCAATCTGTCACATGGTATACAGGAAAACAACAAAACTGACTTCACTATTACCGTTTTATCTGTGGATCCAGTAGCAAGAAGCTGCATGAGGTCATGTCAACAGGGCAGAGTTAAACTAAGTACACAATAGTAAGTTGGTAATATCAGCAAAGTGTTGAAGATACATACATTCAGTGCTGACATATTATAGGATACAGAGGTAACAGATTTGTCGTGTGCATGAAGTGTAAAAGTAGCACTCTGCTCAGATGTGGCATTGGACATGGCAGTCCGAACATCAAAACACTTGACCGTACCATCTTCAAGACTCACCTAACAGGACAATTAAATTACTATTAGTTAACTAGCACCTGTACATCCACAAAATCAAAAATTGAAAATTCATCTGACAGAATAAGAATCAGATAATAAATAAAATAAAATAAAAATAACATAAGGAGAAGTTAGTAATTCTTTTATAAGAAACTCAAAGATGCTAGTGTGTTTAATTTAACAGAAATATTAAACTTAACATTAGTACATAGGCCTAAAAAATAACAATAACACACCACAAAAGAGTGCTCGGTGTGTGGATCCCATGCCAAGCTCTCTACATCAGCACTGACCAACCACGTAAAGCCAGAATGCAACGGCATCCTTACATCCTTCTGCAAAGTTTAATAGCGCACTAAAAACATTAGATAGCTGAAATTTTCAACAAAAAAAATAATACTTTTGAAGTTCCAACTTATTCGCTTTAAAATGAAAATGTGTCTTTTAGCACATGAATATGCAAACAAAGAGTAAGGTATAATGTGTATTATGTTAATCAATACAAAATGTAGAAAAGCCAAGTCACATGGGAGCATTACCAAGGCAACAGTACGATCAAATGAACCACTAAGAAGGACCTGTTGTGCATGATGATTCCAAGCAACTGATTGAACCTGTGAGGATATATGGTTTGAAAGACATCAGGAAAAGCATTGACTCAAAAAATTTAAATTAGTCAATATGGAAAATTATAGAATATTGGATTTTACAATTTAATTAAAAAAGACATGCACCATATTTTTCCTTATCAACAACATAGAACTTTGCTAAAAACAGCTGCAAGAAAAACTCACAAATCCCAAATTTGTTCATCGCTTTTGCATATCTGTATTTAATAGTGTTTAAATTTTAAGCCGATGATTGAAAACCAAAGAGGAAAAGTTTATTATATCAATAAATTGACTTCACAAAAAAATTATATGCATACTAACTTAACTCTTACCTTGCCGGTGTGATGCTCCATTGTAATATTACACTTCCCAGTAACAACATCCCAAATCTTGACTCGCTTGTCAGCACTGGCACTTGCAAGTGTATTACTATAATTTTTAGGAATATACATCAGAGCTCAGGTGTCAAGGAAGAGAGTTCAAAAAACTTTAGTAAATAAAACCATTAGGCTCCAGAAAGCATAGGACAGCGAAAATAAAAAGCAGAATCCTAATTTAACAAACCTGTACTCCTTGTTCCAAGCAAGACCAAGTACTGAGTCAGTGTGACTGTCCTCTTTGTATTTTGCTGATTTCTATCACCAAACAATTTGCCGAATCAGCAAAAGAGATTCATATGATAGCTTGAAACCAAATTTTAATCAAAAGAAAAGAAATGGCTAACATATTTATTTTAAATGTAAAAGGATCAAATAAAATAAATGAGGAAAGGAGATTTCCATCAGTTGTTGGTAAATCTATCTCCGAAGGCTTCTGTTGGGACATGCATGATATCAGAAAATATAATCAAATTATACAAGAAAGTGAGGGAAGTTTACAATAGAAGCTTCGATCCTCATATGCATATCACATCTATATTTTCAGTTCCATCTAATGCTATTCACAATAAGAAATTTAAGTTTCAAAATTCAGAAATCATCAAAAGATATGGTCTATGATTAAACTCCATCCACAAATAATAAGGTAGATAAGAAAACTTAAGAATCAATAATCCATTTTTTTTTTTAAAGTTATAACTAAAAGCACCAACTCAAAGTACACATTAGCATTATATACATGCACCATAGCATGCAGCTATTGAAATATGTATAACCATTAACCACACTAAACACATTAAAAAGATAATGAGTCTAATACTTGGAAGTTGGAACTGCCAACGGTTATAGATGGCCAACATAACTTAAATTTTCAAACAGAACAACACATTGACTTCTATAATTAAATAACAATTTGGTAGGCAACAAATCCAGAACGAAACAGATGATCAATAATCTTATGGTCATTGATATTAACAAGAATGCATAAAATACCTTTTTACCATTTTCCCCCTTTTTCCTTTTCTCTTTGCCACCCAACACTACACAAGGCTCTACTTCATCAATCTGAGAACAAAAGAAAATTACAACGTATTCTGCAAAAAACCTCTATTTAAGTATATGATGTTTTGGATAGTGCAGCAACATTAATACACTTACAACATCAAGGTCCCAAATTTCTATGGATGGTCCCATTGAACCAACAGCCAAGAAGTTCCCTGTTATCATAATGAAACTATTTTAAGATAGTAAGATAATGCAAAGGCATGAAGCTGGTATCTAGTTGAATTTTAAGCATAAATTGCAATTAGCCAATACTTTGAAGATTTCGTTTAACAGTTTAAACACCAGACAAGCTTTGACTAACTGCAACCATTAATCTCCTTATTTTCTAATGAATCTTAATTCATAACCGATGTGGCAACTTTTTTTCTAGATGAAACATGAATTGTTAATTTTTTTGGCATACTAAATTGAAGGTAAAATTTACCAGAACATATGATTCTTTTATTATGACTTGAGACAGTTTAAAGTTTATCTTTATATTTTCAGATATTCAGATTTCCATAAGCCCCTACATTTACTTGCAAAGAGGGGGAAGATAAAAAGACCGAACTACACAAACCAATACGAACAATACATCAACACATATCAAGAGCAAATAACTCATAGGGTTTGGACCTTTTTCTCCTCCTTTAAGGGGGCAATCAAGCCAAGCCGTGCAGAGTGGAAATTCTGGAATAATGATATCATGGTGAATATACATGTTCATATCGCGGGTATTGGCGTCCTCAAGTATCCAAACCTGCCAGAGCAGATAAAAGCATGACAAGTCTCCTTTGCAGAGTACAACAACAATAATATCATCTTCAATTCATATTCACACGGAAAAACTAATGTTGCTTAATTTAACCGGTTAAGTTATTTAACCATACCCATATCCAAATCCGGTTATAAAATCAGAATAAGTACATTTAATTTATTAATCAGTCTAATAACTTGGACTTGTTGGATACCCATTTCCAATAACTAGTCGTGGATATAACGAGTTTTGCAAAATCAAGACCAATTGTGTGGATTGGTTTTAATATCCGGTTCTATCTAGTGGTTGTGGATAATGCATTCATGAGCAACCCTATAAAGAACTAACTTACTTCGAGAAAATTGACATCGTCCTCAGTACGCGCACAAACAATAACCGAATCAGTTGGATTAATGATCATGTCTTCAAGATCTTCAGAGTCATACTCCTCCTAAGTAACATATATAACATAATTTCAGTAAATAGAATCGAAATAACCAAACAAAACCGTGCAAGTATTATAACTTATCTCACATTTTTATCTTTGATATATGGATCCAATTCATTACTCGGATAATAAAGATCACCAATCCCCGAACTGAATAATTCAAATCCTAATTTCACGAGAGAAAAAAAAATGCATAAATATAAGCAGCAGAAGCACGAGACAATATGAATATAACAAACTGAATGAGTTGAAGATAGATAGAAAAAGACACCTTTGTCCTCTTCCTCGTCATAGTTTTCCATGTGAAGGTCATTCAAGGCGAGGGTAATATCGTCATATTTTTCATTGGATGTTTTGCCAATTGCATCCGCGACGGTTTGAGCTTGTGCGATTTCATTGTTCTTTTTGTTAGCGTCTTCATTCTCACTCTCTTCTCCTGCACTGAAATAATAACTTAATTTATGTAAATATAAATATAAGATGAGGTTAATGTTAGTGTTAAGTGTTAATTAAGTGTTGTTGATTATTGACTGTGAAGAGGAAAACACACATACCTTGTGAGAGAATTGGAAATAATTTGTTGAATATCATCTTGAGAAGGAGGTTCGGCGAAAACAGGTTCTGACTTGGAAACCCCTTTGGGAATCCAAGAAATTGAAGCAATCATAATTGAAACAGAATGGAGTGAAAGCGGTGGTTTGGTGGCGGCAGAGGGATGAAAATGAGGAACAAAATTGAATGTGGAAAATAACCCTTTTATTATTTGTTTGTTGCTTCTGAGGGTTTATGGGCCTCGTAAAACCCCACCCCTTCCAACCTGCTATATACACTTTCCATTTTGCTATCCACAATCACTTTCTTTCTATCAACATGATTTTTGACTGTGGTTAGTAAATAGTAGCAGAGATAAACTCTCTAAAACAAGTTTGAAAGTGCAAACAGGGATGATTAGATAATGGTTAAATAATATATTTTAAATCAGATAAATCTCAAAATTAAGATTCATATTTATAATTTAATTTTTTATTATTAAAAATTATTTAAACCTATTTTTTTAATCTAATTTAAATAATATTTTTAATTCAAATCAATATAGTCACATCATCAATAACAATGACACGTCAGTAATAAAAACATCACATAAAAAATATTCAAAATTGATGAGTGAAAAAAATCCTATAAAATTATTAAAAAAGAAACTAAAAACACATTTAAAAGTGCGGAATGATAACTACGAAGTAGTTGCCCAATTTACTCTACAATTGGGCCTCTCAGGGGCCCAATTTCATAATCCAAACCAAACCTCCTAAAACCTTTTGTTCGTCCCGCGCGGGGTGTGTCTACTAACCACTCCCCTCTCCGGCACCGTCACCGTCACCGTGAGTCCTCTTTCTCTCTCACTCTCTTCGTTCTTTCTCTCACCTAACTTGCCTCTGCTTCATTTCTTCCTCTCTTCATTATTTTTATCGATTTATATGTATGAAACAAGTTCACTCACTACACGTTACGCTACTCAAATGCATTAGGTTAGTTAGGATCAATTTGATTTCAATCAATTAATCGATATTTTTCATATTCTTAACTATTAATTATCTGATGCTATCACTACCTTGATTTTTAAACTATAGTTATATATCAATTAGCCTGCTATATCATTTTTTTCCCTTGTGCTTTTTGCAAGCATCTGTAGTTAATTTATTTTTATTTTTCTTACTTTTTATGTTTTAGATATTGTTTTGGGAACTAGCGTAGAAATTTCGATGTTCAAGACGGTGTTGTCATCAATTTGAATTGGCTGTGTGATGGAATGTGATGTGGGAGGCATCCTTGATTCTTATATTGTGCATAATTATAAGAAAAGAAGGGTTTCTGATTGCTGCGTTACTCCGTTGAATGTGATCATGACCGAAGTTGAAGCTTCGTTGCCGATCCTGCACTCCCCTGGTTACTACACCGAACCGTCTTTGAAGGAATTAGCATCCCGGGAAGTCCTGTACCCCGGTTATTGCAGCGGTGTTCCCGATTTCACTGTTGGAAGATTAGGTTATGGATATGTTAGGTATCTTAGTAAAACTGATGTAAGAGGATTATGTTTAGATGACATTGTGAAGTTCCATAAGCATGAGATTGTAGTTTATGAGGATGAAAATGATAAGCCTGCGGTTGGTCAGGGCCTTAACAAAGCAGCTGAAGTGGTTTTGGTACTAGATGGTGGAAAATTGAATTCTAAGGAGTGTCGTGATGATGTTCTAGTGAAAAAATTAAAACAATGTGCGGAGAGACAAGGAGCACAGTTTATTTCATTTGATCCGGTAACTTGTGAGTGGAAATTCGTAGTTGATCACTTCAGTAGATTTGGGTTTGGTGACGATGATGAAGAGGACGCTGTTATGGATGATGCTGAGGCACATGATGTTGAGAAAGAATCGCCGACAAATGTTGATGAGATCGAGCTTTCTCATTCTCTTCCTGCTCATCTTAGGCTTGATCCTGTTAAAATGAGAGACATGAGATTATTGATGTTTCCCAATGAAGAAGAGATGGTGGACTTGGGTCGCAAATCATCTTCTGCTAAGGAGCATGTGAGGCCATTAAAAAGTTCTTCTCAGTCAGTGGCCAATAGAGCTACTCTGCCAGTTGTTCGAAATACTCCATTTCCATTACTCGAGTATAAGCACGGGAGTCTTGATTCAAATTCTCCTGGATCCAATTTGATGGTTCAGCAACATAAGGGCATGCCTCTGAGGACAGTAAAAGCACAGGGTTTTAAGCTGGACCTCAAGCATGAAACTCCAGTATCTGGAAGCTATGCTCACAATATAGTTGATGCTGGTCTGTTCATGGGTAAATCATTTCGAGTTGGGTGGGGACCAAATGGCATTCTTGTACACTCTGGTGCACTTGTAGGAAGTGGCGGCGATCACAAGCTATTGTCATCTGTTGTCAATTTGGAGAAAGTTGCTTTTGACAATTTGGTCAGGGATGAAAATAAAAAAGTGTGCGAAGAACTTGTTGACCATGCTTTGGTTTCTCCATTAAATTTTCACAAAGGAATAAACCGTGTGATGAAAGAGGTTGAATTTGGTCCCTGCAAGTTAACACTTCAAAAGCTTGAAGCTAATCGTACAAACCTGTCAGAGATTTCTCAGCAATACTGTGATATTATTGAGAGACAATTGAGTGTGCCTAGCTTATCTCCCTCAAATCGATTGGGTTTGACACACCAAGTAATGACCTGGGAGTTAATTAGAGTTCTTTTTTCTGAGAGAGAACAAAAGGGTCAAGTAGAATCTTTAGGTGCTGACAATGAGGAAGATATGATGCAGGATATAAAGGAAGTTGATCAAGATGTTGACCAAGAAGCTCTACCTTTTATGAGAAGAGCAGAGTTCAGTTACTGGCTGCGAGAGAGTGTCTCCTATCATGTCCAAAACCAAATAAGCTCTCTAAATGACTCTCACTATTTGCAACATGTTTTTACACTCCTGACTGGTCGGCAATTGGATGAAGCAGTGCAGTTGGCTGTGTCCAAAGGAGACGTGAGGCTGGCTTGTTTGTTAAGTCAGGCTGGTGGTTCTACTATGAATCGCTGTGATATCGCAAAGCAACTTGATATTTGGAGGAATAAAGGGCTTGATTTTAATTTCATTGAAACAGATAGATTGAGACTCTATGAACTGCTTGCAGGAAATATTCATGATGCATTGCATGACATACAAATTGACTGGAGGAGGTTCTTAGGTTTATTAATGTGGTATAAATTACCTCCAGACACTTCGTTACCAGCTGCTTTTCAGACTTATAAACATTTTCTCGACGAGGGAACAGCTCCATATCCTGTTCCACTTTTTGTTGATGAAGGAACATCAGAGGAGGCTGTCAGTTGGAAAGCATATAAACACTTCGACATTTCATTTTATCTTATGCTTCTTCATGCTAGTGAAGAGACAGAATTCAGCTTTCTGAGGGCTATGTTTAGTGCCTTCTCTTCAACCCCTGATCCTCTTGACTATCATATGATCTGGCATCAACGTGAAGTTTTGGAAGCAGTGGGTGTCATCAATTCTAATGATCTTCATATTTTGGACATGGGATTTGTGTCTCAGCTGTTGTGCTTAGGGAAATGCCACTGGGCTATATATGTGGCTCTTCACCTGCCTCTTCGGGAAGATTATCCATATCTTCATGTAAATCTGATTCGGGAAATATTGTTCCAATACTGTGAAACTTGGAGTTCAGATGAATCCCAGTATCATTTCATTGAGGATTTAGGCATTCCCAAAGAATGGATGCACGAGGCTTTGGTATGCATCATATTTATTTATGGCTTAATTTTTTTCAATTATTATAAAAATTACGACGTGCATAATTGGTTGATGTCGCCTTTTTAGTGTTCTTCGCTCATTGATTTAAAATAATATCTTCCCACCCCTCAACCATACTCCGTGCAAGTGAAAAAACATCTGAACAAATTTATTTTGTGGTGAAGATATGGATTAATGATATAAATAAATGATGCCTCATAGGGGCACTGAATGATCAATTTCTGATTGAAACTGCATTATTTTTTTTTGTCCTGGCATTCTTCACTGATTACTTGGGTATGCAAATGCTTGAGCTTCTGGAAGTTCTGATTTCTTTCATTGAGAAAATTTTAATTATTTGAATGATTTTGTTGTGTGGTGCAGGCAATATACTATAATTATAATGGGGATCTCGCAAAAGCCCTTGAGCAATTTCTTCAGTGTGCAAATTGGCAGAAAGCTCATACCATTTTTATAACTTCAGTTGCTCACAGGTTATTCTTGCAAGGTAAGTCGTGTTTATGTATATCGCTTGGTAAAATAAAACACTAAATTTTTGTAGGCTTTATTGAGTTACATTCTGGAATCATGGGGTGGTAATTGCTACTCCCTCTGTCCCCGATCTTTGGTCCTTTAAGCATTTTACTTTTGTCCCAAAACTTTGGTTCTTTTAGAAAACTAAGATGTAATTAATGATGTTTTCCCTTTTGTACCCTAAAAAACTCTAAAACATGCATTAAATGAATTTTGTTTTTACGTAATGAATGAAGGGTAAAAAAGACCTAACCAACATAAATTTATTATTTCTTAATATGTGTGTCCAATGCTAAAAGGACCTATGTTCAGGGACAAAGGGAGTATTGTTTTGAGTTTTGACCAACGTTTTTCACAATTTGTGTTGATTCATACGTAAGCTAGATTTGCTGAGAGTAGTTGAACTTCTTTTACAAACACCCATTAGATAGTTGTTGCATTGACGGTTCTTCATTAATTAATTGAAAATTATACTCCAACTTGTGATGTATGATTTTCCTTACTAACCAATGATCTAAATGCAACATCGTAAAGGAGCTTTAGCAGCTAATACTTGGGCTGTAAAAGCTCTAGTATTTGAAAACAAGTAAGTAATGTCAGTGGATGTTTCCTTTTTTTTTTTTAAACATTCAATCAGTAAAATCGGTTCTATTTGAAGATATACAACTTCCTTATCTATTGTGGAATGCAATTCCAGTTCTATTTTCTCATGCCGTATACTGTAGAATGTATAATACTTTCTGAAATACCTCTTTGAATTATGTAATTCATGCAACAAATCTTAAAGCATAAAAAACCACACAATAGGATTTGGTCTACTTTCTGGTACCGATTGACTCTTGACCTTCAAATAAAGTAAGAGGAGGATTGGGTATTTGTCCTACTACCTGCTGCAAAAATTACAAGGTTGAAGCTTTGAAAAAACAGAAGTTAAGGATGACGGATGATCCTTGGAATGTTGCATAGTTTTCATATTTGTAATTGAATTTAAAGTATGTTTGTATCTTGTTTTGCACATAGCTGGCCCTTCTGTGGACTTGTATATAGCTTGACTGGCAAACAAACAATCTTCCAGATATTTCATGATCCTGACAGTATCCTAACTGGACTTTATTGTTCTTGAAATTGACATGAAATTATCTTATGCTCTGCTGAAAATTGCCAAAATAGAATCTCTGTAAAAACTACTTGAAAAATGTCTCTCCCCTTAAGCCCTGCATCATCAGGACTTTAAATTGCAGAAAATTGTTTTTTACTACACCTTTCTTTTCAAAAATTAATTGCTAGAATTTTTCTTAATTCCAGATAAGTGAATCATTGTTAACTTTGTTTATATATTGTGCAGCCAAACATACTGAGATATGGAGGATTGCAACTTCCATGGAGGACCATAAATCTGAAATCGAGAACTGGGAGTTGGGAGCTGGCATTTATATTTCATTTTATTTAATGAGAAACTCACTTCAGGGAGATACCAATGCCATGACTGAATCGGTATGGGCAATGCTTACTTCTGTCTTGTATGGTTTGTAATTGATTGTGAAAAGTAACTAAAATTTGAGCAAGTTTGAACCTGAAACATAAAAGTGCAACAAAATGAATTCATCATTCCACGTGATGATATTTAGGGGAACAACTGCACAAGGTGCAGAAGACACTAATGGTTGTCAGGAAGTAATTTCAATTTTTTCTAATTGTTGCAAACTCTACACGAGACAATCATTAACAGTCTTATGAAGTTAGGTTACTATTATGATTTGTTTTCACCATTCACGAAACAAAATTTTGTTATGGAAAAGCTTGACAACCATGACATATTTTCTAGTTGTATTTTCTTGATCAGGAAAGTAGGCAGTAGACACTCACTTTGCAAATTCAGTTTTTAATGATTAAGATACTACTTTTTTTTTGTCTAATTGATTAAAGTCACGACATTTCTTGTTTCAGGATTCTCTTCAAAGTAAAAACACTGCATGTCAGGAATTTGTCAGTCAGTTAAATGAATCTTTGGCTGTTTGGGGTTCCAGATTACCTGTTGATGCAAGGTATATAATATGTCCCTTTGCCCTGCCTGGAAAATTGTTTACCCTTGCCAGTACTTGGTTGTGGACCTTTTTGAGGTTGAACAGCTAGTATTCTGATTTTGTAGGCTGGCTGTGATACTTTTCTAAAACTGGCACTTGCTAAGATAAGGAAACAAAATGTGATAATACAGCAGCATGTCTAAAGTTCTGTTTTGTAATTTTTGTTGAAGCTTTGCATTGTAGTAACAACTTCAAAATTGCATAACGTTTAGTCTAACATGTTCAGCCTGTATTTTTTGGCATGCAGTTATTCATTTGTTAATCTGTTGTGATAGTGTTTTAATTGCTGCAGTCACGTTTTCTACTTATTTTGCAGAGTGGCGTATACGAAAATGGCAAGCGAAATTTGTGATTTGCTGCTATCAGTTGTTGGTGAGGGTGCCACACGAGATGAACAGTTTAGTTGCTTTGACACTGCTTTCAGTGCTCCCATACCAGAAGACCTACGCTCCGGTCACTTGCAGGATGCAGTGTATCTGTTTACCAGCTTCTTGTCAGAGATTGCAACTTAATTTTATAAGCTGCCATCTACTGTCAGATTTTAAAGTAAAACCAGAATAGAACTTCAATGAATGTTGGTGAGGCAGATCTTGAGCTACATTTGATCAATGAAATTTGTTGCCTTTTTTATATTGGTCTTGCATGTTAAGTATGAGATACTGTTAAATGTAATTTTAGTAACATATTCATTGATTTTGCATGTTACCCAGCTGAAAAAAAAATATGTGGAATATTCTGTCAGTGCTGGTGGCGTGCCATCACTTATATCGCAAATGCCAAAATTCTTATTAAGAAATGAAATGCGAAATTCTTGGGTGAAAATGAATAGTATATATATATATATGTGTGTGTGTGTGGGGGGGGGGGGGAAATTATTATATTCGAAATTATTATATTCCTTCGTCACTTATCTTGGGTTCCCAATCTCTAAGAAAAAGTTGCATCTGAAATCTTCACGCTATTACTCTAGACATAAAATTCTCAAATATAATGCAACCTACCATTTTGGCTTATTGGGCTAGAATATATAAGATGTAAAAAGTATGCATTTCCTTAAATTTTGATTTGATGATTTACTTCTCTAACTCTTTTACAACGTCTTAATATATTTATTTTACTTGTTGGACTCACACCTCTTCATTGAATGATATAATGAAGTCGAGACAAATTTTAAGCTCTTGTAAAAGAAAATATTAATGTAAATAACTTGGAGAAAATGAAATACCAAATTGATTATTTAACTGAGACACAGCAACATAGGTAATTCAAAGCTACATTATGAGGTAAATTTAAAGGACTTTAAGCTAAACATATTTTGTTTTATATCTCATCATCCCAAAGGTCATTGAGGCTGGGCTTGGTTGGTCCAGGGATCAAACGGTTCTGCTTAATTTGATCAATTTTTTCATGATCCTCCTTTGTCAAAGACCAATCAAAGATTTGAAGGTTTTGATTCATTCTCTCCTTATCATAGCTTTTAGGAACAAAAGTGATTCCTTGTTCATATAACCATCTAAGTGAGATTTGTGCAATAGATTTTCCATGAGCATCAGCAATCTCTTTAAGCATATCATTTTCCATAACCTCATTTGCTCCTCTGCTTGCACCTTTCCTCAATGGTGAAAATGCAGTTAACACTATTCCATTTTCATTGCAAAACTCTCTAAGCTTCTTTTGTTGCCATGCAAGATTCATCTCCACCTATACATATATGGATTCATTACATAAGTATATATATTAGCCAAATCAATGAGTGCAAATAATTCAAACTTTAGTTTGGTTTATGACTTACTTGATTGACTGCTGGAAGAACAGTTGCAACAGAGAGAAGATTTTGAAGTTTCTTGACAGAGAAGTTACTAACTCCAATAGCTTTAGTGAGTCCAAGTTTCAAGCATTCTTCCATGGATTCCCACACACCCTTCACATCAAATGGTAGGAGATCTGCCACCTCAATTGGAAATGAAAACTTTCCAGGCTGAGAACTTAGTGGCCAGTGAATCAAATACAAGTCCAAGTAATCCAATTGAAGAGTCCTACACAAATTAAGCAAGTCCAACACTATCTCAATAAGTAAATGTTTGGATTCAATTTTATGAGTTACAAAAGTTTTTTAGAATTAGAATTTGCTTACTTGAGAGATTTTTGGAGAGCAGGAACAACAAGATGAGGATGATTTTCAGTGACCCAAAGTTTAGAAGTAACAAAAAGTTCATCTCTAGTGACAAGGGAAAGTTGACATGCTTCTTTCAAAGCTTCTCCAAGAGCTTGTTCTGAACCATATGCAGCAGCTGTATCAAAGTGTCTATAACCTTGTTTTATAGCTTCTATGATTGCTTCTTTTGTGTCTTTCTTACATGTGAAATCAGGGGCTGATCCCATTCCTATAACTGGCATTTTCAGCTTACTAGAGGTGTTGGTAAGAACCTTTGTTGGGATCTCAAAAATACTACCCATGTTTTTATTTTTGACGTTGTTGGATTGGAAAATTTTCAATTTAAGTTTGTGTTACTCTGTGTTGTGATTGATGATGGACTTAACTTCATGTCTTGTAACCTTTTTATAGCTAGAAAAATTTACCACAATTGATTATTTGATACATATTAAAATAATATGATTAATGAAAGAAAAATAATGATGATTTATTAATTTATCTTTTTATTATAATATATTATTTTTGGGGACTCCAATTAAGAATTTTGTGTGGCGGCTTAATAGTAAGGTTGGTGAGTCAGCCTAATGATGTCTATATAATACTATATATATCTTTGAAAATTCCTTTAATTCTTTTGCCTTGTTTATTCAAAGATTAATATACAAGACCAGATTTTATAATTTTATCGCTATCTCTGTCGTTTTAATTATTGAGTGAACTATGACACAGAGTAACTACATCTCTTTCTATAAGAATATTATATGTGTTAAATTCTTCTATTCAACCAGTCAAACTTGTGGTACTGCATGTAGCAGGGCAAGTTGATGGCACCGAACACGCACGTAAAATTTACTATTCCTTAGGAAAATGTTACTTTAGCATAATTATTTTATAGTTAATTTAAGTTTTATAATTGATGTCACATTTAAGTTTTTATTTATGTTTTTTTATGTGATTTTGTCATTTTATTGTGATTTGTTTATTTATCATTTTAGTGTAATATTGTTTTAATTTCATATGTTGGTGCGATGTTGTTTTAGTTTTTGTCTTGTAATATTTATTTAGTTTATATTAAAATATTAATTTTGATTAAGTATAATTTCAATAAATAATACTTAAATTTTATGATATTAATTTAAACAATGTAATTTCTTTACATATTTATTATTATAGCGACTATAAATTTTTCTTAACTGGTCAATGTGATTTTCATAAATCTGAATGAATGATTATTATCTTTTAATAAAAAAACCATTGATGTCACATTTTGATCACTAAGAATATTGCAAAAATCAATTCGATCTTTGTAAAAAATAAATTGTGATAATATCATTCTTATTTGAAGTATCATCTTAAATGTGATAACCATAATATAAAATTTATAATTAGGTCTTTTATCAATCAATTTCAGCAAGCAAATCAAATATATGGTCTAATTTACATATGGCTCAACTCAAACTTTTTTATAAATCTTTTATTTAATTAAAAAAACTAGACCACATCCCATAAAAATATTATTTTAAATTTATCAAACCAATCTACTTAAATAAATATGATAAATATTAAAAAAATTGACAAATTTTATTAAATAATTTATTCAATTAATCGTCTATTTTACGGCAAGCAAATCTAAATGAGCCCTATAACATTCAATTGATGTAGAAACAAATATTATTTGACAATTATAGTAAATCATCTCGGAAGAATGATCTTCAACATCTGTGTATCATAATCTCAACATGAAAATATGAGACAAAATTTCATTTACCAGAACAAGTGAATAAATTAAAATAATATATATGAGTAAATCAATTAAAATAACTCAAGAAATGAGATCAACTCAATTTTATAACAATGTGTATTATTACTAGGAGTAGGAATATGTTATACCATAACTATCTAGTATAATCTACATTAGACGTAAGTCATTTTTTTTATTAGACAAGGCAAATATTTTTTTATAAGTATTTTATTTAACTAAAAAATCAGACCGCATTTCATAAAAAAAAACATTTTAAACATATCAAATCGATATATTAATTAAGATAAATACAAATAATATTAAAAATGCACCAAAATCAAGAAAGACATATTAAGAATAGAATAGAACAAACAATATAAGTGATGAGTTGTTGTAAAATTACTCCATATGATAAACAACTGGATACACTAGAACGTCTAAGAACAACAAGTCGGCATAAATATATTTTTCATCCTTTAGAGATAGTCACAAAATAAAAATTGGTATATTTACAAGTATTAAAAATAAAAAATATTTAAAACAAAAAAACAGAAAAGTATAATTAAGAAATTAAAACTAAAAAAATTATAAATTTGCAAAAATAAAAAATATATTCACAGAAAAAAAAAAACCATATCTCTATCTCACATATTTCATTTTTGTTCAATAACATGTAGTATAATCTTTATATAAAAAAATGTAGTTTAGATTTATTATTTTATCTATCATCACTTTTTTTTATTTAAATGAGTGATTTCAACATATTTAAACGATAAAAACAATAGAAAATCATTATATATATATATATATTTATTTATTTTATTTTATGATTTTTAGTTACTTTTATCATTTAAATATAATATTATTTTATTCCATGTTTTAGTACAATGTGTTTAATAAATTCACTCTCAAACGAAAACTGTCAATTTTTAGTTACTATTATTGTTGTTATAAAAAGAAAGAAAAAGAAAAAGAGTACAAATGTGTGTTAGTGGTTGTTGGGCTTGGCCAATGATGATGCAAAGGGATTAAATCGCTAGTTTTCAAATTGAAACAAAAAGAATGCATTAGTTGTTGTGTCAACTGTCAAGCAACAATAGCCGCAATATTTGAAGGATAAAAAGAAAGACCTCACTCACATAGTAGAAGGGAGAGAAATTCTTGGTTTTGGTGGTAATGAATGTATAGCAAATTTATTGTATTCGATCTAATTTAAGTATGTTATATCTACTATTAAATTTATTCTTTTGAGATATATTGATATTAATTTTATATTTTTTGAGAGTTCGTTTGAAATATTTACTTTCGTGGAAGGGTGAATATTGTTGTTTGGTTTCCACCTCTTGGTGATGACTATTATTCTTCAGTATTACTAGGAAGATTGTAGTGTATCATTAATTAATATAGTGAAAGGTTTTATTGGATTAGGTCTCACTTTAAGGAAAAAATTCGCGTTAAAAATTGCAGTGTATATGATATTTATTTTTCTGTTAATTGTTATTGTCTTGTGGAGTTGTATTTTTTTATTTGACCATTTATATACATAGGTTAGGGAAAAATATTCCTTATTATTGAGAAAATTGTCTCTGATTTTTTCCAATAAAGGTCCAAACATCATTATGCTCAACTCTACCAATTATACGTTTTAGAAGACTTTCATGGAAGACATGTTATACAAAAAAGATTTGTATGATTCGATTGATCGGGAGACAACGCTAAATTGAAAGATAAATCTGAATAGAAGAAGGAGAATAGAAAAGCAGTGACCTTGATGACACATTGGTTATACCTTAGTGTATATCCACATGTAGAAACTGAAACTAATGCCAAGAAGATGTGAGATAAATTAAAAGAGTTGTATTAGTGGAAGAATATGCAAGCATTGATTCGGAAGTTGGTGAATATGAAATGGATTCAATGGCAGAACATATGAATATTTTTCATAATACAGAGAATCAATGACAACCACATACATTAAATTGGATGATGAATTACAAGCATTGTTGTTGTCGAGTTTCTTGGCTGACAATTGAGAAGTCCTTGTTGTGACATTGACCAATTCAGCTCCAAGTGAAAAATTGAAAATGTCAACAATTAAATAGAGTATGTTGAATGAACAAGCTCAAAAAAAAAGAGTGTGGTTTGATTGGTTCTTCCTCAAAGTTAGAAGTACTAGTGGCAGAGTCACAAGGAAGAAGTCAATCTAGGTATTTCCATAGACGTGACAATTCAAAAAGTCGTAGCAAGTTCAAAACTCGAAAAGAAATGATATGTTATAATTGTGGCAAGTAGGTCACCTAAAAAGAAATTACATGTTCCTCAAGAAAGATCAATCAATGGAAAGAGACGAAGACAAAAAGAAAAGAAATTATAAAGATACAATTGCAGTTGCATCTATTAGTGATGTCTACATTGTTTGTGATGATTATTCCATAAACTTTGCATGTCAGAATTCAACTTGCATTATTTATTTGGGTGTCTCATATAATGTTACCCCTAAGCTCAATTTCTTCTCATCTTACAGTGTTGGTGATTTTGGCACGGTAAAAATATAAGATGAAAAAGTATGTAAAATTATTTGTATGTCAGATGTTTAGGTTGAAACGGGTATTTGATGCAAGCCTCAATTGAAGAATGTTAGATATGTTCCTGATATTTGTCTCAACTTGATTTCAATGAAAGTCTTGGATATTGAAGGTTATCACACTTACTTTGGTGGTGGTAGTGTATGTAAAATCATCAAAAGGTCTTTAGTGGTTGCAAATGAGCAATGTTCCACTTCTCTTTAAAGGATGCCTATGAAGCTTTGCAAGAAAGAGGTAAATGCAATTGAAGATGCCTCTACTGATTTACGGCATATGCACCTTGGTCATTTGAGTGATAAATAACTCAACATATTTACAAAAAAAAAATGTCTTCTTGTGAAAGGTACGTTTCTAAAAACTTGCATTCATTGTTTTACTGGAAAACAACATAGAGTTTAATATCATAATACTAGATCTCATAGGAGGCCAAATATTCTTGATTTAGTTCATACTGATGTTAGCATGATGGATAATAAATATCTTGGTAGTGCAATATATTTTGTTACTTTTATTGAATATAATTCTAGAAAACTGTGGGTTTTTCCTTTGACATCTAAATACCATATATACTTGGAGTCTTCAAGCACTTTCATGCAAGTGTTAAAAGAGAAAAGATAAGGAAATTGAAATGTGTTTGACCAGATAACGGTGGTGAATACATAAGTTCATTTGAAGAGTAATGTAAAGAACATGAAATCACACTTAAGAAAACAATTCCAAAGACACCTCAGCATACGGTGTTGTAGAGAGAATGAATCGTATGATTTATGACAAAATCATGTGTATGTTCTCTCATGCAAAATTATCAAAATCTTTTTGGGGCGAAACAATGAAAATTGCAGTGAATTTGATCAATTTTTCTCTTTCTATTCCACTTGATGGTGATGTTCCAAATAGAGCGTGGACAAGGGAAAAAATTCTCTTATCGTCATTTAAGAGTGTTTAGCTACAAATGTTTTGTTCATGTTCTAAAAGATGAAAGGTCCAAGCTTGATAGCAAATTTAAATAGTGTGTGTTCATCAGTAATGGTGATGAAGAATTTGGTTATAGATTGTGGGATCTGGTTGACAAGAAAATTATCATAATCCAATATGTGATATTTCTTGAATACCATACTATTGAAGACTTTGATAAAATTAAGAAATAAAAACCAAATTCTATAAATTACATTGATGTTGCGCCTAAGCCCTTGCTGAAAATTTTGCTAATGGGGGAGATATGCAGGTAGAGGATGAAAATGTAATTGGATATCATGTATCTCACCATGATAAGCCATATGAGAAGGTTCCACCTGAGCCACTGGTTAAGTGTGAATTGGGAAGGTATATTAAAGGACATAAATTTTCTCAAAGATATCCTCCACATGAGTATGTGATAATCATTAATAGTGGAGAGTCACAGTACTACCAAGATGTCATTACAAATGTTGATAAGGAAAAATGGTTGAAGGCCATGCAAGAAGATATGAATTCTTTACATGAGAATCACAAATTTGAGTTGGTGAAGTTGCCTATGGGCAGAAAAACACCCAAGAACAAATGAGTATACAAGATAAAGACATAAGAGAATAGCTCTCAACCAAGATACAAAGAAAGATTGGTTGTGAAAGGATTTAATCAGAGAAAATGTATTTTCATGACTCTGAAGAATTTTTTTCACCAGTGGTCAAGATGTCCTCTATCCAAGTTTTGTTTGGGTTAGTAGCAAATTTGAACCTTGAAGTTGAATACTTCATGTGAAGACAACATTCCTTCGTGGCAATTTGGAGGAAAAAGATATCTATATATAGCAATAAGGGGGTTTCAAAGTCAAATGTAAAGAACAATTTGTATGTAAATTGAAGAAAAATTTGTAAGCGCTCAAGCAAGCACCGTGACAGTGTTACAAGAAATTTAAACCTATAAAAGTCAGTATATTTGCTCTATAATACGGATTAAATACATTAACTTTTATTAACTCAAATGTCTTTTATAAAAAAGAACAAATTTATTATAACTTGATATATATTGGGGTCTATTTAGAGTATATGTTGTGTTTTAGTAGAAATGTAAGTTTTTTTCTCTATTTATCTAAAAATTATCTAGGATCGAAAACAAGTAAACAATCTTGACCTTTATATTACTTTATTAACGTATCAAAGATTTGTGAGGATTGTACTATGACCGGGCGTAGAGTACTAGCACGATCTCCTCTCCTAATTGAATGCAGTCTAATAGTCCATACTCTCAATTGGTAAGGGTCCAACCTTTTTTATTTTTTTAATATTAAGAGTTTTTTTTTTAAATATATTTTTAATTCCTCCAAAGTTACTACATTTTAAGTTTAGTATCTAAAAATGAACTTTCAATTGGTAATAATTGCAAAAAAATTATTTTTATAATATAAGGATAAATATTTTTTTAGTTAAATATATTTTTAATCTTTACAAATGTACGACATTTTAAGTTTAGTCCCTGAAAAAAATCTATTTACTTTTAGTCTCTATTTTAATTTTAGAGACTTTTTATAGGTTAAAAATATCATTTTTCTGTAAAAAAAACTTTTCAAAATAGCAACAAAAAGTGAATAAAAAATATTTTAGAAACAAAAAAATTGAGAATTTTGTTATAAGGATTAAAATTAAATTTTTAATTTTTATAAAAACTAAAATTTATTTTATTATTTTTTAATTATTAAAATTGTACTTTTTTTATTAAAGACCTAATTTTTAAAAATAAAACATAATCTCTAAAATATTTGAGAATAATAGCACCATCGAATGCATTCTATCCATCACTTGATTTTGGGACTTATAAGTTTACATATATAAGAAAAAAAATGGGTGGCATTTATTAGTATGGTCGAGTTGAAGATTTTGTTCGTCTACTTGTAATATGCTCCGTTCCAAGTATTAATTCTATTTTATATATATGATAACGAAAAATACACTTATACATAGTTAAGAAGTATAATTTAATAAAGTTATTATTTTATTTATTTATCTTATATATTTATTTTATATATTTTATAATATTCATAAAAGTAAGTTTCGAATAAATAATTGTAAACGTGGTTTGTCGATTGTCATAATAAAGAGATAGTACTATTCGACTCATTTAAAGTCGATCCAATGAATTACAGATTTCTTCGATTTAAATCAAAAAATTATATTTTAATATAAGCCGATAAAATATTTCTTGAATCTGCCCTAGAGCATTCTCCAAATTATTTTGCTAGAGATTTTCTACACAAGTTACTGCAATAGTGCTTTGTGCAGCTGAAAGTGAAATAAATAATGTTTGTTGTATATATACTTTGACGTTTACCTTCCCAATTTTATAAAGCAACAAATTTGATTCCATTGAATTTAATATAGAACTTGCATAGTATAAAGTTAAGAGGAATGTTTTGTAAAAAATAAAAAAGGAATGTATAAATAATGTTTCCTAATCCTATCCATGACTAAAAAACCAACGTATTTAAAATTAGTGGGTAGAGATTATTAGCTGACACATAAGTGTGAATATCTTATCTTTATTCATACCAATTATTATTGGCTTGCTAACTAAAAATAGTAGCATCCTGTCTTGTATCGGATTGAATAGTCCTATCCGGTAGCATGTTTTTTCATACACAACTAAAAATATGTCACATTTATTTTGAATCCGTTAACGCCCCCGACATAACTTTCCTTTATTACGTGGAATGTATAACTCATTTATTTTTATTATTTTTAAATTCTCGGCTCATTTATTTCTTTTATTTTTTAAAAAATTGCCAACTAATAAATTTTAATTTTTTTAGATACTGTTAGGTCTTTTTTTTGAATTTTGCTAAAATATAATTTTAATATTTAATCTTTTACTTAATATTTATTTTAATCTTTTATCTTTTTTATATTTGTTTTGATCCTTTATTTTCTTTATTTCTTTTCATCTTTTAATTTTTACATAATATTCATTTTAATTATTAAATAAAAGACAAATATGTGGAATATTCTGTCAGTGCTGGTGGCGTGCCATCACTTATATCGCAAATGCCAAAATTCTTATTAAGAAATGAAATGCGAAATTCTTGGGTGAAAATGAATAGTATATATATATATATATGTGTGTGTGTGTGGGGGGGGGGGAAATTATTATATTCGAAATTATTATATTCCTTCGTCACTTATCTTGGGTTCCCAATCTCTAAGAAAAAGTTGCATCTGAAATCTTCACGCTATTACTCTAGACATAAAATTCTCAAATATAATGCAACCTACCATTTTGGCTTATTGGGCTAGAATATATAAGATGTAAAAAGTATGCATTTCCTTAAATTTTGATTTGATGATTTACTTCTCTAACTCTTTTACAACGTCTTAATATATTTATTTTACTTGTTGGACTCACACCTCTTCATTGAATGATATAATGAAGTCGAGACAAATTTTAAGCTCTTGTAAAAGAAAATATTAATGTAAATAACTTGGAGAAAATGAAATACCAAATTGATTATTTAACTGAGACACAGCAACATAGGTAATTCAAAGCTACATTATGAGGTAAATTTAAAGGACTTTAAGCTAAACATATTTTGTTTTATATCTCATCATCCCAAAGGTCATTGAGGCTGGGCTTGGTTGGTCCAGGGATCAAACGGTTCTGCTTAATTTGATCAATTTTTTCATGATCCTCCTTTGTCAAAGACCAATCAAAGATTTGAAGGTTTTGATTCATTCTCTCCTTATCATAGCTTTTAGGAACAAAAGTGATTCCTTGTTCATATAACCATCTAAGTGAGATTTGTGCAATAGATTTTCCATGAGCATCAGCAATCTCTTTAAGCATATCATTTTCCATAACCTCATTTGCTCCTCTGCTTGCACCTTTCCTCAATGGTGAAAATGCAGTTAACACTATTCCATTTTCATTGCAAAACTCTCTAAGCTTCTTTTGTTGCCATGCAAGATTCATCTCCACCTATACATATATGGATTCATTACATAAGTATATATATTAGCCAAATCAATGAGTGCAAATAATTCAAACTTTAGTTTGGTTTATGACTTACTTGATTGACTGCTGGAAGAACAGTTGCAACAGAGAGAAGATTTTGAAGTTTCTTGACAGAGAAGTTACTAACTCCAATAGCTTTAGTGAGTCCAAGTTTCAAGCATTCTTCCATGGATTCCCACACACCCTTCACATCAAATGGTAGGAGATCTGCCACCTCAATTGGAAATGAAAACTTTCCAGGCTGAGAACTTAGTGGCCAGTGAATCAAATACAAGTCCAAGTAATCCAATTGAAGAGTCCTACACAAATTAAGCAAGTCCAACACTATCTCAATAAGTAAATGTTTGGATTCAATTTTATGAGTTACAAAAGTTTTTTAGAATTAGAATTTGCTTACTTGAGAGATTTTTGGAGAGCAGGAACAACAAGATGAGGATGATTTTCAGTGACCCAAAGTTTAGAAGTAACAAAAAGTTCATCTCTAGTGACAAGGGAAAGTTGACATGCTTCTTTCAAAGCTTCTCCAAGAGCTTGTTCTGAACCATATGCAGCAGCTGTATCAAAGTGTCTATAACCTTGTTTTATAGCTTCTATGATTGCTTCTTTTGTGTCTTTCTTACATGTGAAATCAGGGGCTGATCCCATTCCTATAACTGGCATTTTCAGCTTACTAGAGGTGTTGGTAAGAACCTTTGTTGGGATCTCAAAAATACTACCCATGTTGTTGTTGGATTGGGAAGGTTTATGATAAGATTGTTACTTATGAGATGTGTTTGTTGATGTTCTAAGCTTTGCTAGCTACCTTTTATAGCTAAAAATTGGTACCTTCTTAATAATAAAAATAGGTGTTACATTCTTTATACTCTTTTTATTTTAAAATAAAGAGACTCACATACGCTTTTATTAATTTTATTAAATTTTTTAGTGTATTAAAAGTAGAAATTTTATATTGAAAATTGTATATTTTTTGTTTTCGAAAATTGTATATTTTATTTTTTTAAGACATAATTATTATTTGTATAATTTTTAACATATGCTTTTAAAGCACATGTTAGCGCGACCTATAAAGAAATGTAATTTTAACAAAAAATTATTATTTTAAAATGAATATTGTTTTTTATTTTTAACACAACTTTAATTAATTTGATTCACTTCTACTCTTCAATTATTACTATGTATATTATTTTCAAAACAATAACTTTATTTTACTGTTATGATAATGAAAAATCAATCAATAGTTAATAAAAATAATTTATTAAAATAGTTGTTTTTCATTTTTTTTAATGTGTGTCAAAACTTTAAAAAACATTCATTTTCAAATTGAGAAAGATAAAAAAAACAACGATGATACTTGTATGCTCTAAATTTTCTAACATTTATTCAATACTTTAATTTTTCTTTGTATTTCTATAATTACGCCACTATAATATATCATATCTATCAAATTATTTTCGTTATTTTTCTCTCACTTAAAGTATAAAAAGGGTGTTTGGATGAATACGAGTAGTTTAATTTCCAATAAAAAAATTAAGCTTAAATAAAGTTTTAATCATTGTAAAATAAAAATATATTTTTTAATTTCTACAAAATTATCGTGGATGTAGTTTTATTCCATACGTTAAATAAGCAGTTTTTGGGTGAATTTTTCTAAGCATGTTTACAATAATGTAAAAAGTTTATCCACAATAGCTCAAAAATCAATTTTTAAGTTCATATTTTCGTTACTTTAATTTTTTAGTTTTTTATATTTAATTTATCAAAAGTTAAAAAATTATAAATTTTGTAGAGAAATTTTTATAATGTTTTAAACATACTTGAAAAAAAAATCATTCAAAATTTTTTAAATTGAAAGATAATTAAACAAAATCCATTTTAGCAAAGACTAAAATGGCTTGCTATATAATTTTATAGAGACTAAAAGTTTTATATTTTGATTTTTCAAAAAGTAAAATTGAAAAGTTTGAAATTTATAAGGATTAAACACATATTTCACTCGTTCTTAAGTCTAAATCAATTGATAAATGTCAATGTTGTTAGGTTGAAAATCATGTCATAGGTTTAAACATGAAATTTCACAGTAGTATATGTGTTTCTGATAATAATTATATTATCTCATTTATAGAAGAAAAAAAACATATTTTCAATAAAAAAAATAGACTTAATTGCAATTTTAATCCCTCTATTTTGACCGATTCACATGATTGATCCTCATATTTTAAAAGTCAACAATTTTGGTAATTCTCTCATATTTTTGAACTAAAAAATGACAATTTGAGATATTTTAAACAATGTGTCGTACAATTTTATAATATTGAACCATCTAGATCCATTAACTTTTTATAAGTCATTGATTAAATTGCAAAAATGAATAATTTATAAAATTGACTATTGATAATTTTATATAATTGTATCATATGTCACGCTATTTAAAGTATGTCACGTCACTATTTTTCAATTAAAAAATTAAAATTATGAATCAATCAAATTTTAAAATAAAAAAATTAATTTTATAAACTAATAAAAATAAAAACTAAAAATACTATTAACAATTAAAGAAAGAGAAAAGAAAAGAAAAAGTAACTGGTATAATACTCCAATCGATGACACAGGGTCCTTCCAGTGTGACTTGTCTCCGCAGGCCAATGTGGACAGCATTTGGAGGGTAGGTGGGTTGTGAGGATTTCTACCACCATTTTATTGATTTAATACTTATAACTTATATTGGGGAGTTGGTGGTGGCTTACTCAAATGATGACCATATGATAAGTAATACATCCTGATATTCTTGACCGTTTTGTTCACAGTAGATATTACTAACCGTCTATAGTATTTCGCATATATTATTATAAATTTATTTATTATTAATGTAAAATAAAAAAAATTATACAATATTCTTTTATGAAAAATACAATAATAATATATTGTATAATTGATATCATCTCTATTTTTTATATATATTTTGAGTTTTTTGTTTATTAATTCTAGCGGTCAAGTATGTAGGGTGGGTTGATGAGCACGCGAATGAAAAATTTGACAAAGCAGATTTTTTCTATAGTTTTTACTCACTAAATAATTTTTTTATTTTATTTTTTCTATCATTTGTCAAAATGTTTATAAGTCAAGATCTTCTAAAAACAATGACCAATATTCTTCGATGTAAGAGGTTCCGATTTCTTTTTACCTGGAAAAAAGGAACGACGACGTTTCTGTGCGTTGAAAGTCAAATAAATTATGTTTCTTATATACTTAGGTTTACTTTCCTAATTTCCGAAAGCAACTAATTTGATTCCATATTTAATGTAAACCTTATTTTAATGTTTCTTACTATATATAATAGTAATTGACTAACTAAAAACAGAAATATACTCTCTTGTCTCAAATATAAGATAAAATAAATTAATAAAAATTGATATCAATTTCAATTTTTTTTTTATGAAATTTTCTCTTATACTACCTCTCTCTTTAATTAATATTATCTATCTTCTTAATTATAAGATACAAAAATATGTTCTTAAATATAAACACTTTTTTAATTTTTTTATATATAGATAAGATAATATAATTTTTATTAAAATTTACACATAATTAGACGATTCAGAGATCAAACTTGTGACATGATATTCAATCTAATATTTACGATATTTATAAGTTGAACTAAGACTTAATAACTTATTTCAATTTATTATATATATGTATCTATTATTATTTTCAAACACATACCTTATTAATATTAATAATTTATCTTGCATTATGAAAAATTAAGTTTAACGCGTTCAAATACAAATGTTATTCTAGAAAAATTAACACATAAAATAAACATATTAATTATGCTACTAATTTTGTTTAACAAGAGTGAAAATAATAATAAAATATAGAAGAAATTGCATTTACCTGAAGTTACATTTAATGACACTTAACACTCAATTTAATTTTAAAAAAACATTCACTTCTCTTATACTTACTAAAAAACTGCATCAAATATTTTTTTGTCACACTTACATGTATTCATGTTATTTACTATACGACATAATTAAAGTTTTAACTTTAATTTATAAAAGTACGACTATATATTTAGTATTTATAATTTTAAAATGTATGATTATCTTCTTATTAATACAATCGAAATGTGTATTCAAATATTTTTTTTATAAATGATAAATAAAATTAAAAAATAAAAGTTATACAATTTTTTTTAATGAATACAATGGAGAGATGAATTTTTTTTTAAAATTAAATATTAGGTAATCTCGTATGAGATAAATTGACCTTTGTTTTAAAATATAAGGCATGGTTACAGCCTTGCACACAACGATATTTGGTCTCTTAAGGGACGCCACTAGGCACTACTATTATGCAAGTACATACAATCCAAAAAAGAATATTGTGCAAATACATTTTATATAAAATCAGAGATATCAAAACTGATTTGGTCCGTATCAGATTATTCTAACCGGGGTTTTCAAAACTGACTTTTGAGAATATATGGGAGTCGGAGGAATAACCTCCAACTAAAATATCCTTATTAAATATAAACTATAAATTTGGTTTCATTTATGCGGGTCTTTCTAACCAACATGCGTAGTTAATTATTAACTAAATTACTTTTATTAAAAAATTTATTAGTTTCAATTAACTAAATTTACATCAAAACAAACACAAAATTGAATCTAAACATATTTTTTAATTCACATATTTAATTTTAAAGTTGTGTGGTACAGATAATTTAGAATTAATAAGTAGGAATAGAAATAAAAAATAAAGTTCAATATATAATAAAATTTCAACTATTAATAGCAAATATTAAATTGTTTTTCAATAAATATTTCATACATGCACTTATATTTAGCTATATAAATATAAAGCTCAATAGATATTTAATTATTAATTGTAAAGTAAATCTCATTAAATAAAATTAACATGTATACGGATATTTAGTTTTCGGTATGTTAGTTTTATTCAATAATTGTTGGAACAAATGTGTGAATTTAAAAAATTGTTGAAGTCTCACATTGTTAAACTCTCATGTTGAATAGTTTTAATCACTATATAAATATTTTCAAAATTTTGTTCAAGTCTCACATTGGTTAGAAAACATATGTGGGTTTGCTTCCATCACTATATAAAGAGTGTCAATTTATTGTGAAAGGCACACCAAAGTTGGATGCAGTTCCCAACTTTTTCTTTTCTCCCTCTTATATTCTGCTCGGCTAATTTACGAGCCACTTCTCCCCTTTCTTTCTGTCCCTTCAACATTTTAGAGAGGTTGTTATACCGCAGTCCCTTCGATTTTAGAGCGGTTGTTATACCGTATTCCCTTCGATATTTTAAAGCGGTATTGTACCGTAGTCCCTTTGATATTTGTTGTTATACCGTAAGCGGTTGTTATACCGTAGTCCCTTTGATATTTTAAAGTTGTATTATATCGTAGTCCTTTCGATATCTTAGAGCGGTTGTTATGTCGTAGTTCCGTCGAGTTTTGAGTGGTCCTAATACCACTATCCTTTTAGATCGGTTTTATACCGCAGTCATTTTGATTTATGAGTGGTTAAAGTATCATATTGCGAGGCTTTAATCGCCTTATTAAGAGTGACTTTAACAGTCATATTGAGAGTGGCTTTAATAACCATATTGAGGATGTAATTCTAGAACGTTTTCTACGGTGCAGTGGAACTCCGATACAGTGAATCTGGGCTGTTTTATCCTGGGCATGGCGTGGTTGATAGTCTGCCTTGCACAATTTGGGCAGTGCCGCGAAACGTCTTAAAGAGAGCGACCTAGTCCGCGACTCAACCCAGTAATATCTTCAGTGACACAAATTGTGATTTTTAAACAGTTTTTTCAAACTCAAAAACAACAATTTTAAGACGTTTTTTTCTGCTATGTCAACCGAATATATTACTGGATCTGTTTCTTTGAGGCAAATAGAAAAGGATAAGAAAGCTAGAGAATTAACCCATGGGAGGGTAATGATTACCTATATAAAAATAATTATATTCTTAATAGACTTGCTGGTGATCTGTATGAATACTACAGTTCCAACAATAAAGCTAGACAGGTATGAGATGCTATTAAGAAGGGGAAGTTGGAGCTAAAAAAAAATCTGTTGTAGCTTGAAATGTTATAAAGAAGAAATATGATACCGAGGAACTTCGAGCTAAAAAGTGTGTTGTAGCTGCTACCTCAAGTATCAGATTACCGATGAAAAATTCATGGAGCAATTCAGAAGATAGCTTAGGAGATCATCTTAAGGTATGACTTTAGATGAATTTCAAATTGATTGTTATTATCGACAAAATGCCTCTGTTTGGAAGGATTTAAAAAATTCTTAAAACAAATGAATTTTCTCTAAGGAGTATGATAACCTGTCTTTAGAAAAAAAAATGTTGTTTATTATTTTTTTGAATTAGGCAGAGTTTACTTATATCCGAAGCATGTTTAAATTTAAATGTTGAAATTAAGAATGTCTCCTTCTGTTTACATGTTGTGTGATCTTAATATTTGACATGCTAGACTTTATTATGTGAACACATGTTATTTCAAACTTAAGTAACTTAGGTTTAATACCAATGTTATCTTTAAATAATTTTGAAAAAAAATGTGATTTTTGTAGTCAAGCTAAAATAACAAAGAGTTCACATAAATTTGTAGTTAGATAATCTGAGTCTTTAGATTTATTATACTATGATATATGTGAACTTGATGAGACGTTAATAAGAAATGAAGATTGTTATTTTATCACTTTTATTGACGATTGTTCTCACTATACTTTTGTATATCTAATGAAAAATAAAAGTGAAATTCTTGATATGCTTAGAATCTTTGTAATTGAAATTGAAAATCAATTTAGTAGAAAGATTAAGAAGTTTCGTAGTGATAGAGGAACAGAATATGATTCTAGTTTATTTAAGGAGTTTTATAAATCTCAAGGAATCATACATGAAACCACAGCACCTTATTCACCTAAAATGAATGGTAAAGCTGAAAGAAAGAATAGGACTCTGACTGAACTTGTTGTTGCTATTATGCTTAACTCTGGTGCTGCATCTCATTGGTGGAGGGAAATTATTTTGACTGTTTGCTATGTTTTGAATAGACTTCCAAAATCTATAAGCAAAACATCTCCTTATGAGATAATAAAGAAAAGACAACCAAACTTGTCTTATCTTCGAACATGGGGTTGTCTGGCGTATGTCAAAATACCCGATCCCAAGCGAATAAAACTCGCCAGTAGAGCCTATGAATGTGTATTCATTAGGTATGCAGTAAACAGTAAAGCATATAGGTTTTATGACCTAAATGCAAAAGTGATCATAGAGTCAAATGATGTTGACTTCTATGAAAATAAATTCCCTTTCAAATCGAGAAATAGTGGGGGCAGCGAACCAAGTCATACTCCCGTGACAGGAAGTGTTGAAAGCAACATACAATGTGAATTGGAAACTCGAAGGAGTAAGAGAGTCAGAGTTGCTAAAGATTATGGACCAGAATATATGGCCTATAATTTAGAAGAGGATCCTACAAATCTCAAAGAAGCTTTGTCATCTTTGGATGCAAATCTTTGGCAAGAAGCTATAAAGGATGAAATGGATTCCCTAGAATCTAATAAGACCTGGCATATAGTAGACTTGTCTCCTGGTTGCAAGCCGATAGGTTGTAAATGGATTTTGAAAAAGAAACTAAAACCCAATGGAACTATTGATAAATACAAGGCACGCCTTGTAGCCAAAGGTTTTAGGCAAAGAGAAAATATAGATTTCTTCGACACTTTTTCTCCAGTCACGAGAATAACATCCATTAGGGTACTCATTTCACTTGCAGCAATTCATAATTTGGTGATATACGAAATGAATGTTAAAACAGCCTTTTTAAATGGTGACTTGGAAGAAGAAATCTATATGGAACAACCTGAAGGTTTTGTAATTCATGGACAAGAAAACAAGGTCTGTAAGTTAGATAAATCTCTGTATGGTCTTAAACAAGCTCCTATGCAATGGCATGAAAAGTTTGACAAGTTGATTATATCGAATGAGTTTAAAGTGAATGAAAGTGACAAATGTATTTATTACAAATTTGAAAATGGCATTTGCACTATCACATGTCTCTATGTAGACGACTTACTCATATTTGGTTCAAACATCCATGTTGTAAATATAGTGAAATCATTGTTGAGTAACATCTTTGATATGAAAGACCTTGGAGAAGCGGATGTAATCTTAGGAATCAAGATTACTAGGTTAGAAAAAGGGATTTCTTTATATGAGCTCATTATATTGAAAAGATCCTAAAGAAATATAAATATTTTGACTGTAAACCTGCATGCACATCATATGATCCAAGTATGAAACTTTTTAAGAACACTGGTGAAAGGTGTTAGAAAAACTAAACATGCGAGCATCATTGGCAGCCTCAGGTATGCCATTGATTGTACTAGACCCGACATTGTCTACGTCGTGGGACTATTGTGCAGGTTTACCAGTAGACCTAGTATGGAGCATTAGCACGCTATCGAAAGAGTCATGAAATACCTAAAAAGGACCATGAATCTAGGATTACATTATCAAAGATTTCCTGTCGTACTTGAAGGATACAGTGAAGTTGATTGGAACACCTTGTCAGATGTCTCCAAAGCAACCAGTGGCTATAATTTTAGTATATCTGATGGTGATGTATCTTGGAAATTAAAGAACAGACGATATTGGCTCAGTCCAATATGGAGTCTGAAATGATAGCACTAGCTACTGCTAATGATGAAGCGAGCTGGTTGAGATGCTTGCTAGCTGAGATCCCTTTATGGGAAAAACCTATGACAGCTGTGTTGATCCACTGCGATAGTACCGCGGCTATTGCAAAAATTGAGAATCGTTATTACAACGGTAAGAGACGACAAATACATCGTAAGCACAGCACAGTTAGAGAATTACTTACTAAAGGAGCTGTAATAGTGGATCATGTACGCACTGATGATAATTTAGCAGATCATTTGACGAAAGGATTGGCTAGAGAGAAAGTCATAAATACATCCAAAAGGATGGGACTATTGCCTATAGATAAATGAGTCACTTATGATGGGAACCCGACCTAAAAGACTGGAGATCCCAAGAATTAGGTTCAATGGGTAATAACAAGTCATATTGATATGAGATGAACATGTTATTATATTTAACTTAACAGAAGCATGATTCCTGAAGCGATGGAAGACAGATAATAGAAACTCTTAATGAGATCTATACTTTATGTGGAGGGAGTACCTAGCTACAGGAGTACTCTTGATAGACTCACCTATGTGAATGTGGAAATGAGGCCGTTTCCTATGGAATTTCGAGGCAAAAATTCCTAGAGTGTTCACTATACTGGGATAGACGAGCAGGGCCATAAATGCACGAGCTTTTTAGAATACACCCAATGAAAAGGTTGTGTATGGGTTTGATGTCCGAGATAGAGTTCAAGACTACGAGTCACTCTTTTTAAATCAGAATCTTACTCGCTATGTAAAGGTTCAAGTCATAGACACCTTTGCTTATGCACAATCCTATAGAAGCGTTTAACGCTATTTTAGAAACATTTTTTTAATTTAAGTGGGGGATTGTTGGAACAAATGTGTGAATTTAAAAAATTATTGAAGTCCCACATTGTTAAACTCTCATTTTGAATAGTTTTAATCACTATATAAATATTCTCAAAATTTTGTTCAAGTCCCACATTGGTTAGAAAACATATGTGGGTTTGCTTCCATCACTATATAAAGAGTGTCAATTTATTGTGAAAAGACACACCAAAGTTGGATGCAGTTCCCAACTTTTTCTTTTCTCCCTCTTATATTCTGCTCGGCTAATTTACGAGCCACTTCTCCCCTTTCTTTCTGTCCCTTCGACATTTTAGAGCGGTTGTTATACCGCAGTCCCTTCGATTTTAGAGCGGTTGTTATACCGTAGTCCCTTCGATATTTTAAAGCGGTATTGTACCGTAGTCCCTTTGATATTTGTTGTTATACCGTAAGCGGTTGTTATACCGTAGTCCCTTCGATATTTTAAAGCGGTATTATATCGTAGTCCTTTCGATATCTTAGAGCGGTTGTTATGCCGTAGTTCCGTCGAGTTTTGAGTTGTCCTAATACCACTATCCTTTTAGATCGGTTTTATACCGCAGTCATTTTGATTTATGAGTGGTTAAAGTACCATATTGCGAGGCTTTAATCGCCTTATTAAGAGTGACTTTAACAGTCATATTGAGAGTGACTTTAATAGTCATATTGAGGGTGTAATTCTAGAACGGTTTTCTACGGTGCAGTGGAACTCCGATACAGTGAATCTGGGTTGTTTTATGCTGGAGACGGCGTGGTTGATAGTCTGCCTTGCACAATTTGGGCAGTGCCGCGAAACGTCTTAAAGAGAGCGGCCTAGTCCGCGACTCAACCCAGTAATATCTTCGGTGACACAAATTGTGATTTTTAAACAGTTTTTTCAAACTCAAAAACAACATTAATACTATTTGCTAATATTAAATTTTCAATAAAAAATGGTGAGTTTCTGTAAAATAAAAAAATGGTGAATTACTGATAATATTTTTGTTAATTACTTTTGCACTTAATAATTAATAGCAATAAAATTAAATTTAAATAAATACATTAAATTAATGTTTTTGCCAAAACTCCAAACATTATCCCCCAGAACAACAACTTCATCATTTAAAATTGTCAGATGCCTCCAATCAAAAGGAACTTATTTGGTTTTGGCTTTCTATTTTTTATGCCTCCAAAACGTGCTTTTTTTTTCTTTCAAATTTCACAATTAGGCTTTTCATGTTACAGTCCCTTGTCACCTCGTCCATTCACGAACGCAGGCCCACTAGCTGAGTTGTGCCTTTTTCATTTTCTGCACCTGCCTCGTGACCAATCGTACCCCCCTCACCTTGTTGGGCCTTCTGCATATTCTGGACATCACCCATTTTTGGGCCTTCATAATTTTGACTTCACTTTGACCAATTTCACAATTAGCACCCGTTGAATTAAATTAAGAAAGTTTTACCCCATACCTCTACAAGTTTTCCGGTAGTGTTAAATGTACGCATTTTTTCTGGAAAACTTCTTCCCAAATTTTTCGGTAACTACCAGAAAACTTTTTGACAAGTTTTTCGGTAGAAGATAAAAAAAAGTAAATTTTAATTTGATAAAATAGTTAAAAAATGAAGAGTAATTTTGACATTTTAAAAAATTTGTGGGAGTATAGATATAATTGTAAGAGTATGGGGTAAAACTTTCTTAAATTAATCTTTATTAATCTCATCATTCAAATTTGATTGATTTCCTTAAATTAATCCTCATAAATCATGTTTTGGGTTGGGTTTGATAAAGTCTCTTTGAAGCCATTTCTTCTATCTGTCATTGTGTGGAGGGTGTTATAATTCATGTTGCAATTGACTATAGTAACCGTGACTATTTAAGCTTTAAGGAATGTGAAATAGAACTAATATTGTACACAAATGATTACTCAAATATATACCACCCCTATTATTTGTCTCATTTGTATTATCCACACATTTTTAAGAAAATCCTTAAATGTACAAATTTCTATAATTAAATAAATTTCAGAATTGTCCTTAATCATAAACTAGTTAGTAGAGTAATTAGGTGTACTTTTTTACAAAGAATAATTAAATGTTTTAGATACAAATATTTCAAATAAAACGTTTAATATATAAAACAAAAAAAAACTTAGAATACTAATAATATAGGTATTTATTTGAACAAACAAAAACATAACATCATACAGAATCACACAAAAACATATAATTATCGAAAATGTGACATTGGATAAATTCAAATGGATCCATTCATCTCCAGTACATTTAACTACTAATATTATACTATACTACTAGTTATATTTATCGTAAATGTTCATCAGCCTCCTTCGTTTTGTTCATTCACTTTCCAATACACTACCAGAAGCTATAATTCAATAAAAATGAACAAACACGAGGAGTTTAATGGTCATTTACCATATTTATTTTATGAGACCACAAACAAGTAACAACAACAAAAAAAAGACATAAAGAGTAACATGACACGAAACTTAAAAGTAATTAACCATGTTCTCTAATAAAACATTTTACATAAACTTGACATTTTTCCCCTTTACTCACTCTTCTCAATTGAAGCCTCAGTGTTGATGACAACTTTTTCCTCTTTCTTTTCATCTAAAGCTTCTTCTGTATCAACCTTTTCCTCACTTTTTTCTTCTGAGGCTTCTTCAGCATCAGCTATGATCTTCTCTTCTTTAGCAACATCTTGTGTCTCAGATTCTGCAACCTCAACAACAGAATCAACATTTTCTTTTGTTTCCTCAACATGTTCTGTTTCCTCTTCTTTGTCTTTCACTATCACAACTTCTTCTTCTACCTTCTCATCTTCAACCAATGGCTTGGATTCTTCAGCTGAAAATTCAACAACAGTTTCTTTTTCTTCTTCTTTGGTTTCTAATGCTGCAGGTATAATTGGACTTTCAACAATTTCTTCACTTGTTTTCTCATCAGATATCAATGATAACTCTGCCGTGTCATCAGAGAGTGCTGTCTTTGCTGATACAATCTACAGAATCATATTCAAATAGGAAAATCAAAAATCAAATGTTGTATTACTATTGTTTCAAACTATGTTACTTAGAAGATGTTTCAAAATTGATTTTCCTTTATAATACTCAAAAATATGACACATAGAGAATGTACACATGAATAATTTCTAAAGACTAAGATTCATATAAACCATTAGAGTATATAAAAATACTTGAAATTGATAGAGTTAATTACCTCAATAGTGGCCATATTTGGAATACAAAAAAAAATGCACTTGTTTCTTAAAGAACAAAGTTAAGAGTTGTATAGGAAACTATGCTTTTGTTTGATGAAAAATAATAGCATTGAGAATGGTTTATATAGAATTTTGAGGCAACAAGTTGATGAAAGAAATGAAGTGGGGGCAGTTCAAGAATCTTGGGATTTGACACCCCATTTATTTCACTCAATCTTATTAAGCATGTTTGGCAATAATGGTGACAAATGCTTAGAGATGAGGTTATAATTTTATTTAATAATGTTTCTTTCGGATCCATCTATTGGGAGAGTGAATAATGGAGAATGATTTTTCATCGATGCCATCATCTTCTTTTGGTTCTAAGTCTATGTGCTTTGTGCAGTCTACTATATAAGGGGAAACAACCAAATTAACAACTATTTTTAATCATGATTGAACTTTGGTAAAAGAAAAGTTATTAATTTATGTAAAATGTATTTACACATCCATGCATATAATTGCATCATCATAGAAATATTAAAAATATTTTATGAACTAAAAATTTAGAAGGTGATATTATGTAAAAAAAAATTACTCTTTGAATGCATAACAATTAAAATATTCAAACAATCAGTTCTTCTCATTAGATTGTTAATTGATTAATAATTACTATACACTAAATAGTTTCATTCAAAAACTCAATCATATTTTATCATCTTGTCACATTTAATTTTAATATTTTATGAAGTAATACTGCATGATAGTTAATAAAATATATCATATGATGTGAGAGAGAGGATTTCTATATTTACACTAATTGAAGATTCTAAGACTATTAAATTATTTAATAATATTGCAAAAAAATTTATCTCAAAATCTACTTATATATGTAAGGTTATATATAAATTGTATATATCTATAAAATTAAATTGCAACGACTATATATAACATTTTTTAATGTTTCATTGATATCTATAAGATAAATATTATATATATTCTCTCTATTGTACGAAGAGAAATATCATGTATATATTTATCTAAAATCATTTCCTTGTATTATTATTATTTTCCAGATTTTATAAGATTTTACACACATAATTCAAGTAATAAATATATTAAATATAATGGGATTTTACAAATCATCGTCCATTTTTAATAAGTAACACTTTATAGATGTCTAGTCACATTTTATAATTTCACCATAATCATAGATGTCAAATACAAGTATCTATATATAACTTGTTTAAGATGTCACTATATAACTATTAGGCTATCGGTAAAAAGAAAATTATTGGCTAAAAAAAATTATTAGGTTAGACTAAATATTGTTTCAGTTGAAATTTAAATTCAACTACTCATAATCGATTCATTCTTAACTAAAATTCATTAACCACAAACCAAATCAATAATATATATATTTTAAATTATAATCGATATTAATTATACCTTATATCATTGGGTCTTTTAGGTATATGGTTGAAATTTTAATAACATCATATTTAATAATTACAACTCTATTTTATCCTTTAGAGTATACTATTCCTTGCTTTGTAAAATTAAGTTATCAATATAAATGTATCATACCAAACACTCTCTAACTAATTATAGACCTAAATTGTATGTTTATTTTTTACCGTTGGTGTCAAATCTTAATACTAGCATTGATTTAATTTTTAACATTTTTGAATAAATTAATGGAGAGAAATGGAGCTATATGGTAACTGGCAGCGTAAGCCCACCCAAATAAAAACAACAAACCGTTGTCCATCTAAACTATACATGGGCTTTGGTCGGCTGGTGGGCCAACCTACTATGATGGGCCCTACAAAGAGAAGCCGTACTTATACCCAATTGGTTTGTGACACGTGGAAATCACATCACCGACTTTTTTTTATTTGATTTTGATGTGATAAGTAATAAGACTATATTTAATCGTAAAATAAAAATTGGTGAATCATGTCCAAATTGACATAAGGTGTGGTGTGTGTGCTGTAAATATTTTGTTGAACAGCTACGAGAGGATTCCTTTGCCTAATAATAGAATGATGAATCATAAGAATAAGAATCCATGCATCACATCATCATCATCATCATCATCCACGTTGGAATTATTTACCAAACCAACGTCACAAAAAAGTGTCCCTGCTAGATGTTTATATGTTCAAACGTATTAAAGAAAGTCATTTTATACTCCATAAAATATATTATTTTTTACTTTATAATTTACTACTTTGATATCGAATATAAAAAAAAATAGAATGAAAATTTTGATATATTTGATTTAATATTTAAATTAGATATATTAATTTTTTTTATATATTTTTATTTATATTTGAGATTAAAGGAGTATTTTAATGTTAGTTTTTTTTTTTTTACTAAAAGTTAGTTTTCTTCTACAAAGCTTAAATTAGTTTTTGTAAAGAAAAATTGTCAAATTAATTGCAATAATCTTTAATCAATATATTGTCATCCGAAATTAAAACATATTTTACTAAATTATGAGAATATATAAGGGAAAGCAAATTGCGACATAAGTTAATTATAGAGCCGAGGTAAGAGTTGTTAACAAAAGGGCACTAATAATAACCTTGACAATGTTGAGAGGGTCGCATTCTATCTTAATGCAACCAAATGTCAAATCAAACATGAACTAAAGAGGTAGTCTAGAACTTATATTTCCAACCACATCTGAGTCCAAAGAAGTAGTAATTTTCCAAGTTGTAGAAGCCAAGACCACACATTAACCTTCTCTTATAACAAAGCTTATATTAGCTAGTATATTTAGTCCTTTTTAAAATAAAATAAAAATATATAGACTAGTTTCTTTTTTTTTTTCTTTCATTTTTCTTATGTAAAAATTAAGTTTATTTTCTTTACTTAATTGATTATTCCATCTTTAATTATGGGTACTTGCTGCTTGTGATGTTAAAAATAATATGGCAGAATTGAGTTATATCTACAGTGGATTCATCATTTTCCCTTTCTGTTGTTTTAAGTTTTTGAAAAAACAACTTAAAAATAATTTATGTCACCGAAAATATTACTGGGTTGAGTCGTGGATTAGGTCGCTCTCTTTAAGACGTTTTGCGGCACTACTCAAATTGTGCAAGGCAGACTATCAACCACGCCGTCCCCAATAGCTCAGTTACTCTGTATCGGAGTTTCACTGCACCGTGAAAAACTGTTCTAGAATTACACCATCAATATGACAGTCTAATGGCTGCCACTCATAATATGGTACTAAAACCACTCAAAAGAAATAAAAGGGAGAAATAAGAATAAAGAGGGAGAATGAGAGAAAAGTCTCAGAAGAATTGAGAGCTTTTGGTGTGTTTTCCAACTGAGCAGAACCCTCTATTTATAGAGGAGATTTGCTACTGGATCTGAGGGATTTCGGTATCCATCAGACCAGACTCACACTAAAAATGTGCCCTATTATTCTAGGTTAAGTTGACTCCGAATTTTCTAGATTTTTAACCAAGTACGCGTCCACAAAACAAACGGGAAAATAGGTAGGTTTTGACCAAACCGAACCGCGCGAAATAAGGGAAATGACTTGATTGGATCAAAAATAATGTGTTGACTCATAAATATTAATTTTTTAATTTTCTTTGTACTAAAAAAATAATTCACCACCCAAGCCCTGTTCGGGCCGGCCGGACGGCGGCGCGCGTGTGGTGATTTATTTTGGATACGTTCTCACCCCTTCATAAAATTGGAGTACCTCTTATGACACACCTCAAGTATCATACCTCCACCTTATAAACACTACTAAAATATCTAATCACTCCGTAAAACTTCAATTTTTTCAATTCACATATTAGTATTAGCTATATGTTGTTCATTTCTAACCCTTCCTAATATATTCTAACCATAGTTATACAAAATTAGAAATGAGAGCTTTTCACCTAACTCAAATTTAGACCATGATTTTTGCAAAATCCAAATACGAGTACATACTTAGAGTTGTATGCTGGAGTCAGGATTTTATTTATTTATATTTTATATGGTTAGTTTTTTTTTTTTGAAATAATTTTATATGGTTAGTTAATATAATTATATAATGATACAAGCATATACTAATGTGTTTTTCCTTTTGCAGTTTCTTGATGGTGACAAAAAATTCTACTTTTGATATATATTTGAAGGGATTGGGCTTTTACATCTATGGCAATAATCTTCTCAATTTGGAATTGCAATAGGAACTCTCCTTCATTTAGTCAAATCCTACATTTTAATTTTAATTTTTTTTTACTTAAGAAATTCTTAATTATATCTTAGTATGTACTAAACCCTCCACAAAAATGTCTTGCTTGTCTCTTTTTAATGACACTTTCCTTAGTATCACATCACTATTTTTGCCAATGTAATATGGTGATAGTAATCTTTTTGTTTGTGGGAATGCTTTCAATTTTAGACTGTAATTTGAAGCAATGTTGTGGTACGTATTTGTATTTAGGCTTTTCAACTAATATGGTATGAATTTGTCAATAGAAAAAATAAAAAAAATATGTGATTGGTAAAACTTGATTAAGTAGTACACATGATTCTGCAATTAGTAGTTACTTCTTCAAATAATATTTCTTGCATTTCCTTATCAAAATAATTTAGTTAGTAACTACATAATAATAGTGTTCAATCACATTGAACCATTTTATTATATTATAATATATTTTTACAAAAATAATAATAATAAATTTAAAAGTTATTTACACTATAATAAGATTGTGAAATATTTCTATTTTCAATCATATTGCATTATCTTATCATATTAATAATATAAATTTTATATGTTTCTTACACTATGATAAGATGGTAAAATATTGTATGGGTAAAACATATATTTTCATTATATGAGCATAGTTATTAAACCCTGCCTATATTAAATACATCACCTTTTAATTAATTTTAGTCCCTTTATAAAAAAAAAATACATTTTTTTTGGTCAAATACATATTGGAAAACTTGCCCAATGACTTCAATGGTTACATAAGACAATCAAGTTAACAAAGGCTTCACCATTAGGCCCATTTTAAGTCTTGAATAGCCCCTGAGGAAAATAGTTTTGGTCTCCACCTTGATTGCATTACTATAATTGCCATCAAATTACACCTATATCTATAGTTTGTAGATTATAAACATGTTCTATAGTCCCTAATTTAAATAAGAAAATAAGAAAATGTGCTAACAATTTTCCTAAAAACATATATTAAAGAATTAAATATAGAATTATTATTTGAGTTTAAAAAAAAATTAATTAAGGACTATTTTGAGTATTCAAATTTTTGTTAGGTATGAATATGTCCTAAATCGACAACATAATAGTTATCAACTTCATTAAATTCATAAATAGTAGTCTTAGTTTAATGTTATTGTACCAAATTCAGGGCAAGTTTGCTTTTATATTTTGAAGAATGACTTGAAAGAATTGATTTGTGCTAAAATGATATTTTAAATTAAAAGTATATTTTAAATATATAAATTTGTTTAGAAACAGAATCTAAGGTGGATGTAATTGACTTTTACATCCATTTTATACTCATACTTAATTATAACACTTAAAATTTTAATAACGATCTATAATATTACTCGAAAGTATAAATTAATGATTGAACTTTGAAAAACACATTTATGTATATCAATCTATTTAACAGAATTATTTTATTGTACGCAAATTAAAAAAAAAACTACGACAAATTTAACATTAAATTCTTACATATGTTAAGTGGAGGGAAAAAAATCAATAATATTCTTACATATAAATCTTTGTATATATCTCTAAACTAAAGCATTAGGGTGTCCCTTAACTAAAACATTAGGATAGTTTGGTATTTGCTATTTTAGCATATACGAAAGGACGCGTAAACGATTGGAATTAAGACTCACTAAATCCAACGACTTATAGAATCAGCTTGATAAGTCTATCCTATCTCCCACTCACATTGATAGCAATTTCTCATCTTCTTTTTTCTACATACTTCATTTCAACAAGTTTAATATATTATATTTTCATAATAAATAAATAAAGCATAATATAATATATATATTCCTTTTCTTCTTCTTAGCTTATCTATGAATTACTACTACATTACTTTTGCTTTAATTTCACGAACAAACAAAGAATAGTGAAACATATTGACAAATGGGTGATGAGTTTGAATCCCTTAAACTATTTCCTTTATTTATTACATTTTGATTTTGTCATTGTCATGTGAGTTGGAATATTTAATTAAAAGGACTTTGTTTAACGATTTTCATATGCACTAATTTGTTGGATTAGGCCATTGACATTGCCTTCTCACCTTGTCATACAATGAGACAAAAGCTATTACACCGTTAGTTAAAGCTAATTAAAGTTGTAATTAATGTAAAGAGCTCATTTGATTTGATCATTGATCTATATTTAATCTAACCGGTCCCAATAACCTTCACATGTTTACTACTACATTCTTACTCAATTATAAGCAAAAATAATCAATTTCATTTTATTTTGTATGAAAATTTGTTATGTTGAAAAAAAAGGATATGTTGATCATAAAAGTTACTTAAATTTTGTTTATATTATGGTTCATGAATTGTGGCTACTTTTTTGTTTATAGTTGAGTCAAGTGAGGGTTATATAGTTGTTGAATTGACTTGAGCTAAAAGTTGTTGAAGAAGTTAAAATATTATATTTCAAAATTTTGGTGATTAGGTAATATGTATAGTTAATAAATAATTTATTTAGTTACTGTTATAATAATTTTCACGAAAATTAAGAAATTTGATTGAATGTAATTAATTAAATTTACTAAATTGTCTATTTTTAACGTTAAATAATCAACTACTCACATTAAATTTTTTAAAATTAAATCAATATATATTATAAATAATAGTATTAAATAGTAACTTTTTTTATTAAAATAGTTACAAGAGAGTATAATATAATTAACATTTTATTGAGGTATTCGTTTAATTCGATTAATAGATTAGTTTCAATCTATTACATATGCAAAAATATGAGTTTTTGGCACTTTAATTTTATCAATGGATTATGTCAATTTAAATTAACGAATATAGTTTTTTTAGTTAAAAAATATAGCCCTATACATAGAGAATGAGGTAGTTCTTTTCATAAAGGCAAAATCATATTTACTATCCTTTATCTTATTTAGATGTAATAAATATGCCTTTATCTTTTGTATTTTTTACATAGACTATCGTTATAAAGATTTACAACTTATACCTTTTATCTTTTTTTCCCACATAAGTTGTTTATTTTTATAAACGTTTACAATTTATTCATCACACATCATTTTTTTGAAAAAATAGGCAAAAGAGTTTAAGTTATAAAATTTATAAAGATGAGAAGGAAAAAAAGATAAAAGATGAATCTATTACAATTAAATAAAATAAAGAACTTTAGATATAATTTTGTCTTTCTAACTAGATAAATAAGTTTAGAAAAACTCTTTAAATCATTGTGTTGGTTGATCTAGTCGGTTGTTACATGTTCAATCTTACTCCTATACGAAATCATATAAATATAAATGATCAAACAATAGGAAAAGGAAAGAAGGGATTACTATCAAAGAATATAATGATTGATAATTATATACAAGTTGTTTGTATGTCATAATTGCATTGGGTACAAAACAATGGTGAATGAGATGTAGTTTATGTTTTATGGGCATGTTAATGGTCGACCCAATTAAGGTCCTAGTAAAATAAGATAAAAAAAAAAATTAAAATCATATTTTTAATAAAAACAATAAATTCTAACTTTAAAGTATAATCAAATATAAAAGTAAAATTTATTAAAATCAATTTTAACTCATTTCAAAAATAAAAATAGAGCTAAACTAAACTTAGTTAGAATTGTAATGAGAGGGGAAAAAAATCAAGCAAGCAATGTGGTCTAAAAAATATGATAGGACAGGACTTTAATAGCAAGCTAATAAAAGGTTTAATAAAACAGATCCATCATCAATGGATTGATATTTGATAGAGACAAGAAAATAATGAAGTTTCGTGTGATGATTATCATTGAACATATAAGACTATGATACAAACTTAAAATGCAAATTATATGCATAGCTTGTAGCTTATGTTACTTAAATTATTTTTTTTTGTGGAAAGGTTATATAAGCAAATAATTGAGCATGGTTTTTTGTTCAAAATAGGAAAAGGAGGAGTTTTTAGACATAACATGGTGATTATGAGTGGATATTTGTTTTGTAAGCCTGTACCAATAATGAAAATGGTAGTATATATTATCTTTATTACAAATAATGTGCATCTTCTTTTTTAAACATGTGTAACCAAACAACTCCATGATTAAGCATGCTAAACTTGGTGGAATTTTAGGGATGTGTGGCCTCTTATGAAGTTTCTTTAAAAGTGTGAGTGAGAAGAAAGGGTCGTTGGTTAGAAATTACAAAAGAAGGAATTTTGATATTTAATAAGTTAGAATTTTTTGTTAAGAGAATTTTTTTTTTTGAAAAAATGGAAGTTATTCTATGTTTGTCTAATAGTTGTATTGTATGTAACAAAATCAACACTCTAAAAGGGATTATATTTAAAACATAGATTTAAATAAGAAAATAATAATTTTTTATTATTTATAGATAAAATAGTAAAAAAATTTACACACAATTACGATGTTTGATTTAATCTAACAATTTTGTTATTTATTTATTGAATTAGGTTGAATATAAAAGATATATATTTTTAATTACACTTTTAAAAACAAAAAGCACCTAAGTTAAAAAAATAAAATGTGAATGTATTACAACTAAAATAAATAAATAAACTCAAATTAAATATTTTCAAAAAAATCTGGATGAACATATGAATGTGGTGTTAGATAAATAGATATAAAAATAACAATTCAACATAATTTTAATAATTATTTCTTGCCTCTATTTTTTGACTCTCCATTAATAATAACCATTTTTTGTTGGTGCAAGGTTGATTTTTCCTTGATAAAAATGAAGAAACAAAATTGCAATACAAACCAGATGATATGTAGGTTTCTTAGATGATAAATTGGGGAGAAAGGAAAGAGTTATTAAAGTAAAGAAAAATGGTGGGGTAGAGTGGAAGGTTGGTCAATGATGAATGAATTAAAGAAATGATTAGTTGAAGTGGAATGGAAAGACCACCCTACATTCAAAGGGGGTATTCCAGCTTATTTCTTTTCATCAAAATTATAATAATATATTAATATATAGACAACAACTACTACAAGGTAATTTAATTTAAATTTTCTATTTTATCTTTCTAAACTACAAAATAATAACGTTGGACTTTTTAATGATCTTTTTCGTTTAAAATCGTGAAAAAATAAACTTATTTTGACATTCTTTTAAAATGCAATTTGTTATTATATCTTTACTTTAATATTTTGCTACAATTCTTGTTTCATTAAAATATAAATTAGATTTCTTTCCTTTATTAAATACTAGCCAAAATAATATCAACCTTTTTTCAAAATAATCACATTAACACCAAAATTATAAATAAATAAAAATAGACACAATAACAAATGATAGTTTTTGAAAAAAAAAATTAAATAATTTTTTTCATCATGTTGGAAAAATAAAATTCAACATTGTTATCATTTAAAAAGAATTAATGAACTTTAATCTAAAAAAGATTAAACATCTGTTCAAAGTTTTAAATTAAAAAAAATCACATTATCACATAAATATAACTCATTTCATAGTCGTAAAAACATTGATATACAGTAATTCAAATTCAAACTTAATATTTTTTATTTTTCTATATTTAAAGTGTGTGAATTTAAATACTATTATAAACTTTGAGTATATTTCTAAAAGTTTTAAATATATTATATCTCATTTTTTAAGTAAAAATATTAAAAAAAATATTTTAGACAAAATTTATTTTACTTAGTCAAACCCACTATTCCCATTATTCCATGTTAATCTATTTAGTTAACTCCTCTCTCTAAATATACTATAACCTAACTACTCATTTAACCATGCAAAAAAACCTAATTTTATAAAACATGAAAACCCTCCATTTTCTTTCTTCTTCTCCTCTTCTATGTTTTATCCTGATAATTAAAAATAATCTCTCATCTTTTATAACCTCCAATTATAAGTGTCCAACAAACATAATCTATTCACTTAAATTTATATAAAATAAAAAATAAAAAAATAAAAAAAAGGAATATGATGAAGTTTTGTGAAAGTAATAATATAACATATGTATCCACAAAAAGAACCACAGAGAAGTTAGAAGCATCTCTATCTCTATCTATATATCTATCTGTCTTCAGTAACCCCTTTATATACCCTCCTTCCATTCTCATTCTCCGTCCTTCCCATTCTCCTTCTCTCTCTCTCTCTCTCTCTCTCTCTCTCTCTCTCTCTCTCTCTCTCTCTCAATTCCTCTTTTTTCAGGTTTGTTTTCAACAACCTCAATCTCATTCATACATTTTCTACTTATTATTTTGTTATGTCAATTCATTCATTCTTACTTTAGTCTCAAGATTTAGTTTTTCATGCTTTTTCACTTTTTTGTTTTCATGGGTATTTGAGATATTGGATCAATTTTTATAGATCTCTCTCATTTCATACTGGGGTTGATGTGGACTTTTTCACTCTGTATTTGACTCTTCTAACTATTGTCTTCATTTATATGACTTTGGGATAAACTTTCATCACATAAATAATTAATTAGTCACTGATTCAATTGGCATTGGGGTTAGGTGTGATTAATTTTTTATTTTATTAAAAAAAATTAGTCTTTTTTATTTTATTTTAGTAACATTCATTCACTTCACTTTCTCTCTTAATTTCATGTTCCGATCTGCAATTGCTTCATCTTACTTTGGGTTCATTAAAATTCCTAGATCTTGCTTTATACATTCCATTTTCTGTTTTTGGTGTATATGTGTTAAATTTTGCAAGATCTGGTTTTAGACATTTTGTTAGGGTCTATAGAATTGTGAATTGTAGACAAATATTGAGTGTTGTGTAAAAAAGAGAAGGTGGAAAAATATATAAGGATTTATGATTATTGAAGATTTAGTTTGAAGTTTGAACTTGAAGTTCATAGAATCATACACTAAAGTGGCACAAATGGCCATTTTACATATGTATCTTAAGAGATTTATGCTATATCCTTTGAGTTTTAACATTATTATACGTTTCACATTCACAACAAGAAGTTATGTTTTGTTGAGATCTAACATTGTGGACCTTTTTTTCATATAGGAATTTGGAGAGAGTATTGATATTAGAAGATAGTGGAGAAAAATTATCAGATATGAATTTTTCAATGATTTTTCTTGTTAGCAACATTTTGCTGCTTATAAGTTCATCAGCATTTGCCAAAACTGTTAGTCCTCCTTCACCAAGTCCAACACCAACTCCAGCACCAGCACCAGCACCAGATTTTGTGAACCTCACTGAGTTGCTCAGTGTTGCTGGTCCATTTCACACTTTCCTTCAATACCTTGAATCCACAAAAGTGTTAGACACATTCCAAAACCAAGCCAACAACACTGAAGAAGGAATTACTATCTTTGTACCGAAAGATAGTGCCTTTTCCGCTTTGAAGAAACCTTCTTTATCAAAACTCAAAGATGATCAGATAAAACAAGTGATCCTTTTCCATGCATTGCCACATTTCTATTCTCTAGCTGAATTCAAAAACCTTAGCCAAATTAGCTCCACTCCTACATTTGCAGGCGGAGATTTCACGCTGAATTTCACCGATGATTCGGGAACCGTTCACATTAGTTCTGGTTGGTCGATTACTAAGGTGACTAGTGCAGTTCATGCCACTGACCCTGTTGCTATTTATCAAGTTGATAAGGTTTTGCTTCCTGAGGCTATTTTTGGAACTGATATTCCTCCTGCACCAGCTCCTGCGCCGACACCCGAAATTGCTCCTGCAGCAGATTCTCCAACTGAACAAAGTGCCGAGAGTAAATCTACATCGCCTTCGTCTTCGCCCGATGGTTCATCTTCTTACAAGATCATAAGCTATGGAATTTGGGCCAACATTGTCTTGGCAACTTTTGGTGTGTTGATGGTCTTGTGATGAGGAGGAAAATCTCTATTGAAATATTTAATTTAGATTTATGTTTGTGTATCTACCTTTATTTGGTGATATTTGCTTTGATTTGAATCCAATTTTTTTGTGAACATAATGTGTTATTCAATATATGTATGAGAATGTGATTTCTATTAAACACTCTTTTTTTAAAATAAATAAATAAATAAATAACTGGTAGCCTGTGATTGTCATGTTATATTATGAAGCAACAGCTGTATGTATCTACTTTTCTTCAAGAGTTTTGATGCCATCACTAAGAAACTAGTATGCATGTGATAGGAGAGTCTTACCAATCTAGATCTTGTGACTAATATTATCATAGTCTTCTGGCTGCTATTATTCTAAAGGTTCACAATTTGATAATGACAACTTATTTTGAACATTTTCAAAATAATTACAAAAAACATTGTTATTTTTATTAATAAAAATTGCAAGTTACTTTCCCATTAAGGTTTTTGTATTACAAAATCATTTATGTGAGACATTTAATGCAAGATAAGCGATTATTTAGAACTGTGGTACAGTGCTATTTTTCGTTCCAAAGCAATCCTGCCGTGAAAATTACAAAGCTACCAACCGTAGCTTCCCAATGGACGCACATTCAGTCTTATTCCAACGTAAAAACAAACAAGCTATTAACTTTTTGGTTATGTCTTGATTTCTTTCTTTTTTTTTTTCACAACAAAAAATAATAATATTTCATTAATAATAAAACAAGACACCACTATACAGACCAAAAAGAAAAAAACAAGACACCAATATAAAAAGTTTTTTACATATGATTGATTTGTTCAAATTAACTCTAAATTTTGATTTTATAAAAGAGGATACAATATGATTTTGTGTATGTTTGATTTCACAATAGACTTAACAAGATTATAATTATAATGAGTCAGTGTAATTTTGTAAAAAATATAAAGTATAATTTATCGGTAACTTTGTTACTTTTACCGTGAAATTAAATATAGGTTGTATGGTATATGGAAGCAATAATTTAGAAAACTTGTTACCAATGTTGCAGGGTACAAATTAATATTCAGCCCAATGTTGAGGCTGACATAAACTTCCAGCCCAGTATTTCAGATAGGTTTTTTTGGTAGAGACGCTAACTTGAGTTCATGCTCATATCAAAAAGTGAGGGTGAATTTTCGCCTAATAACTCCCAACTTTTAGGCTTTTTTCTTTATTGAATTTTAATTTTTGATAGTGTAGATTTTTTTTTTAATTTAGGGTTAAAATTATAAGATTTTTAAAATTTTATTTTAAGTTTTTATAAAAAAATTATTCATTTGTGAGTCCTCGTAATATTTTTTGTGAAGAGTTTTTGTCTCTACTATTAAATTAACTCTAATATATTTTTTGAATTTTGAATGAATTTTTTGCCAACATATATAGAATATTATAAACATATAATCCGTATAAATTTATTATAATTTTTTAACAATAAATGAATTAACTGCGTATATTTAAGTACCAAAAACTGAATAAATCAAAATAACATAAATATTGACCTATAAATTGAATTTTGACATCATTGTTTTAAGAGAGACTTTTATCATAATACATAAAGTGCATTTAAAAGTTTGATAAAATCTAATAAAACCTCAATTTACTTTGATAAGCTAATTTCCACTATAGGAAATTCCATCACTAACAAAATATAGCAAAAATAAATATAAGTTTGAACTAAATACATCAATTTTATTTAACCAATTTTTGCTTATTTTTTGTTATAGAAAAGTATACCATTAAGCTCATTAATAATAATAATTTGAGATATTAAAAGAATGAGGACAATTTTTATCCCAATTGAATATGAGATTTATCAAAAAAGATAGAAGATCTTATGATGATATATATCAATAGAATAATTGTTCCGTAAACGGGGGGTTCTTGGTCAGAATCCATGGTGGAAATGATGTTCATTAGCAGAGGTGCACTTGCAAACATACCGCTCAAGTCAGTAATATGATTGAGGTGAGTGAAATGTTTATAATGAAGCACATCTTGATTGATAATAATGTCATTCTTATACAGCAAAAAAGGGTGAGATTGGGCTTGATCTTGGACGATCCTTTTGTCCACTCTAAAATAATTTTGAAGATTGAACGGTTATGATCCACCGATACTGATAGTGTGTAAACCATGTTTACATTTTATGTGCATGTGAATTAAATACTAAGATAATTTGATTATTTTTATTTTAAAAGGCAAAATTCATACACAACAATTATATAAAAAAATATTTATCCCATATTCAACATCACTTTCAAGTATACTAAGTGTCCTTACAACTACTATATAAGTTGAATTTATTTGCTGGACTAAAATAAATTAATCTTATTGTCATGTTTCAAAATGAAACACTGTATATAAATTAACTCGTTGATTTTAAAGACTATATATGTAAGTTGGTTTGATGTGCAAAATAAAATCAAAACATGATATGATTGATATAAAATATAATAAAAATAAAATATAATAGTAATAAAATAAATATTATCATATATTGTATTTGATGCGTATATAATAACGAACAATGAAATATTATTTTTAAAGTTTAAATTAATATCCAAAATTTTATAATTCAATTATTAATATTTTATTAGATTATATAAAATTATAAAACTACTCTTATCATAAATCATACATATTTTTTAAAATTAATTATTAATATTTAAAATTTAATATTAAATTCTATTTTTTTACATTTATATATTTTATTATATTGTATATTTTGAATTATATTTTATAAAAGGTAACTAAATAAATTAATATTCTTATCCTATTTTGTTAGTTTATAACATATAGCTCGTAATAAGAATTATAATTACTTAGACAAAATATAATAGAATTCAATAGAACTTTATATTATATCTTGTCTCTTGTGATGTCCATCAGGTAGACTTTATATCTTTGTTAATTTTATAAGAGACATTTGAGTCCATAAAAATTTATATATATATATATATATATATATATATAGAGGTTCAAATGTCTCTTATAAAAAAAATGAATGTAGTAAAATTTTAACATTTTTTGTTATACTATCAACATCTCATAATAATCTTATATCAATATCATCAGAACATGAACTAATTTTTATATGAAATTTAAATATTTCATAGACTAATTAATTCACGCATAATTACAACTACTTACAAAATTGTGTTTGAGATAACAAAATTTGATTGACAAATTTGTTTTTGAGAAGAAGACATTGATGTGAGGTCAATGTTCATAAGTCACGTATTTAATTATAGCCTCACATCAAAATATTTAATAACAAAAAATTTAGTGAGATAATATTTTAACGGATATATTTTATAATTTCTAAAATACATTTGACAATTTGTAAAAATTAAAGACTAATTTCAGTGTCAATTTCTTTATTGGCTCTATGTAGATGAAATTAACTAATTAATTTTGATTATGAGTAAAAAAAAAAGACTAATTAATTGTGTTTTGATGATGAGAGAGCGGTGTAAGTAATTGAGTGTCACGGAAATGGAAACAGTGAAATAAAAGAAAAATGAATAAAGATATCTTATTGGACGTGGGTGTGTACACTGTACTGTTTATTATTATTATTATTATTATTATTATTATTATTATTATTATTTTTAAAAAATTTGTAAATTGTATTTTTTTAAATTAAAAACTGTTTTTTAAACATATATTTTATTAATCTCTAAAATAATACATGATAACTACTTTGTAATTGAGATATATGATTTTAGTTGTTAACAATATATTAATTAAATAAGTGGTCAATAATTTATATTTTAGTAATTAATAATTAAATAAATATTCAGATGATTAAATGTATAATCATTTCAATAATAAATAAAAAATTAAAAAAAAATTAAATTTTTTTCTTAAAAAAACACAAAAAAAGAAATACCATACATGTATTTGTGTTGAAATAAGATTTTTGAAATGAATAATAATATGATTTGATTTAATGATGATGATGATGATTGTTGCATAATATTGTTGCGTTCTAATTCCCTTGTCCTTCGCGTCTCCTTTCGACAAAACGTTTTTTTCTCTCCACCCCATTTCTCACTTTCCTACACACACATCTTTCTCTCTTTCCTTTTTCGCGAAAATTAAAATTAAATTAAAAATATGAGAGTTATTTTCAATCTTAATCCATAAGGTACGTCTTCTTCTCTTTCGTTTTTTATCTGAATCTGTCATTCGATTTATTATTATTATCATTCATTCACTCCCTCATCGTTAATTCCAATGTTTTTTTAAAATTTTATTTAGTGTTGTTCTTCCAACTGTTTGATCATTTTCCCCAACCAAGTTCAACATGTCTAGTTTTGTGGGTGTCCTTGTTTCTGATCAATGGCTTCAGAGCCAGTTCACCCAAGTCGAACTTCGAACCCTCAAATCAAAAGTAAGTTTTTTTGTGTCCCCTTTTATTTGCTTGAAAGATATTAATAATAATCTAGATGTATCTGAAACATGGAATGTGTTTGTGTTTTTTTCTAGTATGCATCCGAAAGGACTCAATCGGGTCGGATTACTGTCAAAGATTTGCCTTCCATTTTCAAGAAATTAAAGGCTTTTTCTGAGCTGTTTACAGAGGATGAGATTAAGGCTGCATTGGCTGAGTCATATCAGAACATGGATGATGAAATTGACTTCGAGTCCTTCCTTAGGGTGAGTATTTTTTTTTTCCTTTCAAAATTTAAGGCTTTATTTAGGTTTCTGTTCTCATTCAATTTTATGTTTTAATATAATTCTTCTCTTTCAATATGTATGTATATTGGTTTCCTAGAAGAAATATTACAAACTTGGAGAAATTGCACTCTTATTTGTGAGGTATGCTTAAATGACACGTGCTCCTTCGGATTAGGAAAAGATGATGACATCTCCTCGATTACCCGAATATCCCCTCTATTTTGTAAAAATAGTGGGTGCGTACATGTGTCATTTAAGCAAAACTAAGGGGAGATGTGTGTGATTTTTCCAATGAATAAGAGTGGTCAGTGTTCATTTGAAAAATAGAACGGGTGTGGTGTGTTATTTAAGTATTCCTCATAGTAGATGAGTGCAATTTTCCACAAGAACATACAGGAATGCTGTATGATGCTCAATTTGTCTCTAGAGTCTAAACATGTATGCCTCTAATATGAAAGTTTACTTTTGTTTTTGTTTTGAATGTCTGTGTAGGAAGGTATATTCAGTTTATATGTAGGTATTATCTATTATCTATATTGAAACTGGTAGCTTATTTATTGACGTTGAGTGGTAGGCACATTTGAATTTGCAAACTCGAGCTACAGCAAAAGATGGAGGTTCAAAAAGTTCTTCTTCATTTTTGAAGACAGCCACAACGACCGTTCATCATGCAATTAATGAATCCGAGAAGGCTTCTTATGTTGCACATATTAACGGTTACTTGGCTGAAGATAAATTCATGCAGCAGTTTCTTCCAATTGATCCAGCTACAGATGCGTTATTTGATCTTGCTAAAGATGGTGTCCTACTCTGGTAAATGATTAGCCCAAAACATAAGATCAATTTTATTTTCAAAGAAAAGAATATAATATTTTTTCTCTCTAATTTTATTTTATTTTTTTTTACTTCTGCAGCAAGCTTATTAATATCGCTGTTCCCGGGACCATAGATGAGCGAGCTATTAACACAAAACGGGTTCTTAATCCATGGGAGAGGAATGAAAATCACACTCTTGGCCTCAATTCAGCAAAGGCTATTGGGTGCACAGTGGTTAATATTGGTACACAGGATATGGTTGAAGGAAGAGTAGGTTCAATCTTCTTTTTGTATCTTCTCCTTTTTTGCGATTTTGATTTCTGAATTTTGACAGACTTTAACTCTTTAATTTTGAAAAGTTTCCAATTTGTTTATTTGTAGCCGCATTTGGTACTTGGTCTGATTTCACAAATAATCAAGGTAGACTACTGAAACCTACTCCCCTTTCACTTGCACAATATGGGGCTAAGATAAGGGGATTTGCACCATTCTGATTTTGATTATTCATTGGAAAGACTTTTTAACTTATGGTGTCTTGTGTTTGTCTGTCTTAACTTTTCATTTCTGTGGCAACATTAGATTCAATTGTTAGCTGATCTCAATCTGAAGAAAACTCCTCAACTTTTGGAATTAGTGGAAGATGATAAGGTGATATTCGATGATATTGTTCCTTTTAGTTTTATTTCTAATGTACAAGTTCTATGGTATTCTTTCCTTTACATTTTTCAAAACTACAATTATATTAAACCTCTTCATTACATTATGACAAAATGGCAGGACGTGGAGGAGCTTATCAGTTTACCACCTGACAAGGTTTTATTGAAATGGATGAATTTCCACTTGAAGAAAGCTGGATATGCGAAGCAGGTTACAAATTTCTCTTCAGATGTAAAGGTGAGGGAAATGCTATTTCTTATTGTATATTTACTTACTCTAATAGAAGTTGTTAGAAATGATGAGTAAGTAGTTATGGTATCATGTGAATATAGAAAATAGGGTATGGTTAAATAATTTGTTGCTCTTGCTCCGGTGTGTGTGGAATACACATATTCTGTCACTTGCTTTCTCGTTTTTCTCTTTCTCAACATGGTGCTTGAGCTACTTGTTTTTATCATTTCTAACCCTTAAGTACTTCCGGATTTGGCTCTTCTAAAGGGACTATTTTTAGAAAGAAATTGAGGAGGTATAACAATTAATGAACTACTATTGTATTATTCTTTATGAACCCATTTTGTTCTGACTTACTAAATCACTGAAGAAACTGTGGAGCTTCTTATGTTCTGCTGTCCTTGACAGCGTTCAGTAGTTTTCTAGGAAAAAGTTCACTGTACTTTCCTACACCATGCTAATTACTGAATCAGTGTAGCGCATTTTCGTCACATAGCAGATGATTGATAAATGTAAACAGATACAATATGTTTCTAAGTTGCACGGGTCTATTTTATCTTCAATGCTTTCTTTTTGCAGGATGGAGAGGCGTATGCTTACTTGCTTAATGCTCTTGCTCCAGAAACTGCAGGCCCATCTGCCTTGGCCATAAGTGATCCAACAGAAAGAGCAAATATGGTTCTTGAGCAGGCAGAGAGATTGGATTGCAAGAGATACCTCACTCCAAAGGACATAGTGGAGGGGTCACCTAACCTTAATCTTGCATTTGTTGCTCAAATATTCCAGCATAGGTATAGTTACTTTTAACTTTTAAGAGGTTGCAAATGTGCTAATCACTGTTGCAAATTTATACAATGAGATTATTTTGGGGCATTGTTCCACAAACCCTTGCTTTTTTTCTTTCCCTTTTTTATTAGGAAAAGGGTGGCTCCTCTAATAAATTTTTAATAGGTTTTGAAGTATCAGGTTCATTATATCTTATGGAGATTGAGACTTTCATTAATAGGTTTTGAAGTATCAGGTTCATTATATCTAAGTTGTGCAGTTATAGAGTTAGAAAATGTATAGAATGGATATTTAGCTGATGGAGATTGAGACTTTCATTTTTATAAATTCAAAAATCTCTGGTGCTTGCACTTGTGTAGGAATGGCCTTACAGTTGACACGCAGAAAATGTCCTTTGCTGAGATGATGACTGACGATGCAGAGACATCTCGGGAAGAAAGATGCTTCAGACTCTGGATTAACAGTCTTGGAATTACTACTTACGTCAATAATGTTTTTGAGGATGTCAGAAATGGGTAGCCTTTTCACTATTCAGTTGGTTCATTATCTGCATTTTCCTTACTCTGGTCACACCCGTCCTCCACTTATGTATTTTAAATTTTTCCTTGACCTAACTACTGGTTATGGTTTTCCATATTTCCTATTCCACAGATGGGTTCTATTAGAAGTTCTTGATAAGGTTTCATCTGGATCTGTCAATTGGAAGCAGGCGACAAAGCCTCCTATAAAGATGCCATTTCGAAAAGTGGAGAACTGTAACCAAGTTATAAAAATTGGGAAGGACCTTAACTTTTCCTTAGTGAATGTTGCTGGTAACGATATTGTACAAGGGAATAAGAAGCTCTTACTAGGTTCGTTTTGATGTTATTAGATTGTTATTGTTGGTGAATCTGATATGTTTGTGTAACGGGTTCCTTCCTTTTTAACATCTGTTTGACTTCTGTTTTATCGTCACTCATTAGATAGTTTGGTGGATCAATGCTTTGTTTTATGCAGCCACTTTTTCTTTTCTAGTTCAATCTTCCAACTGAAGGATAACCAATAGGCAAAATATGTTCTTGTTATTTCTTGCCGGGGAGCATTAATAATAGTTCTCAAATTATTGCAGAATTATATATTAGACCTTATATCCATATATCTATCTATATATTAAAGAGTTACCCATGGTGAGTGTAAATAGAAAAACTAGTTTTCTGTTAAAAAGAATATGGTAAATTCTAATTTCATTTAACTAGATGATAGATTGACAAGGTTGTTACAACAAAATTCCCTTTTCTGCCCCTTTTTCTTGTTTCCCTTGTGTTATCTAGCATAGGAGTGTCTAACCGGAATATTCATCTCTTTGTCAAACAGCATTTTTGTGGCAGCTTATGAGATTTACAATGCTTCAACTTCTGAGAAATTTGAGATCACGCTCCCAAGGTAAGGAGATTACTGATGCTGATATACTAAACTGGGCTAACAACAAAGTGAAGAGAGCCGGAAGAACGTCTGAAATGGAAAGTTTCAAGGTAATAAAGCAGAAAATAACCAGTTCTTAGTATGTCGATATTGACATGTGCATATGATCTTAATGTGGCTCCATAAAAAATTTGAAATCATGATTGGACTATTGAGAATGACATGTATTTGTGTATACCATTCTTGCTACTCTTATTTTACATTTATCTAAAACAATTATCAGTCTTTGATATTATTTGCTCTCATGTTGAGAGAGAAGTGACAAGTTGTTTGATATTTGCTGATAGTAAATCTTGATTTTGTTAAAGATTTAAAAAAATTAAGGACTGTTAAATATTCATCAAAGGGACAGTGTACACAGGGGTTGCTTTGATGTTTGGACTACAGTACAGTTTTTAGATTTAGTGCACGTTTGGATCCATGTTGAGAAGTATGTAGACGCATGGCAACTTTGAAGCCACATGTTGTAGCTTCCACAGTGAAAAAAAATTGGACGCAGTTCCAAACTTGAGCTTATTAATTTATTTTATGTCATCAGGACAAGAATCTTTCCAACGGTATTTTCTTCCTTGAGCTTTTGAGTGCTGTGGAGCCAAGGGTGGTCAACTGGAGTCTAGTTACTAAAGGGGAGACTGGTATGTCAACTTTGCTACACTATCAAGAAATTGAAGCTGACTTAAATTCAACTCAACTATTTAATTTCTTGTCAAGCATTTAATTTACATTGATGTGATGCAAATGTTATCCTACAAACAACAATTGTAATGTTCAAAGAATTTTTTTACCAATTGCAGATGAAGACAAGAAGTTGAATTCTACATATATAATCAGTGTCGCACGAAAACTTGGATGTTCCATTTTCCTGTTACCTGAGGACATAATAGAGGTAAGGTTGTCAAAATAGTAGATGCAATTTTAATAGAATTTTGTTACTGCTCCATGAAAAATCAACTTCAATGATTTTGTTCAGTTTGTTGAATGTTCTAGAATTTAATCTATCCATACACATGTATATATGTTCATTGAGCTTCTTTCCTGCCTACATACTTGAGTAATTCTTTTGTTTTCATGGTAAAAGAAATGTTCCACAATATAGCACTAGTGGTTGTTACATACGTGGTATATTAGCTTACCTAGATTATACCATAAAACTGTCATTTAATGGCCTAAGAATTTTATTTGTGGCTCAAGCTTGTTTTGGATTAACCTTAACAGGTCAACCAGAAGATGATACTTACTTTAACTGCTAGCATCATGTACTGGAGTCTGCAGCATTCTGAAGAAAGCCTCACCCCAGTAGCATCGCCTGTAGCTTCAGTAGATGGTGAACCAGAAACAGATTTAGTCAATGAGGTATCAAATTTGGCCATTGATGATAATAATGCGTCAGAGAATACCAGCTCTCCTTAAGTTGGCAACATGGAATCTCTGCTGACATTAAAAAAGGAGGTTGTGTTAAAAGTTTGAAGTAAACCACAGGATGAGGGAGAAAAATGCATTTTTGTTTATAGAACAGAAGGATGATGCCAGCCACTCGGTGCTCAGCGCGAAAGAAAGAGCTTATATTTTTCTTTTATGAAAAACCACAGATAATAGAACGATCTTGTAAAATTTCTTTTAGGATTTTTTTGTACTTTAGGCATATTCTTTAACGAAAATCGTAAGCATTTGTTCCCAAAAATAAGAAAAGGGAGGAAGGCATCAATATTATTTTCTGTCTGATAGCCAAGATTACCTCCTAATGCGTGCTAGCAGACATGTTCCTGCACGTCATTTTAGTGAATGGATTTTCTAGTATAATGCAGATAATCATAAATGTTTGGAGACTATGTATTCATTTTTTCTGTTTTCCTCTAAATGCAAAAATATTCTTGGTTTCTTTTCTTAACTTGGTTCTGAATTTTGCTAACAGAATTAATTCAACTCGTTTGAAACTAAAAGAGAACATGTATACATTTAAATGCATGTCTATGTTTCTTCATTAAAATTATCTTTGTTCACGTGTACAAGACTTTCAATGCAAATTCTATGTAACCTAATAATTATACACAGGTGTATAAATATAAATATAGTGAGTTTCACTTTAAGGGGGGGTTTGGTTCGGGGTAAATGGAGTGGAGAGAAGATAATATTTTAAATTGTGTTTGGATTAACTTTTAGAATAGGTTATTCGAAAACAAAAGAAAGAGTAATAAAAAAAAACTTCAATTTGTGAATTTGAAACTCTAGTCGTCGAATCTGTCAGTTAGGGATTGAGTTATTCTGAATCACTAATTCTCTCTTGATCTTGGATTATAAAGTCAAATTAAAGATTTTTTTTAGAGACTTCAGTTGGCTGTCCGTGAGTAAAATGAATCTCATTTTTTTGTATTAATTTGTAGTAATAGAATTAACGTGTCCATAATTGTCACGTTGCACGCATACTGAGTTGTATAAAATATTCTTCTCAATTTAGTAGTATTACTATTAGTGTAGCCATCTACCCCTCTTCTTGCTAATTGTTTTAGCCTTTAGTTCTCTCATAAATTGGTGGGTATTCTATTTATTTATGGGTATTTATAATAGAAAGTTTCTTTTCTCACCCTCAAGCCTTCTCAAAAGCTCTCAAATTTTGTTTTAATTAACTAATTTAGATGTGTATTTTTGTGTCTTTGAGAATATTATAGATGAGACAAAAAACACCCTATAATAAATGATATGATAATAGAACAACTCATATATGTATCCCTATAGCAGCACTTTTGAACATAATCTTCAGCATTAGACCCTTACATGACATGGCAGCAAAAACATGTTTAAATGGTATACCACAATAGACATTACATGAACAAATGTTGGTATCTAGGTTCACAACAAATCTATAAACAAAGAGAGTGTGAATAACTTCAAACTTTAGAAACCTTACCCAGGTTAGAAACTAATTACCACTATGTTCTACTTCTTTGTTTGATCTTTTTCTCGGTGTAGCAATCCTACATATTGTTAGCTACTAGTTTTCACAAACTATCAAAATATTACTATTGAATGCATCAAACATATTGTTCATCAACACATCATTCTAGGAATTATAAAGAAATATTGAATCCTACACAATGCTTTTTTTGAGATACCCATGAGCCATTCTTCTTCTCGATCCTCTAAAATTTGGAAATAGGAACACAAAAATGTAATTAAAAAATTGAGTTTTTATCATTTTCATAAATTGTGTTACTAATTTTTTTTTATAACAAAAACAAACACTTAAGTACCACTATAAACACGTGAAGTCGCATTCTTAATTATTTTAGTCATTTTTTACAGTATCATTTTATTTAAGTCATTTGGATTTAAAGTAATTTTTCATTAAATTTTATATAACTACTTTATTATATATTTTTTATAGACGATTTACAATAGAATTTACCGATAATCTACAAACTGAAGAATTATAAACTTAAACAAAGATCGCAACGAGTGTAAACAAAAAAATTCAACTATTTATATCCAATTTTGATTAATGAACTATAATTAATATTTTATAAAATATTATATCACATTAAAAACGTACAATTGACAATGTCTATTTTTCTTCACTTAAATATTTCCACATAATTGCATTAAAATTTAGACCATCCGATTTTGATATATGCTTTGAAATTTTACAAACCCTTAGCAATTAAATTTGTCCAACATTTTTAATTTCCTAGTGCTTTAAAGTTCTTCTATCTAAACAGAAAAACATAACATAATCAAAGTTAGTAAAATACCACAGTACTAAAATTTGATGATAATGCACATTATTATAACATTAATTAATAGTTTATGATGTTTCCATATTCAGATTTACAATTATATCACCTACAAAAATCCTGAAAAAACAACAGGGCTCATGTCACGCCCTCCCCGACGACGAAGAGGATTTCAAGGATACCATAAATTCAACGTTCTCTGCTCGTGGCAGCAGATCATACTTAGGACAGTTGGTTTCGACATTTCAAATTAAACTAGACATTTCAATGTCTCAAAATAAAGAAAAAATCAAAGGGCTATTACTTGTCATCCATTTTAAGGGAATTTAGCCTTCTTATCCTTTGATCAAGCTCTTTCATGACTTCAGGTTCTTGTTTCTTCCTTTGTTTCGATATTGTATTAGTCGTCATGGAACCTATCTTATCAAATGCCACCTGCAAACACAAAAAAGGACGATAACAAGGAAAACATAAAGTACAATATACAAAAATATTGAAAAGAAAATCAGTTAGATAAAGATTTAATGAACTACTATTGAAATTTTTCTTACTGTTAGTAAATCATCTGGATCAAATAGGTGATGAGTTGTCATATGCAGGACATTGATTACTTCCCCAACATGATGAGTTAGAAGTAATTGATCTTCTTTCATCTGCAAATTGGAAGTGAAAATTGTTGAAATCTTCTATATTTTATGTGTATTTATCGAAAAAACAAGAAAGAACAAAATGACTACACTAGTGGTACCTTGAAAATTGCCAAGGCCACATTAAATATAACCTTAGCTCCCTCGTAGAAAATAACATCCCATACTCGTAGCGTTGTCTGATTCAAGAAAAAAGTATTAATACGGCGAACAATGTAACATTTCAATGTAATGATTTTATTCCCGGTATTACTTTAACTAACCTCGGAAGGCAGGCTCTTTGAAAACAAGCAAAGGAACCACTCGGTGGTAACAAGGGAAACATCAAATTCCAAAGCTTCCAAATGTGTTGCGATTCTGCATTTCAATTTCGGGCAATTTTCAGAATTTACTAAGAAATATAAACATATGTCACATAGTTAACGCATCACGTTAAAATACCTTGGGCACTTTTTAGTGAGTAAATCTTTAAACACTCTTTGTTCGACATGGCATCCTGATAAGTTGTTTGTGTAACAGTCACTAACCAGGACATTTTCCAACAAGACAGCAAGCATCCAAAATGCATCTTCTTCGGTTTTCATCACCAGCAACAACAATGCCGCAACATAGTTTAAACCCTAGAACAACAAAAATATTGTTGAGTCAATAATTAAGACGATACATTCTCAGGCATGCATTTATTTATTTTTAATCAAAGTAAATCACATATTATTGTCAACTTTTACTAAGGTTGTATGTAGCTATATTTTGCCTAACATGTTATTTTTTGAACATATAATTGCTCAAGGAGTCGAGAAAAGAAAATGTAGGAGCATAATAATAGAATTTATGAATGACTTTTAGTAGTCAGAGTTGAGAGACAATACAAGAATAATATATTTAACATATAGTCCTGAAGAAAAAAAATAAAGAAGAATTGATCCAATGAAAGAGGTGTGAAAATAAAATGTGTTCTCTTCAGATAACTAACATGAGACATTTAGTAGAGTCAAATTCAAAGTTATCAGACACTATCTTTCATGTAGTTTGCAGGGGGGGAAAATTTCAGAAAAGGATTGAGAAGAGAGCCACACACACCTGACAATATCCAACATCAGAATCACGGAAAGAATAAGCAACAAGAACACGCCTAAGAGCAGCATGTCCTTCAGGAGTGTCCAGCCACGCATGACCGGGGAAGGTTCTTGGCAAGTCCTGCAAAAATGCTTATGAGAAAAATTTACAAACCGAATGAAAATAACAAGCATGGTAACACCTAGACATGTTCAAATTATTCTCTAACAGACATCAATAACAAGTGGCCGTTTAAAGATCACATCAAAGACCCTGATGGAAGTCCCCTTTAATGGAATTCACATTGTTCAATAAGATAAATAACATTCATATCCCAAACAATCAAGATATATAAAGTTAATCCCCGATCTTTAAACTGCATTGAGGAGAATGCCACACAAGTTCATATGTCTTTCTGATCAGCATGTACTTAAAACTACATTTTTCCTTATCTAAAATTCATATACGAGCGTATAAATTATCTACAAGGAGCTAAGGCTAACAGATCCCATAAAAATATAGAATTCATAAATGCTTCACCTCTAATAAATCTTTCTTAACTCTCAATGTTTATTCATAAATAATAAGTTTTGCTCATTCAGGGTAAAAACAAAAGTCAAACCACACGATGATCATCAAAATCTGCAGCAAGATTTGTCTGAAAAACTTTTCACAAAACAAAAAATGCAAAGTATAGACAATGTCATTCCCCCATCAATTTCAATTGAAAATGATCAACAACACATTACACATCCACAAAAAACATGTCAAATAAAAGGGAACCAAACAAATTCATAAGGATGATGATGCAACAAACCAAAAATGTTGAAGAACTCACATGATCTATCTGTCTAGTAGCAGGTGTAACCATCCCCTCCACAGCTTTTGTCAAATCATCGTAATAACTCTCAGGAACAGTGGACTTTTTCTTTGCAGCACCAGACAAAGAAAACCAAACCTTAGGCCTAAGAACAGGTGGTATCCCTTTCCTTATCAACTTCTTCAAAGTAATAGCATTAGCCAATGCTGAAAATTTCAATGAAGATGTAAGTGCACTCCCTTGTCCTATGGTTGTATGAAGATACCAATTTGCACCTTTGCTAGCTTCCAATGCCCACCAAACTCTACCTTGTTGTCTCACCTTTTCCCTTACATCATTCAACACATTCACATCATCAACATTCCCTTCAACCGTGAATCCGTAAAGGTCTTGAAATTTTACAGTCAGATTTGCTCTTCTAGAATGGATGCTAGGCCTCAAAATTGCAGCTTGAGATTGGTATTCAAATGCAAGGTCTATTTTGCTTTTGGTTCCATACATTTTTTTTAACCCTTAAGAAAAAAAATGGGCACAAAAGGGGTTTTAAGGTATTGAAACAAAAAAAAAAATTGTCTTCTGAATTGGAAATTTGAAAAAAGGAATGACCTTGTCAAATGAGAATTAAAAAACCCATTAATCTAAAACCATGAAATGGTCCATTTTGAGGACCTGGGTCATTGAAATTAGGTGGAAAAAAAAGGTGAATTTTTAACAATAACAAAATGGGTGCAACAAGATTTGATCAAAACAAGGGTGAGATTTCAAAATTCTATAGCAAAATAGAAAAATTTCAAATTTTGAGAAGCCATTGAAAAACCCCTTTGTTCATATAATCAAAAAGCTTGAACCTTTGGTAAATTGAGCTTGAATCTGTTCTAGACTGAGCTTGTCTATTGAAGAAAAAAAAAATTTATATGAATTGTGAACAAAAAAAAAAAGAACAAAAGAAAAGGGGAAAAACACAGAAAAATAGATCTTTATTATTATAGATGAATTGTGAATGTAATATACAGATAGAAAGAACGCTGAGGAAAAATTGAAGTCCTGAAATGGTTGATTAAGATATAACAAAAGAAAGAATGGAGTAGAAGAGAAATTAGGGGGAGAGAGAGAAGAATAAAACCCTAGAATATAGGAAAAATATAAGAAATAGAAAAGGGTGTAAAAACAGAACGAAGAAATAGGTACCTCTCGCTCTGTTTGACACACAATATCTCTAACGCTATGGTGTTTCTGTGATATCTGGTTTTTTTAGTTTTTTGTTTTAATAAATTCACTTTTTTACTTTAAAAAAAAATTAATTTTTCGTACTCGATAATAAATAAAGAAATTAATTAGAACGTTGAGTTCAATTTTTTTTTTTTTTTTTTACAACTAAAACGTTGTGTTCATGATGACCGGCTTAGTTGCTTCATTAAAATGCTTAATAGATGAAAAAGGCTTGAAGGCTTTTAATTCATTTTTCAAAATTATAATTTATTTTAGATTTAAGGCCTGATATAATTTATTAAATTAAAAAAATATTTAATTTTTATCATAATTAATTGAATTCACACATATAATTAATTATAATGCACAAAAGTGTAAACAAAATTGCAATCATTTTTAAATTAAATATTTTCTTTTAATTATTTATTATTTTTCTTGGTGAACAAAATTCTTGTGCTTTTGTTATTTTTAAGTATCGTTTAAAATTATTTTACAAAATCAAGGAAATCAATAATTTTCTTCTAAATTATTTTTTAATAACATATTTAACTATTTATTATTTTAGTGCGCATATTTCTCTTGGTGCAATAAATAAGGCTATTATGAATAAAATAATAGTTAATAATATATTAATTTTTAAAACCACAAATAATTAATGATAAAGACAAATTTTCTTTAGGAATGACACTTAATAGGCTAGAGAGGGAGTACTTTCCTATAATATATGGCATGTATTTTTTTATTTGTTTATTTTAAATTTTGAGATTTATGTTTTGCGTAAGAATTAAAATCAGTAAATAATACGATGGTCCTTCTTATTTTGAATTGAAGTGCTATTTTCTTATTTTAATTTTTTATTAGAAAAATAAATAAGAGTTTAAATGATATGCAACATTAGAATAAAATAATTTATTCGTGTATATAACTGTTTTTTTTTTACAAGTATATTCACGTATATAATTATATATGCATAAAAAGTATCCTGTAACATCTTAAAATAATGTTTCTTTTTACCATGATTGTTAGATACCATTTCATAAATAGTAGTGGATGATAGCTAATAAATCAAAAGATAAAATTTAAAGTGTCACATAAAATTAGAAGAAGTTGAACTAATTAATTAATATAAAATGACACAAAACATATTTTAGATAAATTGAGTCTATTTGTTTAAGATTTAAAA
>JBBPBO010000003.1:66482028-66560798 GCA_037974295.1 Cicer cuneatum
CCCCTCTTTTAAAATCTCAGATCAAATATTTAAAGAAAAAATCAATTAAAAAATAAAGGATAAAAGTAAGAGAGAAAATATGATGTTATAAACCCATAAGAGAATCATCATTATCAAATAATTTAATTTTAATTATACGAATTTGTACACTAATCTAATGTATATGCTAACTAACTATTTGACTTTGCCAACAAAATCTAGATATGACTTTTTAAATATTTATCATAAATATCTTTAAGTGAGTTATAATTTTTATTATTACATGTCAAACCATTCATTTTTAAGGCAAAATTAACTATTTAACAATAGTATTTCATCGAAATTAATTAAAAGTCTTTTATGGTAATATATAATCTTAATTGCCATAAATGATGCTTTTTAATACTCTGTTTTGGATCTTTAAATTACGTAAAGAATGTTTTTTTAATATTCTATTTTGAATATACATCTTTCGTTCAATGTTGTTGGAACATACCTTTTTAATATTTTAACATCTTTGAATCATAGTTGATCAATAATATAATTAGTTTGAATTACGTAAATAATGTTTTCTTAATTATCTTTTTGGATCTTTATATAATACCTAAGTTCTTAAGGATTAACATATTACAAATATAAACTTAAAGAATTAATTTTATTAAAAATATTTAAAGTCTAATTTATTAAAAATAGACACTTACCTTAAAGAATTAATCGATTCATTTGACATATTTTTAAATATTTAGTCCCTCTTTTACTAGTGTTTAGATATTTGACTTTTTTTTTTCTTAACAAAATTTAGAGTGAAAGAATAATGTATTAGTCAACAATTCTGTCAACGAATAGATTTTATTCATTTATTTATTTTCGAACCGAGTGTGTATTTATTAAACGTACCACTTTTGATATTTTGCTTTTGTTTACCGAGTTAACAATTAAGAAAAATATTTATTTGGGCACATTTATAAATAAATAAATAATATTTAAACACACTCACACAAATAAACAAAAATAAAAGAGTAAGATAATTTGTATTTTTTAAATAATTTAAATACTTGTTTGGACACAAAATATATATATATATATATCACTTAATTATTTAAAAAATATGCATCATTTTATTATTTCAAAAATAAGTATTTCTCAACAACTAGTTAAGGCAACATAACAATTTTTAGTATTTGAGTAAACTTGCTTGGTTTCTATGTTGGGTTTTTTGAATCAATTTAACAAAAAAGGAATAATTGTAATTTACTTTGTATCTATCAAAAATTTAAAGTCTAAATATGACTTTGTTAGAGTTTATTAATCTATTTATAATTATATTTTTAAATAAATAATCGAACATATTTTTTAATAAATTATCATATTAATAAGTCGATAAAATTAAGTATTTTTTAATTTAACATCATATTTGAAATAATTTGACTTTATATGACATTATTTATCAAAATAAGAATGACTATTTGATAGTTTTTTTATTCATCATTATTTCAAATAATTAAAAAACAAGGAGAGATGAAATTACAATAAAAGAAATTTGAGTTACTTTCTTTAATTATTTATTATAGACACCAAAGATCCGGCTGTTACAATTTTTTCATAAAAATAGCTATTTTTTTTTTAAAGAAACTAATCACTTTTGAAAGTTTGCATCAGTTTATTACAATTAAAAAAAAACAAAAATCTAAAATTATCTAAAAACTACTTCAAATAATAAATTGTTTTTTTAAGAACTTCTAAAAAATATCATTTTTACAATTAATATTTTTAAAAAAAATCACTACAACACACAAACATAAAACAATTTCTAATTTTCTTTAAAATGTATAAAAAACAATTTCTAAATTATTTAATAAAATCATTTTTTTAGAACATGTAAGAAACGATACTAAATAGTAAATTTTATTAATTTGACTGTGAAACATGAAGAAATATTAGTATGTCAGCCTAGTGTGTTTACAGCCACTAAATATAAATAATGGTTAGCTATTGATATGTAGTGTGCTTACAAATGAAATATATATGTATATTAAAAGAATTATTCATCACAGTAGGTTTAAGGTTTATCATATTGAAAAGTCAAAATCTAAGAATAGTTCGTTTTAGTCACCAAAAAAGGAATTGTTCTTTTTGTTTTGAATAGTTCAAAATTTAAAAATGGAGATAGTAGCCTCCGATTCCTTATAAACGTGCATAAGGGTAAGAAAAACTCTTTAATATTTTAATCTAAATAAAAACTGTTTAACAAAAATATGTGTTACAAATTATAAAGGTGATTTATTCAAATCATGTTATCTGTGTAATAATCTTCAATAAAGTGGATGCGTACGTCATCTTCTCTTCAAATATTCGTCTTTATAGCAATTATAATTTATTTTTGAAAAAACACAATTTATTTGTTTTCTCACATTTTAAGTCTTAGTTCAATTGACAAATGTCGATATTGTTAAGTTATATGTTTTGTCCCGGGTTCGAATCGAGACCTCACAATTGTGTGAGTTAATTATGGTAGAATTTACTATATTTTATAAGATAAAAGAAAAGAGTTGAGTAACAATGAGGCACAAGTTTGATTTCCACCCATTATTCTAAAAGATATGTAAAATTTAGGCAGTATTTTAATCAAAGTACCTTCATTCCCGGTAGATCTACGACTTGACAATATTTTAATTTTGCAGGAAGCAATTCACTATTTGACTTATATGCAGAGCCAAAAGAATTTAATGATCTTGAAGCTCGATCTAGAGAAAACTTATGACCGCATTGTATGAATATCAATTGGAATAAGGCAAAAACTAATTCATTTAGTGCTACTAAAGGCTCACAACATGGAGATCCCATCTCTCCCTACCTTTTTGTGTTGAGTTTGGAGTGATTAAGTCACAAAATCCAATATCTAGTTGAGCAAGGAAAATGGAGACTGTTGAAGTTTGGTCGAGGTACATGTCCTAAAATATCTCATATTTCTATTGCAGGTGATTTTGTATTCGTAGTTGAGGCTTCTATAGACCAAACAATTATGTTGTAAAGTGTTATTCTCCAAAAACACACGAGGTGATAGAGTAGAGTTATTAAGTCAAACTCTTGGAATTTCTTCTACACAGGAACTTGGAATATAATTGGTAGCTCATATGCTTCATCAACGCAAATCGAAATCCTCGTTTACTTCAGTTATTGACCAAATGAATAAGAAATTAAGTTCTTGAAAGGCTAACACTCTTTCTCTTGCAGGTCGAATTACTTTTGTACAATTCCCCCTTTCAAGCATTCTCGGATACATTATGCAGACGTTACCTATCCCTAATTCTGTTTGTGACGAAGGCGAAAATATCTATAGAGATTTTACCTAGGGAAATAGCAATGAACATAGAAAGTGTCATTTAATCTCTTAGGAGAAAATTTGCAAACCAAAGGTTAAAGGAAGACTTGGATTTAGGAATATGAAAACTTTTTAATGAAGCATATATGTATAAATGTGGCAACTTCTGGATAAGCTATGAAGGCTAAATATAAAGGTGGTAGTGAAAGCATGTCAAATATTGCTACTAGATCTAACTCATCTCCTATTTGGAGAGCAATTGTGAAAGTGATGTTGAATTTTTGTAATAACATTTCTTTAACAGTTATGAATAGAAACACTCTTAGATTTTAGAAGATAAGTGGATCCCTAGTTATGATAATTTGGTGGAACAATTTGGTTTTATGATCCCTCAATAATAATTGAATTATATTGTGGTGAGTTACGTTTCTTAATTGGGTCAGAAGTTGCTACTCAATTGAACTTTTATCGGATTATTAATGAATATGACTCAAAAGTAATTGTCGACATAATTCATCATTGATATAACTCCATTCAGGATCTACAATCGATTCTATCAAAAATTACTTCTTTTATTTGTTCTTATCATTGATAAATTGAAGTTTTGACCATTAATTATGAAACAAATAAATGTGCATCTCTCCTTACATACAAAACTCATTATGCATAGTTTAATATAGTTATATTAAATTTGTCATTTTATTTTTTAGATGATAGTATTTACATGGATATTAAGAGAACTTATTCTCTGGGTTTGAATTCTTAATATTTTTCTTATTTCCCAAAAAGAAAAAAATTAAAATTTAGACCAGGAAAAAAGGGGACGCATTTTTGTTTGACACAATATAATAATAATGTAATTGATTTCTCTAGGTGGAAGGCAATCATGTGTGTGACCCACAAATTGATCATTTGGATTTGAGGGAAATATTTATAATGTTGGAGTGGGACCCGTTTGGTAGGCCCATCCTTTCACTTGCGCCAAACGAAAGAAATCACGTGTGTGTGGTGTGAGTATTGTGAAAGAAACAAGGGAAAATATGGATAAGTCTCATCCAAATTCAATTTCAAAATTAAAAAGTTTTTCACTAGGGATAGAGCCGTTTATTAGGTCTCAAATTCTAAAGCTGTTTTCTAAAAATTATCTATTAAGTCTTTAATATTAGATTTTTTATTAAAATATTTAGAAAAACATTCTGGTCTATTGTTTTATTATTTTGTGGGCTTATGTGCTCGTAGGTATGATGTTTTGTTAATTCTATAATTTTTTTGAAAAGTTTTAGAATTTTATTTTTTTCAGAAAAATATCAACAAAAAAAAACTAATATTTTTTTCTCATAAAAATCGATTGTTTTATTGAAAAATTGTGAGAAAATTAAAAAATTATTTTTCTTGAAAAAAATTAAAAAAAAAAGGTTTTGTAAATCATTTTTTATTGAAAAAAATTTGAGAAAAAATTAAAAAAAAAATTGTCGAATTTTTGTTTTTTTTTTTAAATGGAAAGATAAATTTGAAAAAGTAAACTTATAGACCAAACTTATCTCACAAAATTTTATGGACATTTTAGTTTTTGGGACTTCCCTTTTTGGGATCTTAATAACTATGAAATAGGTAAGTTGGGGGGCCAATGATGAGTGGACTTGTGAAATTGATGGCACTAGCTAAAAGTGTCAATAGTTATAAGTCTCATATGGTTACTCGACCTAACATATGTCAATCATATTATTTTTATAAATAAAAACCAAAACTTTTTTAAAATTCCATAAAAAAATTCATTTAGTCGTATTAAATTGATCTAATTAAATAAATATGAAAAATATAACTATTATTATTATTATTATTGTATATTAGATTTTGAATTTTATGTTAAATTATATAAATTTGTTAACTTTTAGTAATTTAATCATATTATTCTACTTTAGTTTTTGAGATATTTAAATATATTATAACAAAATAAAAAAATACAATTCTATATAAAGTCAATTTTTTAAAAGTCAAGTTATATCTTAAAAAAAGGTATTTAATTTAATTGACCTAATAGCTTGTTAATTTATAGAAAACATGTTTGATAACTTATTTAAATATGTTAATATGGAATAAGTTTTTAAATAGATTAATAGATTATACCAAACTTTCATAAAAACTAAACTCATATATAAAAAAAGTGCATGACAAACCATAAATCAGACTTAAGCCTTAAATATTTTGACAAATTAAACTCAATCCTTACAAAATTAAGTTTAGTTTAATCGCACTCTATAAGGGGTTAATGATTTTTAATTAAGAACGACTTATTTAATAAAACTCGAATTTAAATTTTATGAATTTTTTCTTTAAAAATCAAAGAGTTACAAAAATACCAGTTTCAAAATTAATTCTCCATGGTACTAATTTTACACAATATTACATGTTTTCTTTTTAACACCAAAATGTTTTTTAGTACTATTATAAAAATATACACTAATTTTTAAGAATATTAATTTTATTTTATTTTTTGTATAAACTAAATTTAAGATGAGTTTCTTTTCTCCACTCCCGCATACACTTTAAAAATATACATCAACAATACAATTATTTTTTATATATTCTCGGTGTGAATTTTCGAACAAAAGTGCAGTAATTTTACCTTCTAAATATCTATTTCTGAACAAGACTTAGGTATTTTAGAAAACATAAAAGTAGTTATTTAACTATTTTAATAGGGAACAAATCGTGGTTGTGTTTATGGGCCGGCATGTTTCCTACATTGGGCTGAACCTGGCCGGTTGATGTCAATGTGGGTCCCACATGCTTTAGTTTTAGAGTCCACTAAATTAAGCCGGCTTCACATAGTATTCAATGTCACTTTTTTTTTTTTATCTTATCCAACATAAGAGAGAACAATATATCTATTAAATTATTGATGTATTTATAATTATTATTAATTTAAATTGAAAGATAGTGAATTAAGAGTAGTATATATAGTATTCTCTCCAAAATAAATTATAAGTAAAAATATGACAAACTATGCATATTTAGAAAGATATTTTATTACATTTAACTTATACAATCCAAAACAAAAAGCCTAAATTATAAATTGGATAATTAAAAATAGAAAAAAATAAATTTATTTATTTTAGAGATAATATCATTAAATAAGAGGAAAGTTGATAATTTTTATTTATATTTATATTAAATATATAAGTTAATTTTATTTATATTTTACTTTGAGGAAAATATTAAATAGAAGGTGCAGTTAAAAATTAAAAGGATATTCATTTCCTTATATATTAGGATTATTTTTTACAAATGAAATAGTCAATGTCAAGAGAGAGAGTGGCTAATGGTTGCAGTAATATATAAGTGTGATTTTTTGTCTTTCTTTTTTTTTTTTTTTCCTTTTTCTTTTTGACAAAAGAGGAGGCTTAGGCCCCTAAGTGAAGAAAAAAAAACTACAAATCATGAGGATATAATCTTTGATCGCTACGCGACAACTATAATATTAAAGGATATAATTCGAATTATCTACAAGATATTTGTTAAATAGTCATGTTAGTAGCACTAGTTAATAATAATATTTCTCTTCCTCAATTTGTATAAAAAACTCTGTTCACTAACAAATAAATAAATATTTCCATTTAATAAAATTAATACAAAAATACATCTATAATTTTTAAAGTTTAACTCAATTTCCACATAATTCTTTTAAGTTTATTTTATTTTAATTTAGTCATTTATATTACATTTATTTGTACTATTACTCCTTTATCTTAATTTTGACAAAAATTAGTTTAATTAAAAGTTTTTTATGATTGAAAACTCTCTAAAATATTGCAACAATATATTCATCATATTAATCCGTTTGAAAACACTCATCAAAACTTATAAATGATATATATTTCTTAACATTCTTTACAACAATTTAAACACATATATAACCTTAAAAACAACAACAAAGACTTATTCACGTAATCAATGTATTTAACTTCGTTCACGTGCAAAATAATTTGGACACTCAACTTGTTGCAACATTTCAATTAGATCTTAACATTTCATATTAGTAATTCGATAAATTTTTTAAATTTAACGGACCGCATTCGTAATTTAATATATATTATATGCTAATGGTGCAAATTGAATATAACTTAAATGACTTAATTGAAAGAAAAAAAAATCTTGAAGGACCAACGCGGAAATTGAACTAAACTTAAAATATTGAAAGTGTATTTTTACCTAAAATTAAACACCCGATCTTATTATTCTTTTTGCACCATAACAATGATCGCATATTTGAATAAAAAATAAAGTGCGAGTTTTAGTTTTTAATGTAATATTAATTAAATTATTTCAATTTTACTCTCTAATTCATATTATGTGGATCACCTTCAAATTATATTTCTCTATTTTATATAAATAAAATAAATCAATAATTAATAACTAATAAAAATAATTTAGTGTAATCATTTGTCTTTTTTATTTATTTATTTTAATTTAAGGGAAATAGTCAAATGTCATTGTTGTAAAACAAATGAAGTGTTAGATCAAAGCAATAATAAAAATACCAAAGTTAATGTATACAATCACGTATGTCCATTTACATATACTTTTTGGTCAAATTTTCAATTAAAAGACAATATTGTATTTGCAATGTTTTTCCTTTAATTATTAATATAACTTTTTTGTAAATATTATTATGAATTTGAATGTTATAAATTTATTACTGTTATAATTTTGTTATATATTTAATGTGCTATAGTAAATTATTAAATATATATAATTTATTTATGAATTTAAATAAATATCTTAAAATTGATTAAAAGTAAATTTTAACGTAACCAAATAAGAGTTGATAAAAAAATTGAATTTTTTATTTAAAAAAATTTTCATCACAAAACATTGGAAAGATTTTTTATTTTTGACTAAAAAGTTTTGAAAGTGTTGAATGTTAAAATATAAATTTCTCTAATTATTTATGGAATGTTTGGATTGTTAATAGTAATTTACACCCGAATCATGAATTCGGGTCAACCCAAAACCAAACCGCAAAAGCGAACCCATCTTAGGTTTGTTTAGAGTTGCAGTTGGCACACGATGAAGGAAGTACAAATGTCTTCAAAACCCAACCCATCTGACGTGTTAAATTTTTATTGGCCGAGTGAGCTGCATAGTCCAATCACACACCGACATATGACTCATAACGACGCCGTTTCCAGTTACATAAAAATCACCAAACCAAACTCCAAAAAAAAAAAAACTTGGTTGAAATTGAAATTAAAATTAAAATCAAAATAAAAAAAAATCAGCGTCTCTCTCAGCGTTGTTCTGTTTCCTCTGAGTCTTTCTTTCTTTCTTCTTTCTCCTAATCTCAGAGAAGTGACTCCAAGAAAGAAAGGTATTTTTTTATTTCTTGATCTTTTTTTAATTTTATTTTTTTTGGGGTTTAATAGAAACTATGTTAATAATTTAATAATATTTTATTTTTGGGTGCAGATGGGATTTTCATTGAGACATAGTGTTTTGGTGTTTGTTTTAATTGGGGTTTTGTTGAAAGTATCAGAAGGGATCAGATTTGTTATAGATAGAGATGAATGTTTCTCACATGATGTTAAGTACGAGGGTGACACTGTTCATGTTTCTTTCGTTGTTATTAAGGCTGATTCTCCATGGCATTATGGTGATGAAGGTGTTGATCTCGTGGTATGTTCTTAATTCTCTATTTCTTTAGCTTTATTTCATTTCATATAACTGCTATTATATCATATTTATGATTAAATCCCACATTATTTATTTAATTTTAACTCTAGCAATTGTAAGAACCTTATTCATATGCAAATGCAATTCATATTTACTTCACCTTAATTTTGAGCTTGTGAAGGGGAAGTATGACAAGTCAAAGTTTCTTTCTTGTTCACTTCTTAAGTTTAAAAACAGTTTGAGTTACTTCTGCTACACAATCCTATAAAGCACTCACACGCTGGCAATGCTAATGTAAAAAACATAGGACACCGATACATATATGATAGTTTTTCATGTAGTTATATTTCATGTTTTTAACCCCATCGTTAATCATCATTGCTTTGACACATCTTTAATCCATGTAGTTGTTGTGTTTGAGATGTGTCAAAGGGGTCTGTCTAAGGTGTGTCGAAGTGAAGAAAAACAAATTTTATTTTTAGGACACTTAATTGAAGTGTCAGACAACGTGACATGCCTAATCCCAGAGGTGGCCATGCTTCATAGACTCAATCACATGAATGGCTACAAAGTAAAAATCAACAATATTAATTTTTGTTCCTATGTGTGGTGTCTTATTGGTTTGGTGTTGTGTATTCTGAAGCTAAGGTTAACATATATGCCTTTATGTTAATCATAACTAAGGGAGATAGAGAAGCTATTGATTTTCTTTCTAATCATAACCGTGCCATTGTTATTCCTTGCTAGATTTGGAAGGAATTTTGAACTAAAACTTTAATCCCATAAAAAAGTGAATGCCGGTTAAACACCGTACGAAGCTTATTTCGATAATTAGGAGATAACTTCATGGTTTAAAACAATTGAAGTTGTTTTTAGGAAGAAATTGCACTTATGTCTAAGAGTTTATATGTTCCATATTACCTTCACAATTAGAAATATAAATGATCAAAATTTAGGTATCATTTTGTGTATTGGTGTTCTACTTTCCAAATCTTTTTACACAAATATATCTCAAGCATCCACACAAATCAACATCTCTATCTGCCAATGCTAGAAACAATAATCTTTCTTTGAATATATCTGATCATGTTTGAATCTCATTGCACGATTATGTGATAATTTCAGGTAAAGGGGCCTGCTGGCGATCAAATTCAAGATTTTCGTGACAAGACCAGTGAAAAGTTTGAATTTGTGGCTCACAAATCAGGGGTTCATAAGTTCTGTTTCACCAACAAATCTCCCTATCACGAGACCATCGATTTTGATGTGCATGTTGGTCACTTCTCTTACTTTGAGCAACATGCAAAAGACGGTAATGCCTCATTTATTTTCACTTATGTAGTGTGGTAAACTGCTTTTTGAGTTGCTTGGAAGTCTAATGAGAACTGTCATTGAAACGTTTGTGACTGAAATATGCAGAGCATTTCAACCCTTTGTTGGAGCAGATATCAAAGTTGGAGGAAGCTCTTTACAATATTCAGTTTGAACAACATTGGTTAGAGGCTCAGACTGATCGCCAAGCAATAGGTATTATTATTTGAAGTTTACTTGCAATAGGTCCACCATTTAGTAAAACTTGCTGTCCCAATTTGCAATAATCCTAGTTCTATTATTCACTATCATACCAAATAAGTCGATTGGTTATTTAAGAACATCTTTATTTTATCTCTTGATATTGTTCACTGCTTACGTGCTTTATTACTTTGTGGTCAAATTTTGAGCTACTCCAACACCATTTAGATAGATGGTGGAAGGTGCCATATTTTCCTGCATCCTTTCCTAGGTGAATGAACTATGAAAAGAATATATAACCATCTTAATTGATAAAAGCTAGGAGCTTGTTTTCTCTATTATCTTTTTTGTGAATGCAAATGCAATAACATGTTTGCTTATTACTGTCTGGAATGCAGTGAATGATGCGATGGGCCGACGAGCAATACACAAGGCAATCTTTGAATCAGCAGCACTGATTGGAGCCAGTGCATTGCAAGTTTACCTTCTGCGGCGCTTGTTTGAGCGAAAGTTGGGAACCTCTAGAGTTTAAGTTAACACATGTTCCGGGAACCTGTAACATTACGAATGCCAGTGTTATTTTAATTTTTTTTTGTTTTGGTTGTCATCAGATGGATATTTATATCGGTTGTTCACTTTACTTGTGGAAAGATGTTAATTACAGTTGATTTCCGATAAAGAAATACAAAGGACTGGCCATGTAGGCCTAAGATTACTTCTGCCGCTCTCAATATCGTTGAATTCATCTTTTTGCTGTGAACTTTTCAGGCCAATGGATTAGAGAAATTGATATTTACCATTAGATGTGCATCACAGTTATTATTATTATTTATTATTATTACATAAAGATGTTTTGTTAAATGTATGAATCGATGTTCCATTGTAACTACTGGGGGTATTAGGATTGAGGAAATATCTTCAGCCATCAAATCAATTTTCAGTAGTTATGGTTCTGTTTTCAGTGTGAATCTCGAAAGGTGGAGACATTACATGCGAAAGAGGCTCGGTGAACTACACGGAGTACAAGTCATGCGCAAACTCCATTATAAAACTATTATACCAACATGAAATGAAATATAAAATAGATACACCAACACCACTTTTAAACAATATAGAGAAGAGTCGATAAAAAGTTTGAATCCAACTAACCGCCAAGTAATGCAAGATTGAATCCAACATGTATTGCATCAACACAAATTCTAAGTGATAAATCACTAGAAATCATAAATATAATGTAATATTTGCTTCCTAATTGTTTTTATCCCCGAGCTCAACGTACAGAGCTGTCATGACAAAATATTCCAGCGATACCCATCATAGCTTTGAATGAAGCTCCAGACTTCCGGAATTATGTTGAGTTCAAAAGCCTTCTCACGATTCTGCAGATGCATTTATGCAGCAAAACCATTTTTTCTGCAATAATTTAAAAAGATGGAGAAATCAATACATACACAGATTATTAATTTAAAGGGAACAAGGCAATCCATTTCAAAGTTTCATACGGCATTTCAATTATTAAAAATATATGCTTTCCTGGCACAAAATCAGTCTGAACAACAAAACCCCCACATATATAAATTCTGATATGAACTAATTACCCTAATAGTGGAAGGGATGACTGATGTCCAGCATGAACCGTTACAGGAGGAATGGATTAAAAGACAAGATAGAAACTAATAATCTAATATAGTATTTTATGTCTTTCATAACATTACATCAAGTAAGGGCTATAGATATAAAGGAGTAAAAGTCAAGCATGATTGCATAAGTCTGGATTAAAATATGCAAAAAAGACTGAATGACTAACAAAATACAGCACTTAAGTTTATATGGACAAAAGGATGCTACTTTTCTCTTTTAGCAGGATACATAAAATTGATACTGTTTTCGTAATTCTTCAAAAAGTTATTGTATTATGAACATCCCTTGTAGATGGGGAATTAAGTGTATATGAAAGACATGTTCACTGCTTCGCCAACGCAAAACTTTTTTCTTCACTGTACAAAATGAGAATCACCCATCGACCACATATAGTGGTGCGCAATCAACTGTCCCTGGTGCAAACCAATGCAGTGAAAGCACCAAAGGGTGGAGTGGATCTAGAATAAAGAATGATGAACAGGCCAGAATATTTATGAATAACAAATATACACAAGCATGCCTGTATATATACACAACAAAATCCATGCTTATCTATTTTAGAATAAAAGGAAATTAAGTGGTTAGTCTTAGTTAGAATAGTTAGTTAGCTAGAGAAGACTCAATTTGAAAAAAAGGGAAAAATAGTTGAAATGATCCATTTTGAAAAATTTATGAAGTTAGTTAGAGGGATAGAACGTTACAGCGTCGTTTGATCCATGTAGCTGAGCCTACTTAGTGGGATAAGGTTTGGTTGTTGTTGTTGTAGTAGTTGAAGGGGCAAACCTTGGATGCGAAATCACTCTCCTATTCTCAACCATTTCCATAAAAATGTTCTTTCCTTTTATGATTTGCCAACTGTGTAAAACTTTTTTCACTAACAGTGCATACAAATTAAACTCTTTTATTTGTTTCCATCAATTTTCCCTTTCTCCTCTATGGATTGGTGACATTATTACACTAGGTTGGGAATCAGTTACATGGGTAAATCAATGCCATTGGGCTCTATCAACAACAAAAATTTAGGGATCTATATATTATGAGTCTCAACCAAATCATATATCACACTAAAGGACATTGGCATAAACTAGAGTTTGAGCATGAAGCACAGTGACTGCAGTATGAAAAATTTGCACAAGTTGTAGCATTAGTAACTGCAGCACTACCATTGACCGACTAAATTTCAGGCTAAGCTTGGCAGAAACGACGGTAGAAGAAAAGTGATACAAAGGATTTTCTCAAACACAGAACCAAGACACATTAGATTCACTCTTTTTCAATTTCACCAACAAAATCTTAAACAAGAAAAGCAATGCAAAGATACAGCATGGGTTACATGTGTGCAATAGGAAGCTGTAGAAGGCCATCAACTTACTAAATCATTGCTACAAGATAATAGTTTAAATAAGAAAAACGAACTACCCTACTGCCATCAAGCTGTAGCAGCAAACAAGGTCAAAATTGCAATAAAACAGAATGACCAAAAACCCTTTAAATACACAATAAGAAAAAGAACAATACTTGCAATCTTCACATTAACTACTTGCAATCATTACATTATTAAGGCGTCTAATAAAAACCGAGGTTTAAAACTCCTTAAAAATGAAGTGCAGTAAATTATATTTGTTTAATTGCCTCAAGATAAATAAATAAATGCGAAATGAAATTGAAAAGTAAAGAACATACAGATTGGGGCTTGCCACCAAGAACAACTTGATGTTTGTGTTTGGTGTTAAGATCCTTTGGTGGTGAATCAATGTTAGAACCAGTTTTCCTCTCATTCCTAGCTTTGTTGAATATCACTGTAAATCCCTCAGCTGATGCTGGATCATTCACATCCCATTCACCAAACTTGGGCAACGGTATACCCTTGTCCTGTACATTGATGTAAAAATGGTACACATTAATTATAATATGGTATAGATTTAGCGTTTGAGTTAGGTTTAAATGAAATTATAAAATGGAAATCATTCAGAAAATTTAGTACCAAATCTATATCTATTTATGTGAAGATGAAAATAAGAAAATGAAATCTAATAGCGTGGGAGAGAGAGGGAGTTATAATTGGAAACTTACCGCCATGGTTGAAGGTGGTGCAGAAGAGAAGAGAAGAGAAGAGAAAGAGGGTATTGTGTGTGTGTGGAGATTCTCCGTTTACCAGTTCGGAATGAGGAAGAGAAGACAGTTATAACAAACAAAGACTGGGCCCGGCCTATGCTAATCAAATGGGCCCAACTTTACCCACAATATTATTTCGAAAATTTTACCCATGCCTCCTCATTTTACATTACCGCCACAAATGAAAGGAAATGATGTTTTTGTTATCGTAAAAATCATAAAATCTAAAAAAATTCACAATTTCATCATTTAACATTTTCGAAAAAAAGTGAGTGAATTTTAAAAAATTCAATCGGAAAACTTCATTTAAGTTTTTCGATAGTTCATTTGTGTTTTGGAAAACTTCATTCAAATTTTCTGATAGTTCATATCTATTTCGGAAAACTTGAAAAAAAATTTCCGGTAGTTTATTTCTGTTCCGGAATTTTTTTTTAAGTTTTCTGATAATTTAAAAAAAAAATTTAAAAAATTTTGAATATTACCAAAATACTTGTGAGAAAGGTTTCTGATAGTTACTAGAAAACTTTCTCAGTAGTGTTAATTTTACGTATCTTTACCAAAAAACTTAGAAAAAAAATTTCGGTAGAATCTTATGTAGTGCAAACTTGAAAAAAATTTGTTGGTAACTACCAAAAATTTTTTTTTTCTAACTCGAAAATCTGTAAAAGATAAAAAAAAAAGTAAATTTGAATTGGTTAAATATTTAACAGAAAAAATCAAAATTAAAAATATATTTGGCATTTTTAAAAAATTATGGAATTATAGAAGTATGAGATAAATTGTTATTTCATCGAGGGAACATTTATTTCTTCGGTTTCTTCATACTATATTTTGTGTTTTTAGTATGCATCATATTTTAAATAATTTAAAACACAGTGGTTAAATTAGTTGTATCATATATTACTATTTTAGATCAATGACAAATGATTTTTTGAGTGGAGTGCACTCTTTTGACACAATTTATGCAAATGAAAATTTAAACATCAATCAAAATTTGTACATTCAATTTTTGAAAATTCAAAATTTATTTTTTCTAACATAAAATTTATTTTTTTTGTATATCCTTAACAAGATACTAGTTAACATGACTTATTTTTTAAATACAAATATGTCCTATTAATTAGTGCTTGAAAAATGGATAAATCCCGATCAAAATACATGGTCAATCGAACGCTTCCATTCGATTATTCAAAAATTGTGGTAAAATTTTATAGGCACTTGAGAACCATATAGTAAAATTTATTCATATGATTTTGAGGCACTTTTATTTATATGATTGAGCTTATTTATTTTCATGATAAAATTCTATTGAGTTTATTAAACTTAATGACAGTGCGCTTTTAAAATCCTATATAATTCTATCTCAATGATAAATTCATCCACCCAATTAACTTAAACTTATACTACTTGAAAACTCAAGTGAACAAAATTGAACTCAGAAGTTAAAAGTTGATTAAACTTTCAACCTTGCAAAAGGGGTGTGTATAAAGTGGTGTATAGTACAAATAAAATGAATCTTAATTGGACTCTTAATACAACAAACAACAACCAATGCTACAAATATTTATGCAACAATTAACCAACCCAATTTTTTTACTAGTAAAGTAAAAATAAAAAGAAGAAAGGAACAGAACACAAAGTATTGTTGGAGGTGGTTTGAGACAGTTGAGATCAAACGTTGTTGGCAACAAAGTTTGGTTTGGAATGGGGTAATGGAGAAGGTGAAGAAGATAAGGTTTTTGCAGCACCTGGAGGTGGAGTTGGCATACCATAAACTTGAGGATTTGTGTATACATCACGTCTTCCTCTTGCTCTTCCAAAAAAGTAACAACCAAATCCAAGAATTAAACACAACAGGATTAAAGGAAGAGAGATCACTACTACCATTCCCATTTTTTTTCTTTTTCTAAGCTTGATTTGTTTTGTGTTAATTATGTGTATCTATATGGTTGTTGCCTTAGAAAAAGAGCTAGGGAGAGTATTTATTTATATAATGAAAGTGTTAGATTCTGTTTAGAAAGTGTTGTGTTGTAATAATGAGCTTAACGTTCAAGTTTATAACGGTCACTTTTTCTGTCCCACAAGAGTTGTTGTCCTATGCTTTAACGTGATTTTTGTATTGTTTTTTGGGTAGAAATCAATTCTTTATTTTTCTGGTAGTATAGTTATTTATTTAAATATCACAAATTTCCATTATCAACTTAGCTGGCAGTCTCGCAAATTTTCCATCAAAGTTTTTGGAACTACAATAAAATAAAAAAAGACTGGAATTTCTGTTTCACTTAATTATTTGGGTGCAAAACAGAAGAGAAAGAAATAAAACACAATAAAGTAAGCACTTTCAAAGATTAAAAAAATATAATGGGCAAGGCCCTTTTCAATGATAAAAAGAAGATTAAAAATGTGATATGATATGCTATTATTTTAATTTTTAAACTTGAGCAAAGATATTAAGCATATTGTGTACTATTTTTATTTTATACCTAATTTTTTATCTAGCATACTTTCCAACTTTGTATTATATATCATTTTTATTTACTATTCAACTTTTACACACCATTTTTTTTTAATTTTAAAACCATTTTAGGTAGTTTCTTTTTTAAAAAAATACTTTTGGAATGAGCAAAAACAATATTTTTTTTTCTCTCCAAAAATATACTTTTAGAATGCTTATTTATTCCCCTCACTTGTGCCAATTAATTTGCCCACCTCCCAGTCTCCCACTCCCCCCAAATAAGAAAAATCCACGTATTTTGATTCAACAAAATATAAAATTAATTTTGAATAAATTAATTTTAAAATAATGTTAACAATACATTCTTTTTTATTGATTAAAATATACATGAATCCCACTAAATTTATATGAACCTACATATTTTGATAGAACCTATATAAATTTTAACTAATCAAATATAGTGTAGTTGAAATTGTGTCTTAAAAAGTGTCTTGCTAGCACTCCACTTAATTTTATAAAAAAACAACTCTGATTAAAAGTAAATTAAAGATTAAATGATTTTTTGTAAAAACAACTGTGATATACATTTGAATATATATTTATCTAAAAGTAAGATGAACAAAAATTTGAGACCAAAATTTCTCTCTTTATGGAAGACTCCAAATCTCAGTCAGGATTTAATTTAGTACTAGAATTATTTTCTCTTATAAAAATTAAACAATCAAATTTGTTTCAAAATTGAATTGATTTTGTAATTTTAAAATCACTTTTGCTAATCCTTTGTGTAATTTAAAAACATCACATCAACATTCAATTTGGATTAGCTTCATGTAACTATCATTGAGTTGTTACTATGACAACAGCAATAATAAGTGCTCACAAGACCAAACCACAGCTTGCTTGTTCCATTCTTTTGTGTCAATTCAGTTTTAAACATATTCTTGCAAAGCACACGAATCTATGTAATCTTGTGTTCAGAATAAGAAGTTTGAAGAACAAATCATCCCGAATCAAGTTACATCAGCAACTTATTACAGATAAAATGAAAATCTAAATGATGGGTACTCTGATCCTAAGAAATTTCCAATTCAGCATGAACTGAGACTTAAAATCTACTAATCATATAGCCAAATTGCTGTCCACTGTTTTGTCAGTGTAATACAGTTTGAAACTTGCATGTGCAATTATAGGAGCTCCACAACAAGGGCAGATGCACCACCTCCTCCATTGCAAACGCCACCAACACCGTATTTGCCATTTTTCTGCCTCAGTACCTGCATGCAAAGTTACATCCAATATTACGGAAGGTATCATACATGAACCTTTGCAGTAAAAAGTTACATGTATAGTATCACATATTGCAAAATAATCAAAGTTATCAGCTGAACATACCCCCAAAAGTGTCACGAGGATACGAGCACCACTGCAACCAAGAGGATGACCCAACGATACAGCTCCACCATGTACATTTACTTTTTCCTGCAAAATATTAGTTATTCGTTATTTGAGTTTAAAAATAAATGGCTTCCATTTCAGACACGGACACAACACTGCCAATGACGCGTCGACACCAATAATAATTTGAGAAAATTGAGGAATTGAATATAATCATGTGTCGGTAGTGTGTGGGGCATAGGACACAAATTCAATCAAAAGTGTAAGTGCTACATAGATGGAAGTTTAGATCCATAAATGACCACGATGAAGACAGATACATAGACAAGTTTTACATGTTCCACAACAGCATACAATCATCAAGACTCAATTGGAAATAGTTTACTAAACTGACATCACCAGATTACAATGTGATTACAAGAGACAACCTACCGGATTTAGTCCAAGAAGTTTCTGATTTGCAAGAGCCACCACCTACAGACAGCAATGTCAAGAATTAAAATTCATGGAGTCATTAATTGACAAACTACTCCAATTATATTTGACGTGAAATCCTACCGCGAAGGCTTCATTGATTTCATAAAAATCAATTTGTGAAATCTCCAACCCTGCATGGGCGATAGCTTTGGGAATGGCAATGGCAGGAGCTGTTGTAAATAACTCAGGTTCCTGTACAGATCACATCATACGAGCATAAAATTATACTACTAGCTAACATACCAAACACTACAAATAATGAGAATACCACTATGGTTTGTCCGTTTTTCATTTTTTATGGCCTGAAGGCGTAGTTCATATTTAAATGTTTTATGTACCTGAGCAGCATCAGCATATCCAGTGATTTTTGCAATGACCTGAAGCCCAAGCTTCAATGCCTTCTCTCCACTCACCAAAACTAATGCAGCAGCACCATCACTGTCAGCAGATAATTTTCATTTTCATTAAAATAAAATCAGCGCTCATGCGGAAATTAAATTTACTAGAAATATATATGTATATGTCAGTTAATAGCATTTAAATACTTAAAACTAATGACAACTCAATATTTAGCATAGTGGATACTCAAGGAAGAATATAATACATTAGATAAGTCATAATATAACTCTAACTAACTTATGTCACCGAGCCACTTGTGGATTAAAGATGGTATAGGCAAAAAATGTCTGCCTGATGGCATTCTTGTGCTTTTCCAATATGTAAGTGTGAGCTGCAGCATTCTTGTGCTTGCAAGTGTGAGCACCAGATTTACATGCAGTTGTTCCCTTACTATGCTTTTCCAATATGTATATCTAAATACTACTTTAAAACTGTGAGATTGACCATTCACTCAAACTGATAAACTACTCCGTGCCAATATTACTACAACAATTTCTGATCTGAGTTTTTCCCTCACTAACTCACTCAAGTCTCAATAATAGGCTAACACTGAACTACTCCAATGAAACATGTTAAAGACCATGTAACAGTTGACAACAAGAGCATCCAAATACAAACAGTTAAGCAGAAAAGGACACAGAAAAATGTTGATAAAGTTTGACAAAATATTAACCTTATGCTTGAAGCATTGCCAGCAGTGACAGAACCTCCAGTCTCCTTGAAGCTTGGTCGGAGTTTCCGCAATTTGGCAGCATCAAACTGGCATAGCAAAAGGAAAAAAATATAACAATATATTGGTTTACATTCAAATGCAAGTATAAACACAATTTATGATTATAATAAGTTACTACATTTGCAAATAGAGGTACCATAGATGTAAATGTTCTTTATGTTAAGAGAAAAAATAACAAACTCCAATCCCCACTCCCCACTCTCGACTAATTGCTTACATTATTAGGCAGACATTGAAGTATTTACACAGATACCCACGCAATAGCTATACTCTCATGCTTAGAAAGCCTATATTCTTTTGACAATTTTCTAATACTCAGGAAGCTAGGAATACTTCATACGGATAGAGTCTATAGATATGTATTTTGCAGGCTTGTCACATGCGCACAAGAATGAGTTTTACCATGGTTCAAGTTATTTGGGTGATTACCTTTCCTAGGCCTTCATCCTTATCAACAATTGTTGATGGTCTTCCCCTTCCACCAGACACTTCAACCGGAGTAATTTCCCATGCAAAGGAACCACTTTCTTGGGCAGAAATTCCACGTTCAAAACTCTGGACTGCATAGTTATCCTGCGGGAAAAACACAAACATCGACAAAAATCTATTAGAATAAATGAGTGATTGTGCCAAAACCTATCTGAACAGAAATCAATCCTAAAATACCTGGTCTTCTCTTGTTATTGAGTGGTTATCTGCACACAGTTCAGCGCACACTCCCATACCAACATCCTTATAAACATCCCACAAACCATCTTTCAACATCCCATCAACTAGTGAATCGTGTCCAAGGCGGGATCCTTTCCTGAACTTTTAGCATTGAATCAGTTTATTTCAATAAAAGAACTAATCTTAAGAAAATTGTCAAATACATGTGAATATTGACCTTGCTTCTGCCAGGTATTTAGGTACACTAGACATGTTTTCCATACCACCAGCCACAACAACATCATTGATGCCTAATTGAATACTCTGTGCAGCAAGCATTGTAGCTGCAGTTAACGAGAAAATATTTATTAACCTTTTTCATTCATTGAAAAACTAAAAATTAAAAGATACAAAAAACAATTCTTTATTAATAACAAATTACACACCTTTCATTCCTGATGCACAAACTTTGTTAACAGTAGTGCAAGCTACTGATTTGGATAGTCCTGCTCCAAGAGCAGCTTGTCTAGCGGGAGCTTGCCCCAAATTAGCACTAAGGACATTCCCAAAGTATACTTCCTCAACAAGTGATGGATCAACATTGGCCCTTTTAAGAGCAGCTACATATCAACAAAAATGAGATGAACATATCTTCAACAAGTTTCAAATACAATGCAATAAGAACTGACCCAGGTTTCCCTAATTACCTTCAATAGCTATGGAACCTAGCTTGGTGGCAGGTACAGATGATAGAGTACCAAGAAACCCACCCATTGGTGTACGTGCAACACCCACAATGCAAACATCTGTAAAAAACAAACTGATATGATCAACTAAACAAAAGGCCTCCGGCAAGTAACAGTCTAAGAGATATGAAAATCAATGTTCTTTTTTTGCTTGTATGATTATGCCTGATGGATGAAATGAACAATAAACAGATGAATCTAAAGTTTGAATGAATCAGATAAAATGCTATGCAAGCACAACAAAACTCCAATGTAATTTATACTGTATATATCTAAGTCAAAAAGTTTGATAAAGACCTCTAGGCTGTATAGAGTCTGATGCTGCTGCTACTGGAGCCATTGATAGATGAAAATTGAATCTGTAATAAAAAAACATAATATATGGATGAATATGAATTTAATAAACAAGCCAGACAACACATAAATAATCTCTAAGGAGTAAGAACTATCTTCATATACAATTAATTGAACGAAACATCATAAATGATAGGCCTCAAAATATCAAATACATGAGCATACATTTAACATTCAGGTATTCTTGTCTAACTTTACATAATGTTACATGGCCTAATTTCTTGAAGAAAATAATACAACCAAACGCGAGAATTGTCAAACACATTCAAATTGGAGAGTTGATTCAACTCACATTCAGCATTCTTGGAACTCAATACCAAAGACGCAAAGAAGAATATGAAGTACTAGTAGTCAAAGTCAATCTTATATCGAGTGTAACTCATCCTCACAAAACCCTCTCATCCCAGCACCATTAAACCCCCTCAAATCAAAAGCCAAAAATATAGAATAAAAAATAGTAGCGCAATTTCATCTTAACATATTGAAGTTCAACTATAACAAATAACGATGCAATTAAGATCTGATCTAGCAGAGGAATAGAAAAAACAAAAGCATTAATGCATCAAATATGACATTAATTTAATTTAAGTAATAAAGAGAAAAACAGATCTGAAAGAAATTGGGGTAAGAAACGGTTACCTTAAGGTGTTGTTGTTGTTGAAGAGTGGAAGAAGAGAGGGAAGAAATGTGAAGAGTGAAGAAGAATGTTATGATTTGAGTATTTAAATAGTGCCATGTGGGACTTGCCACGAGCTACACGCACATTTCTTCGACGCAACCAACGAAATCAAACAAATCATACTTCATGCCACAACCACTTCTCTTTTCTTTTCTTAACAATAACACTTTTCAATTTTGGACTACACTTTTTTTTTTTTATTTCTATCACCACACTCTTTCTTTTAACTAAATTATTATTATTATTATTATAAGATTTGTCGATTTTTTCATGTATAATTGTTGAGTATGCAAAAATTATTAATATGAAATAAAATAAGGGAGTATAAGTATATAAATTATTTTCTTTAGTATTTAGTCTCATTCATAAGAGATAAAGAAAATTCTAGTAAAAAAAAAAAAGTGAGCCAATACTTTAATTAGTGTGAGCCTTGTATTAGAATAATATTTGCTAAAAAAAAATGAATAACATCTCAATTCCAGTAATGCATAAGAATGAATAACATCTCAATCTCAATTTGCTCATAAAAATGAATAACATCTCTACCTTTTATAAATTTACTTCCTATATGTAGGGTAAAAGTAGAGGCTCAAAGCACTGTTTTTATAAAAACTGATAAAGTTTTTACAAATATTCAAATTAAACTAAAAAATATTTTAAAAAAATTAAAAATATATTTAACGTTAGCATCTAATTTGATAGGTATTATGTTCTATTAAGGTGATTATTTTTAGAAATTATTTAAAAAATTTAATTTATATATATTGATAATATGAATATAGTATATATTAAATGATGTATTGCAGCAACATTCAATGAATTCAAACCACGTAATTTAGCATATTAATCATATCATTAAATAACTATGTAAACTTTTTCGTACCAATAATAATATAGATCGGCGTTACAGACAAAAATAATAATATAGACTGCTTTCAGTTTTTTTTCTTTTCTTCTTATTTATTTTTGGTATGATCTTTTTGTTTTCTTCTATTACCAAAAAAATACGATAATAACATATACATAAAAAACAATCAATGCTCTGTAAAAAAATGGACAGTGGTCGTTTTTTGACACTTTAATTTCTATATGTTTTTTTAATTATATACAACAATGCAGTTTTGTGTGGGCTAATTGGTCAAAAATAAAAGGCGTTATGATAAGTAATTAAATATAAAAGGATGGCTTGCATGCGATGCACACTAATTATTTATTTATTTTTCACATGCACTTTGGACACACACGTGTCTACTCTGCGCTACCAACTAATCATCAATTAACTTATATGAGATTCCCTTCATTATCCACTCTGTTTATTTATTCGGTTACTATTATTTTATTAAATAAATACTACCAACTTAATGTTACTATTTATGAGACTGTGTGCTTTTATTTTATAGGTTTGAAAGAAAAAGATTAGTAGAAAAACATATTTTTTATAATCAAAATATAAATTATACAAATTTTAATAATTTGAATTCTTAATAAATGTCCTAAAATACTTGTTAATATTTCGCTAACTTTATTTATATATATAAATATTATAGTAATTAATATATCTCCATTTCTTTTAAAAAAAATTTAAAAATGGAGACGAGTATTAACTATTTCATGTGCTTACTCAACATTAAAAAAAACAAATACATTTTTTATTCTTCATGTGATGTAACTCTCTCCTTCTTCTATAAACTCTAGCTCATCTTCTTTGTCCACTAGAAGTCCAGAACAGTCCTTACATCTTTTTAAATTTAAACTAGTAAAATACCCTTTGTGATTATATTTTTCTCTCATATGATAATTGAATAAAATCAATAGAAAAAATTGGATTTTGTTTATGCTGTAGATAAATAATTTTTTTTTTGAGATAAAGGATTTAATTTATTATAATTAATAATTATCAAATAAAATTGAAATCGATATTAAGTTGTATGTTTTTATTTCAAATTGGAAGTACTTTATTATTATTTTTTGAAGTAATGTCTATTTGACGATAAATATTTTATATATATATATTATATATTTATTAGTACCAAATATTTGTTTTATATTAAAAATATCAATTTTTGTGTTTTTTAAAATTTATCAATGGAAAATATATTCGTAATTTTTACTTCAAAATATGAATAATTTTAATTTATTGTGCATTTGTTAGAGTGTAAATTTGTACTTATTCTAAATATGAATAGTAAACTTACAAAGATACAATTTGTTAAATGTTAATCTTCTCACTGACAAGTTTGTCATATGTTTAATGGTTAAATTTTTGTCACTAAGAACTTGTCTCATATATAATAGTTCAATTATAACTTATCTCATATATGATAATTATTTTGAAATTTTTATCAATGATAATTTATCTCATGTATGATAGTTTAATCTCATAAATGACAATTTATAGTTTAATCTTATAAGTGACAATTTATCTTATGTGTGATAGTCATTTTGAAATTTTATTAGTGAGAATTTATCTTGTGTTTGATAACTTAATTTCATCAGTGATAACTTGTCTTATGTATAATAGTTATTTTGATATTTTTATCAGCGAAAACTTATTTCTTATATGATAGTTCAATATCATAAGTGATAGTTAGTTAAATTTTTTTTATAACTTTTCGTGTATATGATAATAGTTCATCACATGTATTATATTTATTTTGAAAATTTTATATGTGAAAACTTATCTTATATACGATAATTCAATTTCACAATTGTCAACTTTTTCCGTGCATGATACTAATTTTGATATTTATTGATGATAAATTGTCTCTTGTATGATAGATAAAAAAACAAAAATTTGAACCAATATAAACCTTCTTTCTTCTAGTTTTTTCTTTCTTTCTAGTTTAGTTATTATTGTTTACAAAGATAGAAAGAAAATGTAAAAACTTTAATCTTGACAAAGTATTATTATTCTTATTATCTTTTTACAAAGTTTAGTTGATTAATTTGTAAAAAAAACAGATAAATAAAATAAATGTACAAAATTTTGTTCTCTTAACAAAGTTAACAATTTTATCTATTTTCTATAACATTTTTGGAAAATAAAATTTTAGAAAAATATTAAAATGAGATGCTATTTTAAGAACCTTCTAATAAAAATTTATTTTGAGAGATATCTTTTAATAAAAAAGTATGATTATCATATTAAAATTTCTAATCATGAATATTTAAGTTATTAAATGTCAAATTATTCAAAGAAAAATTATTAAACATGAAAATGACTTTTTGTAATATGCAACAAATGAATTCAAAATAATTTCTATTACTTTATAGTAATTTATCATGCAAATCATTTAAAAAATATAAGTTATTACAAACGGGTTTAATTTATTAAATAATTAAGGCATTTTCAGATATATATAATTAAGCCATTTTTTTTTAAAATAGCATTCACACACTTTTTTTTTTTACCAAACATTCACACACTTGCCTATTTCAGTGCAGTAACTTTTCTAAAATGGAAATTTTGTTTCTTCATTTTTATAGTTCTATAATTTTCATTTTGTTTCTAAAATAAATAGATAAAAGAAAAACTATGAAAACTATAGTTTCATTTACTTTCAAAATGAAAACTAAAGTAAATGAGTAAAATTTTCAAAATATAATTTTCATATTTTGTCTTTTACTCATTTACTTTCACCGTTTGCTCAATTTTTGTTTTATTTTATATTTGCTTGTGTGAATGTATTTTTAAAAATTATTTTTTTTCTTTAACTTTATTTATAAATTTTCGTACCTAGCTAGTGTTGTGTATCTCTAGTTGAAATTATTATTTTTTGTTAGTGTAAAGAAAAATTTGATTTAACAAGTATTTTTTTTGACAGAGAGGAATATCGAGATTTAGGGCTTCTTTGATTCTCCTAACAAAAATTTTATTTTAGTTTTTTTAAAATTTAAAAACTAAAAAATTTGTTTGGGTTACTTGTTTTTAAAAACTGTTTTGAAAAATTATTTTTAATATTATATTTTTTAAAATTAAAAAAGCAAAACAGATAAATAATGTTTGACTTCTCAATTTTCAGTTTTTTAAATTCTTTAGTCAAAAACTATTTTAAAAATTTAGATTACCAAATAAGTTTTCTCTTTTTCTCATCTCTAAAACTGTTTTTAAAACAAGTATCTCAAACAAGTTTTTTATTTAATTATATTATTTAAAACAATTTTTAAAATCAAATTTATAAAACAATTTTTAAAAACTAAAATGAAAAAGTGTTTCAAACATACCTTTATTGTATATTCTTTTCTTCCTCTTCTTCTTTTGATTTCTCATTTTATTTATTATCTTGTTTTTACCGTAGAGAAACAAATCTTTTACAAAATTTGGTGGAAAAAAAATTATAAAATGGTAGTATGAAAACTTGTGGGAATCTAAAAATTAGATGATTTAAGATGGATAGAGAAATTTTGGGAACTATAATTTTTTTTCTTCAGTGTATGTAGTATTGTGCAACTCTATTTGAATTTTTGCAAGTTTAAAGAAAATAATAATTTTTTTTATGAACATCAAATCAACTTACGGGAACGTGGAAAAAATAAAGAAAAAAAATTAATGAGAAAGAATGAAGGATAGGTTTTTTTTTCTTTTTTTTTAACTTTTTAAAATATCTTATATTTAAATTTATATATAAAAAAATATTATATTTTTTAGACTTTTAAGATATTGCATTCTTGTCGCACGACCACTTAAAACTTTATAAATTACATGAACGAATATCAAAATAACGCTAATTTATCGGAAGAAAAAAAATTAATGAGAAAGAATGAAGGATAGGTTTTTTTTTCTTTTTTTTTAACTTTTTAAAATATCTTATATTTAAATTTATATATAAAAAAATATTATATTTTTTAGACTTTTAAGATATTGCATTCTTGTCGCACGACCACTTAAAACTTTATAAATTACATGAACGAATATCAAAATAACGCTAATTTATCGGAATTAAACATATATTTAAACTTTATTTATTGTTTAGTCCTTGAAGTTTATTTGTGTTGACGTGTAAAGTTTAATTATAAGGTGACAAATTACAAAATTACATGACAACAAAGATGTAAATTAAATCTTATTATTATTTTTTATCATCATTAAGTCTAGTAGTTTGATCTAATAATAAAAAGATAAATATTGAATTTACAAGTTGTAGGTTTGATGCTCTACTCTCACTATTACCATAAAAAAAGTCAAATATAAATTAATTTATTTGTATTCAGTGAGCTATAAGATTTTTCCTATTTTGTCAATGACACCATCCACTAAACCATTTTTTTAGAACAAAATAAATATTCAAAACCTATCTCGTCAAATATGTCTCCTAAAATTTAGTTCCTGATTTAAAAATAAAGAAAGTTGAGTATGTACCTCAAAACTCCTGTGAACCTTTTGGTCTTCTCTTCCTTAAAAAGAACAAAAAGACACAAAATCTAATTTGTCGAATTTATCCCTTAAAGCTAACTCGTTGAAATAACTTGTCAAATAACAATATGCCATCATATCAAACATAAAACAAAAATAGTTAATAAATTATAATTTTAAAGTATCGTGGATTATTGTAGTATTTCAAGTAATTTTTAAATATTAATGTACATAAAACTTGATAGGAATCTTAAAATTTGCCGAGAAATGTACTAAATTGCGACAAAAAAAAAGTTTATTTTATCACTCCTTAAAACCACTTTAGAAATATACTTTAAAAAAAACATTATTTTTTTTTCTAGTAATATACTTCTAAACATACTCGTGATTTTTAAGACTGTAAGAGTTAATGAAATAAAAATAAAAAAAAAACAAAGATACTCATTTTTTTTATTCTTGAAAAGTAAAAATGTAAAGAGCGGTGTTATACGTTTTTACGAAAGAAAAGAAGCACGAAACTCACAAATAGAAATGTATAACAATTTTAAACACGTTTGATGATATTTTGACAAAATCAACTTATTGAAAAGTAAAATAAATAGCCAACTTTTAAAATTAAAAAAAAATGTAGAAACGGCAACGCGTAATGCACAGGGCCTGCTTTATGAATGAAAAAAAGATCATTATATAATTATTTTTCTCTATTTCTTAATCATTTAACAATTTTAATCTAAAAAATAACATGTAAAATTCGAAGAAAGTACATGCATAATATTTTAAATCTATTTTCTATTCTTTTATTAATATAATTTTTTTTCAATAATCTAATTCAAAAAAAATTAGTAAACTATTCTCTTTTAAAAAATATATATCAAAATACTTATTTTTTATTTTCAGTTACAAGTCGCCTTGCAAAGACTTACTTAAATATATTTTTGTTAATTAAAAAAAATTGAAGTTTTATTTTTTTTGAAAAATTGTAAGTTGACTTTGCAAATTCCTTAAAAAATATTACAGAATGTGTCCGTCTCTTCTATTTCTCAAGAAATTGTAGTTAAAAGATTATAAATAAAAATAATAAAATTAGATGGAAAACACGCTTCACGAGATTTTGACGAAATCTATTTCTGGAAAAGTAAAATAGAACGCAGCTTTCTAAAATTTAAAATGGAAAACACGTAATGTAGCAGAGGGCCTATTTATTTTTAGAACAGAAAAAAAAAAAACATCACAAATATTTCGTTTCATTATTATTATTATTATTATTACCTTTGATTTTTGAAATTCATAGAAAGAGAGTTTAATTTGTTAGAGAGGTTTTACAGTAACTAAGTTGTACATTTGAGCTAATTGATTGTTGTTAATTGATAATAATCCCTTTTTAGAGAGTTTTGGGTCAAAATTAATTACAAGATTTGATGGAAGGTGAAAAGATTGAAGTAATTAGTGCGGAAGAGGATAAATACGAAGGAGTTATTCTAACCGTTAACAAGTCTATGGATTCTCTTTTCTTTGCTTCTAAATTGAAAGCTTCAATGTTTCATTGGAAGCAACAGGGAAAGAAGGGAATGTGGATCAATTTACCCATACAACATTCAAATCTTGTTGATTCTGCTGTCAAGGTATATATTTTGTTTTGTTTTGTTTTACTGCAATATATATAGCTTATGAAGTGATTGAATGAAAATGTTGGATCACAAAAACATGCTAAATTATCATGGACATGGTTCTTGTTTGGATAATTAGTTAAGTGTATGTTTGTTTCTACTTTTGGAGGAGTTAAAATTGATTCTAGAAGTATATAATTGATTTTTTTTATATGTTTGGTTGTGTTCGAGTAGAATTAATTGTAACTTGAAGCTATAATTTTTTGTTTGGTATTACGTTAGTTGGCCAAATTCTCGTGTCCCAAGGACTTTGTGCCGTGATTCGTTGAAGTTCCATATTGTTGTTTCTGAATAGACTCACGTTTGGTAATTTTTTGACAGTGAAAGCAAACAATCACTTTGTAACTTTTGGCTCGATTTTTAGCTTTGAAATTTTTGTTCAACTCACTTTTACATGAATGTATCGAAACAAAAATCATTTTACCTTCAAATCACTTTTATCTAGAATTAGTTTTATGAAATCAATTCCATCAAAATGAGTTTTTGTGACTGCAGGACCAAACACACTATTAAGGGTTTATAACTTAAACCTTTATTATACAAGTGTTTATATATAAGTTATTTCTATAAAAAAAGTCAAATTGTTTTTATATAAGCTATAAATTATTTTTATAAGCTATTCTGAAGAGCTTGTAGACATGTTATAAGTTGTTTTCATCAGCTTTCTCAAATAAGTACTTTTGCGGCTAGATAAGTACAAATAAGTAAATACAAAAGACTCGTGTGGACATTGAATTAAGAGCAATCACATAAATAATTTGGATATATAGAGTCCTTCATTTATATGTTGCTAAATATATATTTTACTGCAGCATATTGCTTAGTTAGTGCCTGAATGTGAATCCTAACAAACAACTCTTTTTATTTTGTAGGCTGGATTTAGGTACCACCATGCTGAGTCAGATTACTTGATGCTTGTATATTGGATCCCTGATACCCCTGATAGCCTTCCTGCAAATGCTTCACATCGTGTAGGCGTTGGTGCTTTCGTTATCAACAGCAAGAGGGAGGTAATCTTTCACTGGTTTCTCATTGATTTCTCTTTAAGAATCATTCACGTTCAAATTTTGCTGCCTGGAAAATATAAGAGGAAGAACCACACAAGTTTTTTTAATGGATAGGCAAATGTTTGTTGGTAGTAAATTAGTAATTAGGTTAGTTTTCAAACTGTGGACCTCCAAACTAAAACTCACTCGATGTCCTTCAACTTACCAATCAAGCTACCTACTTGTGACAAAAACGAGACAAGTTTGACTAGACTTTAATATATGCTTCGGCCAAAATCAATTTTGGACGGCAAAATCGCTCTGCCATTGTGGAACCAAAACAACTTTATAAAAAGGATAACTCACGTTTGATATTGACAACGTGCGTTGAGACCATTTCCAATGTAGATCCAAACATACAATATGTCATGCAAGTACATGTTACAAACTCATCTTAGACCAGTCCTATTCAGACAACTTTATACAAAATTACCTTCTTGCAAACGAATTAACTAGTGTTAGATAAAAAATTACTATAACAGAAAGAAAGGTAAATGTAAAAGCTTTAAGAAATTAATTCTTAGAAATGTACTGTTGTATATTAGTCAGTTTAATTTGGTTTTTCTTTTTCTGAAGTACAAAGCACAAAGATCATAAATGGGGATGTATATATATTAAAAAAAACTAGTTGAAATTCCCAGACTCTCTCAAACTTTGTTTTTGGATATTTTTCACAAACACTTTGAGTCAGGGGTCAAATTTTTCTTCGACTACTTTAGACCTTTTTGGCTACAGTGAACACAACATTTCCAAAAGGTAATTGTTTGTCTGGTTGTGTTACTTGAACATCATTATCGGGAAACTGTACCTGACACTATATCAGTCTAGTTCTATCTCACTTATTTTCCATCTTATACACTGAAACCAATTTTAAAAGTAACCCTCAAAGGAGACCGTATTTGATGTCCCATGTTGATGATCAAACATCATTTCCCTTGTTTGTCGTTGTTCTATAACCATCAACTTGCTGTCCATCTTAGTCTTCATTAATTCTATTGTTATTATTCTGCTTGTGCTAAATAAAATATTGTATTTATACAGTGATAATACAGGCGGTTTATATTGTTTAAATCATCTTGTTTCATTTGATAGGTGCTTGTGGTTCAGGAAATTGGTGGTAGTTTTGGAGGCACAGGTGTATGGAAGATGCCTACAGGAGTTGTCAATGAAGTATATATAAAAATGATTATTGATCAAATTATGAAACTTCTAAAATTATATTTTGATCCATTTTAATTGTATTTGCAGGGTGAGGATATTTGCAATGCTGTAATTAGAGAAGTGAAGGAAGAGACGGGGGTAAGCAAAAACAATTAATAGTTTAGAGTAAATTATATTTTGCTTCTTGTTTGTTCCAACTATAACAGCAAACTCTAAATCAAACTCTAAATTACACTACAAATAATAATTATGCATTTACTTATTTCTCTCTCTCTCTCTCTATATATATATATATATAACTATCAATAATTTTTTAATATATATAGTTATCAATTAATTTTGACAGTATGTAATTATTTAATGTTTTCTTTGGTTACATTTAAATGTTTATATTTTGATGAACATATAGTATATTATAGTCACCTTCTATGGCCTTTATCATGTTCTTTACCGGTTCTTCTGTTAACCAAAGCCTATGTTATGTTACTTAGGAGTTTTTCACAAAGTGGAGTGCTATTTACTTTTTAGTTTAATTTCATATTTTTTTGGACCTTCTCAAAGTCTCATGCCATTACCTTTGTTATTTCTGTAGATAGAGACAAAGTTTGTTGAAGTTTTAGCATTCAGGTTAGAGTAAACACTAACTTCATCAACTACAATGTGATGTGAATGTACATGTTCTTATAGAAATGTTGCATATGCATTTTACAAAAGAACCATGATATTGCTATGCATAGTAATTCACAAATTGTGTCTGAAGTATATGGTCTGTGACTGACCTTTACTTTCTCCTTCCCTTGTCTCGTTGGTATCAGGCAAAGCCATAAATCTTTCTTCCAGAAATCAGATTTGTTGTTTGTTTGTATGTTGCAACCTCAATCCTTTGACATTCAGAGTCAGGCCTCAGAAATTGAAGCAGCTAAGGTATATATATATATCTGTATATGTTCTAAGGCATTTTGAAATGAATCCCACTAATTTTCAGTTTTGTTGCATTCTATTGGCATGTCTTTTAACATTTATATAATTGATACATGAGAAAATAAGAGATGCCCTGTCACTATAAACTGGTTACAAAACTCATTAAACTCTGGACATATTTCAACTAATTACAAAAATATCATATTTTTTAACTATACTTTTAAAAATTTGCATAGGAAATAATAAAAACAGATAGTTTGGTATTTTCATAATTTCCTTTTGCACATGAAACATAAAAGAAATGAAATATTTTTGCTATTATAAAAAAATTATCAAATAAAAAAGAAAACACAATACAAAACAAAACACATTCAAGTGCTTCGCATATTGCTAACTTTTATCCTTCATTCAAAACTTTCTAAGTCAATGAAGGTTGTATGCTGATAATAATCTATCCTGAAATTGGTATATACTAGAAAACTTTGTAAAGTACAAACCTTCTAACATGGTTTATTTTTCTATTCAGTGGATGCCAGTTGAAGATTATGCAGCCCAACCTTTTGTGCAAGAAAATGAGTCCTTTGATTTTATAGCAAAAATATGCTTAACAAAGTTGGATGGCAACTACACTGGTTTTTCTAACATATGTACCACCAGTACATCTTCCGGCAAAAAATCATTTCTGTATCTTAACAACAATACTATTGCTAGCCACTTGTTAACTTCCAAACACGAGCAAGCTTGACATCAGCCTTGTTTTGTTAGGCTTCCATGACTATCTGTATAAAGTCTTCGTTATGGCATGATATATTATATGATGCCATTTTACTCTTAGTTCACTTCGTAAGTAACACCTTTAACTTATCGGTGGAGCTGGAGTTTGGTAAGAATACACTATAGTCCCTTAACTATATTTTAGTTAACGTTTAAGAATACACTATAGTCCCTTAAATAGCACCCGTCGTCCCTTAACTTAATTTTAGTTAACGTTTTAGTTCTTTATCTTTTTTTTTTTCTTCTGATTAGGTCCTTTATTTTAATTTTAAGTGAAATAAAGAATAAAAATGTGAGTTTATTTGTAAATTTGAGTTACGTGATCCCTTTTCTTTCAGTCCCTTCGATATTTTAGAGCGGTTGTTATATTGTAGTTCTTTTGATATTTTAGAACGGTATTGTACCGTAGTCCATTTGATATTTTAGAACGGTTGTTATGTCGTAGTTTTGTCGAGTTTTGAGTGGTCCTAATACCATTATCCTTTTAGAGTGGTTTTATACCGTAGTCTTTTTGAGTGGTCTTAATACCACTATCCTTTTTATCCTAAAGTGTTTTTTATGTCGCATGCTATTGCGAGACTTTAATCGCTTTATTAAGAATGACTTTAACCGTCATATTGAGAGTCACTTTAACAGCCATATTGAGGGTGTAATTCTAGAACGGTTTTCTACTGTGAAACGTCTTAAAAAGAGCGACCTAGTCCGCATCGGTGACACAAATTATGATTTTTAAACAGTTTTTTCAAACTAAAAATACAATAATTTAAAAAAATTGTTTTAACATTCATTTGGTGTATTACCAAATTATAAATAGCCGCTAGAGAAATAAGTAACCACTTTTATCGTAAGGAAGACAAAAAAAAAAAAAAAACTTAAACGGATAAGTTAATGTTATTTGCACATTAGTACAGACAAAACTTACTTATAGTAATCTAAAATATAAACAAATTTAATTATATTTTTATTCTATTTCATAGTTTTCTATAAATAAAATAAAAATATATATTTTTTGTTCTATCACTGCTTTTTTTATAATCAAGATAGGAGAGACTAGTTGATATGGCAGACTAACTGACTGCATCGGAAAAATTACAGCAAAATTAGTAATTATGTTAGTTTTGAGTTTAAATTTGTTCTATATTTCTTAACTTACGAACTAAATATATATGCGTTAACAAAATTAACTTAGTAATTTAATTTTTTTAATTAAAAATATATGATTTAATCGTTAATTATTTTGAGTATGTGATTTAATCATTAATTAAAATTATATATTATTTTTGTATTTTAATTATTGTTGTCTATTTACATTCTTCACAAACCTAAAATACATTATATGTTTAGTTAATACATTTTTTATTTTTTCACTCAACAGATACATTTCTAACAAACCTAAAATAAAGTGGTTTATAATAGCAAAATACTGCTTTATATTCTTTTAAAAATCATATCTTGTACGCACTATATCTTCTTTATTTCTTTAATTACTATAATTTTGAGAATATAAATATAGTAATTTGATTTATAGATCCAAAAATTTAGAATTAAATATACTATAAAATATTTAAAAATTACTGTAGCAGAGAATAAATGGAAATAAATAGAAAGGAAAAAATGGAGAGATACTATAGATGGGACACCTCTAAGATGTAGTCTACTTTAATAAAATAAAAATGTTCATAATAAATTATATGCAATTATGCATACATCTCAATTGGCAGCTAGCACAAATTGGATCTACCCATTACACATAGTCACACACCGACAAAAAAAAGCCAATCAAATAAATAAATACAAAAAAAAAAACTTAAAATTGTATTTTTTTTTCAAGAAAAAGAAAAACGACAGTGCCCCCAACACGTTGGTGTCACCGTTTTATTTCCTTCACAAACAATATCTTAAAAGAAATTAAAAAAAAAAAAAAGAATATCTATCATCACCACAATTTGACCATAGCTGTCATCATGTTCCAATGATGCATACAATTATAGAACCAAAACTCCAATAAACAAACTAAAAAGCACCATAATGAATCCAAACCGTTGATTTAATCCACTGACTCCATTATCATCAGCAGCTTTCTGATCGTCAGATTCTGAATCTGCATCTGGTCCATCCGCCGGTGAATCTGCATCCGCCGCCGGAGCCGCCTTACTCTTCTTCTTTTTCTTCGCCGCTTTAGGTGACTCAGCAGGTGCTAAATCTTCTTTTACTCCCTTAAACAATTCTCTTGGCATCAAAACTTTACTAATCTTATACACTACAAATGGATCTTGATCTATCAATGTTCCAATAATATTCGCAGTATTAACCTTCGTTTCAAGGTTAACATCTTCTCCGTCATTTTGAACTGTGAAATCGTACTTGTTTGCACCTTCAGTTGCTAATGTGTTCATAACGCCGTTATTTGATTTCAACATCTGTAATGATTGGTAAACGGGAACTCCGTGATATAACAGAAGTGAAACCTTTTGAGAATCCGTTAGGTTTTTGTATTTTGTTGAGAAACCGTTAACGGCGCTGTCTGTTGGACAAAAAACTGTTAAACCGCCGTCTACGGTTTCTTTAAAAGTTGGAAGAGCTTTTGAAACTCTTAACAAATCTGCAAAAGCTTTGCAACCTTGTTTTGACATAATTGATATTAAATCGATATCGCTCGGCGACGCCGTCGGAGCTTCGGCGTCGGCGGAGCTTAAAGGTTGACTGATTTGAAGAACTGATATGACGTAAGGAATTTCTTGAACGGATTTAACGTAGAATGAATGGAGTCCGTCGTTGTCTTCGGCGGCGAAACCGACTTTACCGCCTTTTAGATTTGTGACATTGACGTATCCGGCGGTTCCGGCGGCGGATCCGGTAGCTTGAAACATGGAAGAAACGAGAGTTGTTCCGTTAGTGATTTGGTGGAGTTTTTTGGCGCCAAAGTAGTCAACTAAGACGTGGAGGGAGAGAACGTTTTTAAGAGTAGAAACGGAAAGGTGTTTGTCGAGGAGAGAAGACATGGCGGCATTGTCGATGGCGAGGATTGTTATGGTTTGACGGCGGTTGATTTCGTCGGCGAGGTGAGTGACGGTGAGGTAATGGTTGAAAGTGGAGAAGTCAGGGTGTTTGGCGAGAATGCGAGTGATGTTATGGTTGCCGTTGGTGGCGGCAGCGGCGGCGGTGGAATGAATGAGTGATATTATAAGTGTGACGGATAGTAGAACAAGTGGTGGCAGTTGCTTCTTCATTTTGGAAGATAAGGGAAAGTGAAATTAAGCAACTAAGCAGAGAGTGGTATCAATGTGTATATATGTATGTTTATGTTTAATTATTAGTGTATTGTATTATTTTAACTATATACCATGTTAGATAGTTTAATTCCTCACTCACATTAAGTGTGGTCATGATATTAAAATGGTGTATGGTTTGGGTGCTGACAAATAATGCCAGGTTGGTATTAGGTAGTTGTAGGACCCATGAACATGAAATATTGGATTTTTGGAAGAAAAAAGAAGAACCACTGCATTTTTAGAGAGAGAAAAAGATTGAGAACGGTTTTAGTGTTAATTTATTTAAATAAAATTGTGTTAATATAGATGTGATTTACAATTTTTCAATTTAGTTTTAATTTTTTTTTTAATATGATCTTTTAATAATTATTGTAATATAATTTTTAAAATATTATTATATTTTATTTTAATAATAGTCAAAGACATAATAGTTAAAAATAATAGTTTGATAAGATAATTTTTTTAAATTACTGTATTTTTACGATATATATACAAAAACTTTAAATAACGCTTGTAATATATATATATATATATATATATATATATATATTATTGTTTATAAAATTTGAGCATATTTTAAAGAGCCACAAGATGCAGCTTTCACTCTTACATTACAGGAACAGGTCATATGAGCATCCCACCGACACTCTTTGACCCTACTGTTGTGCAGTGCAGTACCGTTGGTGTTTAACATGTTTGTTTCTATAATTTTATTTAGTTTAATTATTGTTGGTGGATATATCATTTAAATAATCACCAAATTAACTATCGCCAGCTACGATAAATAATTTTATGAGGGTGGTTCAATGTGGATCGTTGTTTTACAATGGTTTCAACCTTTCAATAACATTTTTCAAATTAATTTTTTTTAATCTTAATTATTGAAACAATTATTCGATTGGAGTCGGTTTAATAAAAAAATAAATATGTCCATCAACTCAATTCATTGAATTAATGTTAATTAAGTTGTTGTTTCAAATATAAAGAGAATAAAAACTATTAAATTATAATATCATTAATATTTATTAAAAAATAGTATTTTTAAGAAAAATGTATGGTTGCACCCATAAGGTGTATATATACCCTTAGTATTTTAAAGAGATAAAAAATTATGTAATAGATATTATATATTGATAATGTAATAAACAAATAAATATAAACAAAAATAAAGTGTTATATATATATATATATAATAGATGTATGTGTATCATTTTTAAATATAGGTATGTACTATAGATGGTCCACTTAGAAGTTGGCTATATTTAGCTAGAATTCCAATAAACATATTGAAGCATTTTATTTTGAAAGGGTATCCAAATAAGTGTTCGAATTCCACTGTGCTACTTGCTACATAGTTGTCATCCTCGTTATCTTTACAATAATTAAACGGCAATCCATCAAACTTAGAATAAAAAGCATCAAATAGCACTTGTATGGGCCATCCAATACTTGAACCGTATCAACATTCAATAGTGACTTTTTTAGGCTAAACATTCAATAGTAAGTTGGTTAAACAGCGTCTTACTTAAAAAAAGCTACTAAAGTTACCTGAGGACACTGATTCGTTTCTTTGTATTTGGTTTTAGAGATAAATTATCCCATGTTAAATTAGCTGCAACAATGTCAGGCAAAAAAGCATGGATTGTCATAATTTAATAAAGTTTGAAGACTAGAACATTTTTTTTTGTTTTACTCTTTTTTTTTTTAATGAAGACCAGAACATGCTAACTGTCTGTAAAAACATATAAAAACTTGTGTTCTAGATCTTGCTCCATTTTAAGTCAAAAAAAGATATAGATCCGTTTGATGACGTGTACAATAGTATTAGTAGAACACGCAACACGCGGTTCTACGTACAATAAAACATGTAAAAATAAACAATTTTGCTTTCATCTCCAACTAGCATTGAATTTCTTCTACTTAATGGATAAATAAAATAAGATTTTTACATTGATTGCAAATTCTTCAAATTACTAATTCCTCCACTTATTAGTAGTATAACTGTCATTTAGGTAATGAATACTTATATTAATTATAGTTGTTGAGAGTAATATTTCTATATACATTACGTTAAATGAAATTTGTCTAAATTGTATTTAATATATATAATTTTAACAATGAGACCTATTAGGTAATTGTTCTGAGGTCGTAAGTTGAAGATGCTGAGTACTTATTAAGTACTAAAATCAAAAAATTAATAATGTTTGTAAGTGAAAATTACTAAACACTCAAATGAAGGTACTTGATTATGAAATTTTTAATACGTGAAAATTTAGATTTTTTTTTTGAAAATATTTTGAGTTTTCATTTTTTTAAAATGTATATTCATTTAATTATTAATAAAAACTTTTAAAATAAACTATTGTTATAGAAAGAAAATGACATGTTAGATTAATCAAATTAAGTTTTCAACAATCATGAAAATAAAATTTTCTGACATTTTTACTATTTTAAAAAATGTAAAACAATCTTATTCTACAAGAGAGTCTTTCTTACTTCTTATTTATAAATAAATTTAATACAAAATTTAAATAATAAAAAAAAAATATTTTCATAAAAGGAAAATGACTTTAACTATCACAATAACTCACATGATAAGGATTAAGGAAGAACAAGACTCATCAAATTGTACTCTTCTTTTTGGAGTAGAAGGTTGAAAATGTTTCCTAAAAGTAAGGTGAAAGTAACCAGCCCAAACAAAACGAAGCTGGTTTAGTTAATGCGACTCTACATGAATGGTTTATTGGGCCTATCTAGTATGTGTATAGAACGGCTGTAGGGCTTAGTTAAGTGGATGAAAATTTTCTATGCCACCTAATTATATTTTTATTCCATATTTAAAATAAATTTAAAATATGAAGTATAATTTTTCTAAAAAAATTTGTGTTTTAAAATTGTTTTTCATTTCAAATTTTCCGAAACATATTGTGTGTGGTGGAAAATTTGAAAAAAAATATTTTTTAGAATATAAATTTTGAATTTCAGAAAATACAATTAATTTATGAAAAACTTAAAAAAAAGTTCTAATACACAAAATTCGTAATTTTTAAAAAACATTTATGTTTTAAAAATATTTAGAATCTAAGTTGAATTTAGTAGAATAAAAAAATATTATTTTAAAAAAAGTAAAATAAGTAATTTGTGTAAAACGTAAAAGGTAAATTATAAACTTGTGTTTACATACTAGCATTTTGTAAGTTAAAGCTAGCATTTTGGTATTAACACCTAGCTTTTGTAGGAAAGGTTTTTTTTCTTTCTTTTTTTGGTTGTACTCACATATAGTTTTAGTTCCACCAAACATTTTTCTCTTTCAAAAACCCTCTTCACTTTTAAATATTTTTGTTTCTCCATTTTCTGAGACATTCATTTTCATTTATTTTGCTTTTCTAAAATCAATCTATTCACAATATAATAAATAAATCCCAAAATATTATATTCTATTTCATTATTGATTTTTCTACGTAATACTAATTTTATTACACAAAAAATAATATCGGGTGTCATTTCAATTTTAATTTTACACAAGCTCAATATTCTACTTCTACTATTACACCTTTATGTTTTTCTAATCATCGTTTTAACATCAATTCTCTTTTAATATTGTAACTGACTTACTTACATAAATATCAATAATACAACTACATTGAATTAACAAGATATTAGTCAATAATAGTTGTTTCGTTTTCCTTCATCCTATAATATTTTTAAATGTTTTATTTCTAAATATTTCAATTATCTTCCTTCGTCTATGATAGAAATTTGTACCTCCTCTCCTTCCGGTGCATCGATCAACATATTTTCATAAAGAAGTTAGAGCATTGATTTTCTACATATATGAATTACCAAAATAAAATAAAAGAACAAGTACCCTAAAATGGCTACAAAATATTTTGTCCTAACAAGCATATTATATATTCGGATATTGAAATTTTAAAATGGATTTTATATCTCATACTTTGTTTCTTTTTTGTTTTTATTTTTTCCTTCCAATTGATGCCAATTTGTTGTACTAATGTATATTGCATAGTTTGTTTTATTGAAAATATATTTAGGTTGTCATCTTTGTTCTTTGTGATGATTATTATTCATATTTACTTTCAATATGGTCCACTTAAATGGTTAATATGTTCTGTTATGTTTTATTATTAAAACAACGGTATTTCAACAAAGTTTAGTTTAACACAATTTTTATTCCCTACAAAATTTATTCAACAAACAATATTAGTTTCTACTTAAATAAAATGTCCTTTAACTTTTAAATTTTGAAATGATTTAAAACATTATAAAAAGTGCAAAAAAAAAAAAACTCAAGTAAAGTAATAAATATATGAATATAGAAATCGAAAGTTGAACTAATGTCTTATGAATAACTTTTTTAAGATGTAAAAAATATACTTACAAAAATTCATTCAAAATTACGTGTTAACTTAATCGTAGAGACTGAAACACATACACAATAATTTTGTAGCCAGAGACTAAAAGTTGTATTCGCTTTTTATCCTACTTTTTCTTTTAAGTTATTATCATTATTCATTCATATATATATATATATACTACCCACCAATGTTAATGTTCATATCCGGACATGTATTGAAATCAAATTTTTAGTTTCCATCTATTACTAAATATGTTTATACTATTGATCAATGCAATTAGTATCTTCATATCCGCATATGTATTGAATCAAATTTTATATTCCATCTGAATATCTGAATATGTTTATACTACTGACCAATGCAATAATTAATAAGTGATATTTAAAAGAAGATTTTCATCAACATGAGAATACTTATAACCAACTATGTCAACAAAAATTGGTTTCTATTGATGTATAATTCTTTTTCTTTTGAATTTTTTTTGCTGGTTTATTTTTATGTTAGAATATTTCTAATCTTTTTAGGAGTATTATATATTGTTATTTAATTTTATTTTTAAACTGTTGTTGTTTTTTTTAATATATTTATTTATTAATCATTTGTTTGAAATTCATATATTTATTTTGTTAGTCTTCTATTTGATAGTCAATTTCATCTATTCTACAACTTCTTGATTATAAATTTAACATATTAATTCCTCATTAAAATAAATAATTGCATTTCTATAATATCAACATTAAAATTTACTTAATAAAATATGCAAAATATCACTTCTCCAATTTGATACTTGAGATTTGAAACTCAGTATTTTGAAGCTGAACTATCAAGGAACTCTTTCTTACATTCTTGTTATGTTACTCATTAGTAGTAGAAGTAATATAAAAACTATTGAGTTTTGTTGTTGAAAGTTGAACAATAATAATTTTGGAAAATAGAAAATTATTATTTTTTAAAACTTTTTCTTATTTTTTAAAAATTCAGAAAAATGAGCAAGTAAAAGTATTTACAAACCTCCCTGCCTCCATTGCAATCCTTCCTCATCATGCCACATATAAACAGATCTAGAGCTCCTAACCCCCAATCAGCATACATAATATATTATTATTTATTATAATATTTTATAGGTAATTGCTAACAAATATTTTAAGAAAATTTATGGCAACAAGATCCAAATATCAAAATTATGAATTAAATTAGAAGTTGTGAGTAAGACTTATTTTATATAAACAATTTATAGTTTTGATTCATTTAGAGAATATTACGATAATGTCTCTCACATGACCAAATTAAATGAAAGTTTATCAATTAATATTTAACTATTAGATATTTATATAATAGTAATATATAGATGTATATACACTATCATACATTATTTTATTTTTATTTTATTTATTTATCAACAAAAATTATGATTGTTTGAATATATATATATATATATATATATATATATATATATATATATGATATTTTGTGTAAAAAAAAGAATATTTTCATTTAAATAACAAACTTTTATTTATTTTCATTTCTCATGTAAACCAAACTTCATAGTTAGTCAATCAGTCCTTTAAATTTTAGAGAATTCATTAACCACTTTAGAATTTAGAGGCATTGTTAAATTTTAAAATTTCTCATATTCAGAAATAAAGTATCATCTTTTTACAGAAAGTACATAATTTAGTTGGTCCTCCATTTACCAAACATTAAATAGGGTTAGGGCCTTATGCTAATGAACCTATACTATACATAGATAATATCATATCATATAATATTTAATTAACCATGAATTCATTTGGCAAAGCACCAAAGTGTTTAGGTTAAAAAGGGAGAATAATAAATTAATTATAATGCGGCATATACTTTCTCTCTAGTTTAATTTGGTGAATAAAATGAGAATATATAATGTTTGACAAAGGAAAAAATGATAGCTACAATAGTCCTTTTAATTAACTTAAATATCTATTAAAGGAGTTCATACTTCATAATTCATAATTCATAATTCATAATTCATATAGTTTATAAATGAATGAATACTTTGTATCTAATTATTCTACCTGCTATCTTAAGTCTCTAAACTACTCCCTGCTTCATATATTCAAAACTTATATTTTTCAGATGCAGAATGCAATCATACAAGTAGATTAAGAATCAAGTTTAAATTAAGAGAATGCAAGAATAGGTACAACAAGATTTTACAACTTTAATTTTAATAATTAATTAACAAGTAAAAAAGCAGTGATAAATTAATAATACAGGAATTTTAATAGGTAACCAAAGTTTATGAGGCAAATAACAACACATAAGATTAAGATTAGTACTAGTACTATATGTAATAATAGTGAATTATTAAAATCATGCTTTAATTTCAAACCTTGAATACTTGATGGAACCCATGGATATATCAATCTCTATAAAATTTTCTTCCTCACTCACTTCATTGAATTCTGATAACAACTCCATTACACTTTTTTCACTGAAAAAGTTCTTATCATCCACATAGTGTCCAACACTTGGAAGAAGTTCAATTTCTATGAGACTTTCTTCATCAGAAATTGATCCATCCGAGTAATCAATGCTTTGATTTTGATCTAAAAAATCATATCTGAATCTGAATCTCCAATCAACTTCAGATTCCTCAGAAGTTGATTGATGATATTTACTTTCACTTTCTGAGACCAAATCTTGTGACACGGTCGTGTAATTAGGAACATCATCAATATTAATTTTTTCCTGTATTTCATTTTGCAATGGTTCATCAGTTGATGCAACCATTTCAAATTGATTTGAATTACATTCCTCTTCTTCTTCTTCTTCTTCATCATCATAACTTACAAATTTTTCTTCTAAAAATTTATCAACATGTACTAGTGCTTTGTGATTTGATACAATATAGAGAAAAGTAGATAAAATGATCACTACCATAGATGTGTAGAAGATAGATAAAAAACCAAATCCAATCAGAAGGTAGCTGGAAAAAATCATCAAGAGAACAAGAAAAACCATCCATGAAAATGAGTATGTAGTAGTACTCTTGAATAAACACAAATAATAATAAGAAAACATTTTATTAGAAACTTTGCTTTCACACACCATATATAAATGGCAAAAAAATAGTTAAGGTGCAATTAAGGGTTTTTAGTAGTAATAATCCTATTGTTTAAGAGTTAATGTTGTTGTTTTTTTTTCTAACTCAAATTTGATAAGGATTATTATTACTTCACATTTTTTTGCTAGGACTTAGCAATAAAAGGTAGCTAACGTAACATAAATTGATAAAAATTTGAATTGAAGAGAAGAGGGTTAATTAATTGTTAATAGCTGATAGTACTTGTAGTGAAAATAGTATGAAGTTTTGTGTCATGAAAAAGTCACAGTTTCCAAGTCCTGCATTGGACTTAAAAAAAAGAGAGGGTTTTGATTATTATAATGAATAATGTTTAACACTAATTTGGTGGTTTCCCTTGAAATTTAACTGATTCTATTGAAAAAAAACCTTACCCCTAGTTTCCTACCTTGTACTAATTACATTGGAATTAGAGAAGCCATGTGCTACCATCTGAGCTCACCACATGGCACTTCATTTCTCTCCAACTTTAATATAAAATTAAATTCAAACTTAGATTCATACAATTATAAACACAAGCACAATGTAACTTATATTCTCTTAAATGCACTCAAACCCATTATTAATCACTGAATTGCTCTTTCAGTACTAGTATAGTAGCTTGTCTATCAAATTTCTATATCTCTAATAATAGCCATCAAAATATTTTGTCAAAAAATAAAATAAAAATTAGCCATCAAATTAAAGGAGCAAGCCAAAATTGGTGGCATGCATGCTTGATTAGTTCTTACATACACTGGATTTAAATTTTTTATAGTTTAGATTTTTTTTTTTTACATAAAGGGAAAGGAAATTAAGCACGAGACATGCCTACACCTCTATATATTATCATCTTAAAAAAGTAGATTAAGAGTAAGAAAATTATTATCTATCCACACTCTATCAAAAATAGTAGAGTGTCATGTGTTGGTGAGCAATTCAGCAAATAAATCAGTACAATGATTTCTTTTTCTGGAGATATGATGAGTAAAAGTTCTTCGATTGAAGAGCTTCTGGTAGAATAAGTTGAATCAATCTATTATTTGAATGGCCTACACGGATCATATCTACCACCACTTTTGAGTTTATTTGATTGTTGGAACATAATGTGTGAATTTAAAAATTGTTGAAGTTCTACATTGGAAAACTCTCATTTTAAATAGTTTTAATCACTATATAAATATTCTCAAAATTTTGTTGAAGTCCCACATTGGTTAGAAAACATATGTGGGTTTGCTTCCATCACTATATAAAGAGTGTCAATTTATTGTGAAAAGCACACCAAAGTTTGATACATTTCCCAATTTTTTCTTTTCTTCCTCTTATATTCTGCTCGATTGTTATTGAGCCACTTCTCCCATTTCTTTTTGTCCCTTCGATATTTTAGAGTGGTATTGTACCGTAGCCCCTTCGATATTTTAAAGTGGTTGTTATATCATAGTCCTCTCGATATTTTAAAGCGGTTGTTTTACTGTAGTCCCTACGATGTTTTAGAGCGGTATTGTACCGTGGTCCCTTTGATATCTTAGAGTGGTTGTTATGTCGTAGTTTCGTTGAGTTTTTGAGTGGTCCTAATACCACTATCTTTTTAGAGTGGTTTTATACCATAGTCCCGTCGATTTTTGAGCGGTCATAATACCACTATCCTTTTAAAGTGGTTTTTATGCTACAAACCTTTAGAGTGAAGTCATTTTGATTTATGAGTGGTCATAATACCATATTGCGAGGCTTTAACCGCCTTATTGACAGTGACTTTAACCGTCATATTGAGAGTGGCTTTAATAGCCATATTGAGGGTGTAATTCAAGAACGGTTTTTACGGTACAGTGGAACTCCGATACAGTGAATCTGAGCTGTTTTATCCTGGGGATGTCGTGGTTGATAGTATGTCTTGCACAATTTGGGCAGTGCCGCGAAACGTCTTAAAGAGAGCGACCTAGTCCGCGATTTAACTCAGTAATATCTTCGGTGGCACAAATTCTGATTTTTAAACAGATTTTTCAAACTCAAAAACAACAATTTTAAGACGTTTTTTCTGTCATGTCAACCGAAGACATTACTGGATATGTTTCTTTGAGGCAAACAAAAAATGATAAGAAAGCTGGAGAATTAACCCATGAGAGAATAATGATTACCTTTATAAGAATTATATTCTTAATGGACTTGCTGATGATCTGTATGAATATTACAGTTCTAGCAACAGTGCTAGACAGGTATGACAAGCTATAAAGAAGGGGAAGTTGGAGCTAAAAAGTGGGTTGTAGTCTGAAATGCTATAAAGAAGAAATATTTGAAGCTAAAAAGTGTGTTGTAGCCGCTACCTCAAGTATTAGATTACCGATGACAAATACGTGGAGAAATTCAGAAGATAACTCAGGAGATCATCTTAACGTATGACTTTATATGAATTTCAAATTGATTGTTATTATCGACAAACTGCCTCTGTTTGGAAAGATTTCAAAAATTCTTAAAACAAAAGAATTTTCTCTAAAGAGTATGATAACCTGGCTCTAGAAAAAAAATGTTGTATATTATTTTTATGAATTAGACAGAGTTTACTTATATCCGAGGCATGTTTAAATTTAAATGTTAAAATTAAGAATGTCTCATTCTCTTTACATGTTGTGTGATTTTAATATTTGACATGCTAGACTTTGTCATATAAACACATGTTATTTCAATCTTAAGTAACTTAGATTTAATACCAATGTTATCTTTAAATGATTTTAAAAAAAAATGTGATTTTTGTAGTCAAAGAGTTCACATAAATCTGTAGTTAGAGAATCTGAGTCTTTAGATTTATTACACTCTGATATATGTGAAATTGATGAGACGTTAATAAGAAATGAAAATTGTTATTTTATTACTTTTATTGACGATCATTCTGACTATACTTTTGTATATCTAATGAAAAATAAAAGTGAAGCGCTTGACATATTTAGAATCTTTGTAATTGAAATTGAAAATAAATTTAGTAGAAAGATTAAGAGTTTTTGTAGTATAGAGGAATAGAGTATGATTCTAGTTTATTTAATGAGTCTTATAAAACTCAAGGAATTATACATGAAACCACAACACCTTATTCACCTAAAATGAATGGTAAAGTTGAAAGAAAGAATAAGACTCTGACTGAACTAGTTGTTGCTATTATGCTTAACTCTGGTGCTGCATCTCATTGGTGGGGGGAAATTATTTTGACTGTTTGCTATGTTTTGAATAGATTTCCAAAAATCTAAAAAGTAAAACATCTCCTTATGAGATAATAAAGAAAAGACAACCAAACTTGTCTTATCTTCGAACATGGGGTTGTCTGGCTTATGTTAGAATCCCCGATCCCAAGCGAATTAAACTCGCCAGTAGAGCCTATGATTGTGTATTCATTGGGTATGCAATAAATAGTAAAGCGTATAGGTTTTATGACCTAAATGCGAAAGTGATCATAGAGTCAAATGATGTTGACTTCTATGCCATTTCAAATTGACAAATAGTGGGGGCAGCGAACCAAGTCATACTCTCGTGACAAGAAGCGCTGAAAGAAACAAACAAGGTGAATTGGAAACTTGAAGGAGTAAGAGAGGCAGAGTTGCTAAAGATTATGGACCAGAATATATGACCTATAATTTAGAAGAGGATCCTGCAAATCTCAAAGAAGCCTTGTCATAATTGGATGCAGATCTTTGGCAAGAAGCTATAAATGATGGAATGGATTCTCTAGAATCTAACAAGACCTGGTATATAGTAGACTTGCCTCCTGGTTGCAAGCCAATAGGTTGTAAATGGATTTTGAAAAAGAAACTAAAACCTGATGAAACTATTGATAAATACAAGGCATGCCTTGTAGCCAAATGTTTTAGGTAAAGAGAAAATATAGATTTCTTCGACACTTTTTCTCCAGTCACTAGAATAACATCCATTAGGGTACTCAGTTCTCTAGCAGAAATTCATAACTTGGTGATACACCAAATGGATGTTAAAACAACCTTTTTAAATGGTGATCTGACTGAAGAAATCTATATGGAACAACCTGAAGGTTTTGTAATTCATGGACAAGAAAACAAGGTCTGTAAGTTAGATAAATCTCTATATGGTCTTAAACAAGCTCCTAAGCAATGACATGAAAAGTTTGACAATTTGATTATATCGAATGAGTTTAAAGTAAATGAAAGTGACAATTGTATTTATCGCAAATTTGAAAATGGAATTTGCACTATCATATATCTCTATATAGACGACTTACTCATATTTAGTTAAAACATTCATGCTATGAAATCATTGTTGAGTAACAACTTTGATATGAAAGACCTCGGAGAAACAAACGTAATCTTAGGAATCAAGATTACTAGGTTGGAAAAGGGAATTTCTTTGGATTAATCTCATTACGTTGAAAAGATCCTAAAGAAATATAAATACTTTGACTTTAAACCTGCTTGCACACCATATGATCAAAGTATGAAACTTTTTAAGAACACTAGTGAAGGTGTTAGACAAACTGAATATGCGAGCATAATTGGCAGCATCAAGTATGCCACTGATTGTACTAGACCTGACATTGCCTACGTTGTGGGACTATTGTGCAGGTTTACCAGTAGACCTAGTATGGAGCATTGACACGCTATCGAAAGAGTCATGAGATACCTAAAAAGGACCATGAATCTAGGATTACATTATTAAAAATTTCATGTTGTACTTGAAGGATACAGTGATACTGATTGGAATACCTTATCAAATGACTCAAAAGCAACCAGTGGCTATATTTTTAATATAGCCGGCAGGGATGTATCTTGGAAATTGAAGAAATAGACGATACTGGCTCAATCCACTATGGAGTCTAAAATGATAGCACTAACTACTACTAGTGAAGAAACGAGCTGATTGAGATACTTGCTAGCTGAGATCCCTTTATGGGAAAAACCTATGCCAGCCGTGTTGATCCATTGCGATAGTACCGCGGCTATTGCAAAAATTGAGAATCGTAATTGCAACGGTAAGAGACGACAAATACGTCGTAAGCACAATACAATTATAAAATTACTTACTAAAGGAGCTGTAATAGTGGATCATGTACGCACTGATGATAATTTAGCAGATCCTTTGACGAAGGGATTGGCTAGAGAGAAAGTCATAAGTACATCAAAAGGACGAGACTATTGCCTATAGATAGATGAGTCACTCATGATAGGAATCCGACCTAAAAGACTGGAGATCCCAAGAATTAGGTTCAATGGATAATAACAAGTCATAGTGATATGAGATGAACATGTTACTATATTTAACAGAAGCATGATTCCTGAAGCGATGGAAGACTGAGATAATAGAAACTCTTAATGAGATCTATACTTTATGTGGAGGGAGTACCTAGCTACAAGAGTACTCTTGATAGACTCACCTATGTGAATGTGGAAATGAGGCCGTTTCCTACGGAATTTCGAGGCAAAAATTCATAGAACGTTCACTATATTGGGATAGACGTGCAAGGCCATAAATGCACATGCTTTTAAGAATACACCTAATAAAAATGTTGTGTGTGGGTTTGATGTCCGAGATAGAGTTCAAGACTACGAGTCACTCTTGTTAAATCAGAATCTTACTTGCTATGCAAAGGTTCAAGTCATAGACACCTTTGCTTATGCACAATCTTATAGAAGCGTTTGACTTTATTTTAGAAACATTTTTTTAATTCAAGTGGGGGATTTTTGGAACATAATGTGTGAATTTAAATTTTTTTGAAGTCCCACATTAGAAAACTCTCATTTTGAATAGTTTAAATCACTATATAAATATTCTCAAAATTTTGTTGAAGTCTTACATTGGTTAGAAAACATATGTGAATTTGCTTCCATCACTTTATAAAGAGTGTCAATTTATTGTGAAAAACACGCCAAAGTTGGATGCATTTCCTAATTTTTTCTTTTCTCCCTCTTATATTATGCTCGATTGTTACTGAGCCACTTCTCCCATTTCTTTCTGTCCCTTCGATATTTTAGAGCGGTATTGTATTGTAGTCCCTTCGATATTTTAAAGCGGTTGTTATACCGTAGTCCATTCGATATTTTAGAGCGGTATTGTACCGTAGTCCCTTCAATATCTTAGAGCGGTTGTTATGTCGTAGTTCCGTCGAGTTTTTGAATGGTCCTAATACCACTATCCTTTTAGAGTGATTTAATATCATATTCCCGTCGATTTTTGAGTGGTCATAATACCACTATCCTTTTAAAGTGGTTTTTATGCCGCAGTCTTTTAGAGTGATTTTTATGCCGCAAACCTTTAGAGTGAAGTCATTTTGATTTATGAGTGGTCATAATACCATATTGCGAGGCTTTAACCGCCTTATGAGAGTGACTTTAACCATCATATTGAGTTGAGAGTGACTTTAATAGCCATATTGATGGTGTAATTCTAGAACGGTTTTTACGGTGCAGTGGAACTCTGATACAGTGAATCTGTACAATTTTATCCTGGGAACGTCGTGGTTGATAGTCTGCCTTGCACAATTTGGACAGTGCCGCGAAACGTCTTAAAGAGAGCGACTTAGTCCGCGACTCAACCCAGTAATATCTTCAATGACACAAATTGTGATTTTTAAACAATTTTTTCACTCATTTGAATTGAAGACTTTGGAGTAGTTTAATCCTCAATCTAAGTGTTCAAAATGTCTACCCAAACCGAATTACAAGCTCTAATCTTAGTGTAAAAATATTTGATAAATTGTTCATTAGAGTCTCGAATAAGACCCTATAGCTTAAATAATTAAAAACATTGATATTGATATGTGAACCATCTATATTAAGCACCCTTTAAGGAGAGGAGTCCAATATACAATTATACAAGTTGTAAAGATATGTAAAAGGAACATAAAATGGTATTGCCGTGCAGCGAGGACGCAACTGGGAATGTTTTGGCATTGTTTGTGAATTTCAATTAGATAAAGGTTGGAGGGGACCATACTATAATGTACGTTTATCAAAATATCATCCTATATTACTCATTACATAATATAATATATATATTAATTCTTGCTTTGAATCTAGAGCTTCCACATTCAATATCTTGTAATTTACTTTGCAATATGAAAACCGGCACTTCAAAGAATTATTGTTTGCAATCACATGATATATATGCATGGTTGTGTTATTAATTAGTAGTATATATCTCTACTATTCAACTAAGGAAACTTTAATAACTGTGTTTAATGAGATTGCTCCCCTTTATTGCAGCATTACCTACTACAACCTCCGCTTTGTAAGCCATTTACTATTGTCCCACATAATTAATTAATTAATTACTTAATTGTTTTTACATCGATCTCTCCTCCTATATATGTAGCTTTATATTTTTTGGACTAGATCATGTACGTTATTTTTTACTAGTCCTATATAAAATGCCAAATTTTGTCCATTTTCAATTATAAATTAATTAATTACATTAGACGTATCCTTACAACAAACAAATTAGTCGTACCCTAAAAATATAATTATTTTCCGGCAAGAAAAACAACAACCTAATGATGATAATCCACGCATAAACTTAAAAACATGAAATTGATTTATATTGTTTGTAGGGCTGTGGCATTGCATACAATTCATCTATGAATAATAATAATAATAATAATAATAATAATAATAATAATAATAATAATAATAATAATAATAATAATAATAATAATGTTGAATTAACTTTAATATTGGAATCTAGTAAAATAACTTTAATATTGAAAGTGAAACAACAATATTCAGTTTTTTAAATATGACCAAATATGATGGTTTGGACAATCATTTACTCACAACTAAAAGATTCAGTTAATAAGAGTGAGATTAGGTCAAACCGACTAATAAATGTCTACAATCTAGTTTACGACAGACTCATGTCACATAAGTTTTTTTTATAAGATAGAAAAGACCAAAATTTAAAAAAAAAAATCTATTTTGTTATAAATGTCATGTTACAAGCCACATAAAAAGTTATAATATTTTTTTATTATTATTATAATTATTATATTAAATTTTAATTTTTTTTATTTAATATGAACTTTAAGTATATTAACAATCTTTAGTTTTTAACATATTTAAATGTATTATTTTAAAATAGAATTAAAATAAGATTTATAAGAAGTTAGAGTCTTTAGAATACATATTAAATATTAAAATAGAAGTTAATTATTTTGTGCCAATTTTTCTTTTTCCATCAAAGTCCCAATATTATTATTTTTGTTAAATTTCTTGTACAATTTTAATTCGGCCCTATGATTAGTACCGATGACGTGGCATATTAATTTCCTTTTTCTTATTTAATATATGCATGCATCTCCAGCCAAATAAGTAACCTTATGCTATACTCTCTCTTTCTTACTTATAAATAAAATTAAAAGTGAATCACTTGATATTAAATTAAATTTTGTACTAAATACATTAATTAATTTTTATTGATTAATTTTTATTTATAAATTACTCAAAGAGAGTAATTTATAAAACATAAGTATTCTATTTTACCGAGAGAAACAATTTTATTAATTTTTTTTTTGGTACAATACAATTTTATTAATTTTTTTTTTGGTACAATACAATTTTATTAATTTAATAACTACTCTTCATACTTTTGGAACTTCCTTTGATGTGGCATCTTAAAAAAGCAAATATATATGTCCCTTATAGAATACAGCTTGTGTTGATGCACCCTGTAATAAAACAAACAGTCCCACTAGTTTATGTCTTCCAATATTGTCTTATAGCAAAATATTTAGAAATAAAGTACATTTTAATGAGATATATAAAATTTACACATTGTCTTTCAATTGTAACACAGCAGTATTTTTTTTTCATGTAGATAAAAGTTTTCATGAAAAATCGTTGCAATAGTCAAGATTAAAAAGAAATTTTAATTTAAAAAAAAACCAGAATTTTTAATTTTAACTATGATAAAAATATATATATATTTTAACCACTTTCACAAATTTTACAAAATTCCATAATTTATTATAAACCAACCTATCATCTCAATACAACTGTAGAGACTAATTTAATTATTAAGTTAACTAAGATGTATTTTTAAAGGTTCAAACGTAAATTATTACAGTAAAAGTGTTCAAATAGTATAATCCACATATATTTGTTGCACAATTAATTAATTAATTATTTAGATATATAGAGATATGAACAAATTTTATTTTTTTGTTTGTTGAAAAAATGATAAATATCATCATAAAACGTTTGACTTAACAATATTGATATTTATCATACGAGTTAATAATATTTGATTATGAAATGAATTAATTTCTAGTTGATTGTCTTGTTGACAACTAGCAAGCAACTGTGAGACTATTAACATTAAGTTACCAACGGTTTTACTTGAGTTTGTTATCATTGATTGGATACTTAAAAAGGGGATGCGCACTGCCTCCATAATTTGCTCTCACAAACTTTAGTGGATTATTAAGACATGCTCAATCAACTAGTACCTCTATATATATATATATATATATATATTATGCTAACTCCTTTTAGAAATCTAAAATAAAGCACATGGGAAGAAAGATACTTAGGTGACTTAATTTGTTGTGAGAGGTCAAGGTTAAGTTGGGTGGAATTTATAATGAAGCTACATGGACAACTTCAAAAGGCTAAACAAGAATCCATTTTACATGCTTTAACTTAGCTTTTTCACATGCCTGTTTTTCAACTTTGGAATCTTTAGATGCTATTGTTGCATCTTAAATTTGCAAAAGCAAAATATATGCCAAAAATAATCCATATATATATATATATATATATATATATATAAAAGGTGGAATAATGACAAATGACCATAAAAAAGATTAAATCATGATTCTATGGAGTCTTATTGTTAAGAAATTCGTGACAGTTTAATTACAGTTGAATAGTTTAAATTTTAAGTAGATTTTTATTATTAAATTTAAATTTATAAACTTAAAATCAAGACCATTTAATGTTATTCAGATGCAATCTGAATGTAATGAGATTAGATGAGAAAAAAATAATGAAAAATCAAAGGTAAAATGGCCACTAAAACTTACAAAAACACATTTTGTTAAAATGGTTGTTGTTTTTAAACCACGAATAGGTGTGTATCTATTCTTAATATAATAAAATAAAATAGCCTTAATTTAATAAAACTTCTTGATTTTGACTTGGAAAAATGATGTGAATATACATTATCTTGTAGATTACATTAATAAGTCCACATAATTATTTTTTTTCTTTCTAGAATACATTAAAATATTAATTATATTATTTAGTACAGCTACGAAATTCTAGATGGTAAAAATGGTTCAAGGGTAATTTTTTCCCATATGAATATGATCTTCCAACAAGGGACTTTGTCACTGCCTGACGGGTGCAACTTCTTGTTGGTTTCAAGGGAGCATAATCATAGAAAAAGATAAAATCATATCGGTGAATTCAATAATAATAACACGAGTGTATAGAATAGAATATAAGAATAAAAAAGTCCTATATATATTGTTTATATGATGTACTATATAATCATATAATACAATAAAGCAATCACAACAAACAAATTAACATGAATAAAAAATTACTTGTATTGTTTAATGTTTTATCTTTCTCTTTAACAAAATGAGTTATTTAAAAATAAAATGAAATTATTAACAACTAGTATAATTTTTTTTTTTTAAATCGAGCATAAAAGTTCAAGCCAAATTAATTTTATTTTCATGTAATGGGTTGTTGATTTGCACTCTTATTGTTGGCAAAAGGATGCACTAAGTATTGAATTGATTACACTTTATCATGCAAGACAAGAAACAGCAAAACAAGATAGAAAAACAAAACCAACATGTCAAATCTATTAACAACTCATACTTTCCTGTATAGAACGTAATCACAATGCAATTCTCGAAGTAAAAGTTAAATAACAACTAGCAATTTAGACCCTATTCATTATTATTTCATATATTCTTATACTAGACTTTAATTCCATTGCGATGAAAACAAGTTGATTTAGCTGGTGTACTCCAAGATGCTACCAAACCAATATTGTAGTGTTGAATGTATCTTTACTCAAAATAAGGATTTGTTTAATTTTATTTTAAGGTTAAATTAATTTTTAATTTTTATAAAATTTTGAAATTTTATGTTTAGATTTTGTAATAAAAAAAATTTACATTTTTTAATCTTTATAAATTATTATCTAAGTATTTTTAGTCCACGTAGGAACATTGATATATATTTTTGAATGATTTTTTCGTATATATGTTTACAATACAATAAAAAGTTCGTCTATAAAAAATAAACTCATAATTTGATTTATATGTTCATATTTTAAGAAATTTTATCTTAAATATATGATATTTAAAGAAATTATATTTATTTCATTCCAATTTAAAAATTATAAATTTGTATAAATTAATTTTTAATAATGTTTTAAACATATTTGCAAAGTATCATTTAAAAATTTAAAAGTTAAAGAATGTTTCGTTCCACCTAGTAAAATAATTTTGTAGAAACTAAAATATGTGATTTCTTTTCCACAAACTAAAAATAAAATTTCAAAATTTTATGATTAAAAATTTATTTAATCCTTTATGTTTGACTTAAAAATGATGATATTCATTCATTTAAATTGGTAAAATACATCGATACAATACAAATTCAAATTTGTTAAAACAAAAAATGATGAATCTGCGAACAAACTCACAAAGTTTAAATTAATAGCACAAAACGACAACGTGTCTACAAATATAACAAAATTCAAGTGTTCGGAATAAATTCTTTATTTTATTACTGTAATAAAAAGTACATAAATAATATTTTGACACACAATTTGATATAAAAATTCAACACCAATTTAAATAGTTAAAATGTTTAAATATGTATTTAATTATGTTCAATAAATAATTAATGAATATAACAACATGTCACAACTTATTAATCATTCACTTAATTCAATTAACTACAAATTTTAAGTGCATATTTAAACTCAAATTTTTTGAAAAAATTACAAGGTCACATTCATAAATGATAGAACTCAATACGACAATAAAAATATATAAAGAGTGATATTTCTAAAACTTATAAACCAATTTTAAAAATAATGAATTAGACTTAATATACAATTATAAAATTTAAATGACAAAACGTTACATATATTTAAAGACAATTTAGATGGTGAGTTATGTTTCAGTGTGATACATTTTTAAATTTGTTAATCATTTATTAAATATAATAAACTATATATTTAATTATATTAAGCATGTAATTTATTTTGGAAATTTGATGTAAAAATTGTGAGTAAAAAATAAAAAGTATGGAGAGATGATTCTCCTTGAAAGCAGAGTGATAATAATTATTCCACCGTGGAATCTTCCAATTTCATTGGAGAATAACAAAACCAATCAACAGTAGTAATACTCTATATTTGTTCAGTTTATTTAAGGCATAAAAAAGTGGCACCTTCAAAGAGAAAAAGTAGTAATAATAATAATAATAAAAAAATAATAATAAAACAAAATTGTTGTGTTTGTATAACAACAATGTCACTCTGCTACCTTAAGTCAATTCCTAGTTTGATTTCAAGGGTTTGTTTTGTTTGTTGTATTCTATTTATGTATTTTCTAATTATTTCTTCTCTATCTAATTTCTCTAATGGATTTGTGGTGTGTTCTTGTTGCAGCTTCCTTTGTTGAGCATGGAAATGATCTTCTTATTCTGCTACTTTTCTCTCTTTATGTGATGGATAGTTTGATTCTGAGGACAATAGTGAAGATTACAATAATAATAAATCTGGGTTTGTTTTTCTGATGGGAAGTAATAGCAGAGTAAAAGATGGTGAAGGAAGTTCTGGAGTTGACAAATTTGATGATGAATATGATGAACAAGAGATGAAATTTGTGCCTCATGAACCACTTCTTCATACCAATGAATTTGGAGTTCCCTTACTCATGCACCAGGTTACACAGACATATGATATCATCCTCTTTCTTTGATTTCTTTTATGGAATTAATTTGTGGGGTTTTTCCCTTTTTTCTTTCTGTGTGTGAATTTGGGAAATTCCACTATATATGCAACTTATGAGTTTTTCTTAACCCAGTCTTAGTAATTGTGAGTTCGGCCCAAAGGTAAATCACAGTAATATTTCAATTGATATATAAGTTTAAGATGAAATTGTAATTTGGATCTTACAATTGTGTTTGCCACTAATAAGGGAACTTGTTATACAAAAAAAAATAGTTACTTGGCCTTAATATTCCATTAATTGCAAGCATTTATAGTCAATAAAAAAATAGAATGAACCTATTAGGTTGAAAGTTGAAAGGCTAAGGTGAAATTAAGGAAATAAATAAGGAAATTAGGAGAGAAAACAGGATAATGATGATTACGTGATATGGAAACTAATTTTAAGGCAAAATATAATCTAAGATACTCTAAATTAGAAATTGATACTATATGTTTCAACTAAGTTTCTGTACAAAAGTATTATTTGTTTTGTTATATATTCTAACATTGAGGCAAAATAAAATCAGAATTGAATTTGAAATACATGATTTGAAGGTCCCTGTGATTGTAATGCAAAGAGTTGGAGTGATGGCACAACCAACAGCATATGTAGAAACAGTTGTTCATGAAAGGTTGAAAAGTGTAAGAATCACATGGAATCATGCAGGAAGGAATGTTTCTATTGTTGGATCATGGAACAACTGGGAAACCACGTAATTAACTTTATATAGTTACTTGTTGCTATTATAACATTATTATAATCATAATATATACTCTTTGTTTGTTGTGTTGTGTTGTGTCAGGGAGGCTTTGCAGAAAGTAGGTCAACAATTTGTGATTGTTAAAACACTACCAATAAGTATCTATCATTACCGTTTCATTGTGGATGGTTATTTCACACATGCTCCTGAGTTTCCATCACACCTGCATCATTCTGGTTATGTCTACAACATATTGGATTTGCAGGTAATTTTGTGCTTTACTTTTCACATAAATATGTTGTACATGATTCGCTTTTGTAGCGCTGGTTGCGACTTGCGCGAATACTTTAATTTTGAATGAAGCTGCTATACACACAGAAGTAGACTTTCATATGAATTTATGCAGGATATAAATTTGACAACTATTAAGCTAGTAAGTGATGCAAGTTAAACTTGCGAGGTTCAGAATTAAGAACTGAAACCTACCCTGCAAAGGTCACAGAAGATTGTTCATGTGGTCATTGTTCTATACTATTATTAATATTACTCATAGTGCACATACATTTAAAATATGTTACCAAATGTTCTGTTACATAAGAATTAAAACTAATGACAATGATAACATAACATGCCTTATCCTTAAATAATGTCTATTCATTCATGTTGAAATATAACTACTGCAATGGTAGGAGTCTTGAAATCAGATGTAGTATGAACTAAATATTTAGACGGTGTGATTTTAATTTCAACTGGTTGTTGTATTGTAGATAGAAAATCTGATATATTTCTGTTTTTGTTATGTCTTTTTTCTATATGCAAAATCTGATATATCTTTTTCCCTCTGTTTCTCTTAAGATAGTTTCATTATTAACCATATTTGCAGGATTATATCCCAGTAGCAAGATCTGATTCTGAAGAACCTTCATCTCCACCATCGAGTTACGATAACATATTCTTAAATGAAGATGAATTCAATAGACCTCCCCCAGAATTACCACCACAACTTCCAATGTCAATAACACAAGAAGAGGCTTCGACGAGCAATACAGATCAAGTCGCTACCAACACGATCACACTTCTTGAACTTAATCATCTATACATGCATAAATCTGAAGGGGATCAATTTGTGGCGCTACGATCGACTAATAGGTTTCAACACAAATATATCACTGCAGTACTCTACAAGTCATTGCACTGAGAAAGATGATGCAGCAGTTTGTTTTTTTATATGCTATTGAATTTGCTTAAGATTAAGTGGTTAGTTCTATGACAACATTTTTTAAGGTCATTAATCTGATATGTAGAAAGTGATTGAAGTAGGTAATTTATAAGAATTTCTTTTCATGTAAACAACTCTAGAAATCTTGTTATGTATTCTGGCAGTTAATATATATGATACATATTCATAGCACTTGTCCTGTTTTGAAATTGGCTTTTTTCAAAAACTAATTTTACTTGCACAAATATCTACCTGTGTTCAAATCTGATCAGTGTTGTTTGTGAAGTACAACTACTGTTGCACTATGCAGTTGAATATTTCTATATTCTAATACAATAGAGAAATCAAACAAATTTTGCCCCAGATAAAAAAACAATGTCATACTATATCAACAATGGACAAAAGTAGCTTGTTAATTTTGCATATAGCTGATGAAATAAATTGAGTCTGAAAACACAGTAGGGTTCATGGTTTTAAATTGTACTTCGCAACCACAATTGCAGTCACAATATTGCAAACTTTGAAGTATCTGCAACATCATTTTAACCGCAATATAAAAGTTCTAAGCGTAGCCAAAACCGCAACCACAACCACAATTTAAAACAATGATAGATTCGCGACCAAAGCCATCAAACTGCTACTATGAAATAGCTTTCTCGTTCATTAAAAGGATCGATGACATAATGTTGGTACATATGTGAAAAGGTAAATACATTATTTACTCAAATTTGAGAACTAGTAGTATTTAAGTGCTTAAATTAAAATTGGTGAATGTGCAAACAACACAATGAAGTGTTTGTTATGTATGGTCTGATATCATCTAATGGGTACCTTAATCCAACCATTTGCAAAAGCAATGGCCAAGATTACAAAAGGAGTTGACATACCAAATATGATAATGTAAGGAAGAGGTGTCTTCATTGGATTCTCTCCTTCCCTCTCTCCTGCTGTCTGCCAATATCTACATCCAACACATTATTCACATAAATAAATTAAATTAAACACAACCTCTTTATTATTGAATTAATTACTGTTATTTACTTACTGTTGTGGTTCTTGTTCTCTAGTTATGAATTTCTTTTTTCCTCCTTTTTGGCTTTCTTCATCTTGACCACCTAATAGTTGAATCCAACAATGTGAAAAATAAATAAATATTGATTTTTGAAAGAAGATGATTACAATGACAATAAGTGTATATATCCTTAAACAATATGAAAGTAATCATAACAAATGTATAGCAACACACCCAATTGAGCACGAATTCCTTTGGGAGCAAGTGGAATTGTTTTAGGAGAAAATGATGGTAATTTAGGAAGAAATGAAGTTTGGAAGGTAATAAGAGGAGAAGATGGAAGAGTGAGTTTGGCAACAGCAGCCATTTTTTCTTCTTTTTTGAGTGATACTATGAACCATCCCTTACTATCTATGCTATGCTATCTATCACAAATATCCTATCACTTTGGAATTTTCTTATGGATCCCATTCATCACCTGGCGTCCACGTGGTGGACAACCATAAGATAAAATTAATCATAAATTTAAATTAATAAGATTAAGATTAAATAATATTAAAATATTAAGATTAAGATTAAAATTAAAATTAGTTGCTGTTGAAAATGAAGGATATCATATATAAAGGCTTTAGGTGAATAAACATAGTGAGTCTGTGAACATGAATTTTGTAAGTGACATTTAAATTATTATATGATTCTAAAAGAATGATACTCTGCTGCTATATGCGTTTATTAAACAAATACAAATACAAATTTAAATTCAATTCAATTCATGCTCTTTCTACTTACACTCTGTTTCCTCATTCTCAATTTCAACCTTCTGATTTTGATCATCATAGATACAAAACCTCTTGTTCCTTCTACGATGCCAATCACCTTCATTTACATATCTACAAAACTGGTTTCACCAATGATGTTTTCATTTGCAACACTCTTATCAACATATATGTTAGAATTGGCAACTTGGTTTCAGCACAGAACCTGTTCGATGAAATGCCGCAAAAGAATCTCGTTTCTTGGTCTTGTTTAATTTCAGGGTACACACAAAATGGAATGCCGGATGAAGCATGTTCTTTATTTAAAGGGGTCATTTGTAATGGCTTATTACCTAACCACTATGCCATTGGTAGCGCTCTTCGAGCTTGCCAACAATGTGGTTCAATTAGGCTTAAACTAGGGATGCAGATTCATGCCTTAATTTCTAAATCTCAACATGATTCGGACATGGTTTTGTCGAATGTGCTTATGTCCATGTATTCGGTTTGTTCGGATTCCATTGATGATGCTCGTCGTGTTTTTGATGAAATAAAATTTAGAAATTCTGTAACATGGAATTCTATCATTTCGGTTTATTGTCGAAGGGGAGATGCAGTTTTTGCTTTTAAGTTATTTTCTAGCATGCAAATGGAAGCTATAGAAATTAATTTAAGGCCTAATGAATATACTTTGTGTAGTTTAGTAACTGCTGCGTGCTCGCTGGCTGACTGTGGAGTGGTTGTACTTGAGCAGATGCTCACCAGAATTGAGAAATCCGGATTTGTACATGATTTGTATGTTGGTAGTGCATTGGTTAATGGGTTTGCGAGATATGGTTTAATGGATTGTTCTAAAATGATTTTTGAGCAGATGTATGATCGTAATGCTGTGACTATGAATGGGTTAATGGTTGGATTGGCAAAGCAGCACCAGGGTGAAGAAGCAGCTAAAATATTTAAGGAAATGAAGGACATAGTGGAAATAAACTTGGAATCTTATGTGGTTCTTTTAAGTGCTTTTACTGAATTTTCGAATTTAAAAGAAGGGAAGAGAAAAGGTCAGGAGGTTCATGCTTACCTGATTCACAATGGTATGGTTGATGCTCGGATTTTGATTGGAAATGCACTTGTCAATATGTATGCAAAGTGTGATGCCATTGATAATGCTTGCTCGATTTTTCAACTGATGCCTAGTAAAGATACTGTCTCGTGGAACTCTATGATCTCTGGCCTTGACCACAATGAGCGATTCGAGGAAGCAATTGTCTGTTTTCATACAATGAGGAGAAATGGAATGGTTCCATCAAATTTTTCAGTTATTAGTACTTTGAGTTCGTGTTCAAGCTTGGGTTGGATAACGTTAGGACGACAGATACACGGTGAAGGGATCAAATTGGGGCTTGATTTGGATGTTTCAGTTTCAAATGCCCTCTTAACATTATATGCTGAAACTGGTTTTATCAGTGAATGTAAGAAAGTTTTCTTTCTAATGCCAGAATACGATCAAGTTTCTTGGAATTCTTTTATCGGTGCGCTAGCGACTTATGAAGCATCGGTTATACAGGCTATAAAATATTTTCTGGAGATGATGCAAGGTGGATGGAGACTTAGTAGAGTGACGTTTATAAATATCTTAGCAGCGGTTTCTTCTCTTTCAGTTTTAGGACTGGGCCGTCAAATTCACGCTTTAATCTTAAAATACTCTGTTGCTGATGACATTGCTATTGAGAATGCACTTCTAGCTTTCTATGGAAAGTGTGAGCAGATGGAGGACTGTGAGTTTATCTTTTCTAGAATGTCTGAGCGAAGCGATGAAGTAAGCTGGAATTCGATGATTTCTGGTTACATACACTGTGGCATCCTGCACAAGGCCATGGATTTGGTATGGCTTATGATGCAAAGGGGACAGAAATTGGATGGTTTCACATTTGCTACTGTTCTCAGTGCATGTGCTTCAGTTGCGACATTAGAACATGGTATGGAAGTTCATGCATCTGCTGTAAGAGCTTGTTTAGAATCTGATGTTGTTGTTGGAAGTGCACTAGTTGACATGTATGCAAAATGTGGAAAGATAGATTATGCTTCAAGGTTCTTTGAAATGATGCCAGTAAGGAACATATATTCTTGGAATTCAATGATTTCCGGCTATGCACGCCATGGACACGGACAAAAAGCTCTAACGCTTTTTACACGAATGAAACGGCATGGCCAATCACCAGATCATGTCACCTTTGTTGGGGTTCTGTCGGCTTGTAGTCATGTAGGGTTAGTTGATGAAGGATTTAAGCATTTCAAATCAATGGGTGAAGTGTATGGTCTGGCTCCCCGAATAGAACACTTTTCTTGTATGGTAGACCTTCTTGGTAGGGCAGGTGATGTTAATAGGATAGAAGACTTTATCAAAACAATGCCAATGGATCCTAATGTCCTTATTTGGAGAACAGTTTTAGGAGCATGCTGCCGAGCTAACGGCCGTAATACAGAGCTAGGGCGAAGGGCTGCAAAGATGCTTATCGAGTTAGAGCCGCAGAATGCTGTGAATTATGTGCTTCTTTCTAACATGCATGCTGCTGGTGGGGAGTGGGAAGATGTGGCAGAGGCTAGGTTGGCAATGAGGAAAGCAGCAGTGAAGAAAGAAGCTGGGTGTAGTTGGGTCAACATGAAGGATGGAGTTCATTTGTTTGTAGCTGGAGATCAAACACACCCTGAAAAAGATAAAATCTATGAAAAGCTAAAGGAGCTAATGAATAAAATGAAGGATGCTGGATATGTGCCTGAAACCAAATATGCACTCTATGATCTTGAGCTTGAGAACAAAGAAGAATTCCTCAGCTATCATAGTGAAAAACTAGCAATTGCTTTTGTTCTCACTCGCAAATCTGAATTACCAATTAGGATAATGAAGAACCTTCGGGTTTGTGGTGACTGCCACACTGCTTTCAAATACATATCAAAGATTGTTAATCGACATATAATTTTACGAGATTCAAATCGATTTCACCATTTTGATGGTGGCATGTGCTCTTGTGGGGATTATTGGTGACCAATGCAAAACAATTATGTAGTTCCTTGGATTCTTCACCACTATGGCTTTGGGAAAACATGGTTGACATTTTCAAGTGCAATATATAGGTGTTTTTAAATTGTTAAAAGCAAAGAAGAGTGAAGAAAAATAGTGAGACATATAGTTAAAAGTGGAGCCATATATTGAGATTGGTTGGCAAATTATATTAGGTGGTAGAGATTGAAGAGTGACAATGTCTAGAAGTTTGATGACAATCCACCACTAAGAGAAGTTGCAATTTTTGGAAAATCTGAATGTGACTTAGCTTAGTCATTTATCTTATTGTAACAGGAAAGGAAGAATAGATGAAGACATTGGTTTTGTTGGTACCAAGTTGTCTTGTTTTTTGGACTGAATTATATCCATTTTTGTAGTCTTCTTACTGTAACTTTTCACTGAGTCCTAATAGGGAAGATATACAAGAGATTTATTCCAAGTATTCTTTGGACTGCTTAATGACATACTCTTTTTGGGAATGGAAGTCTGGGCGAGGAAATAGACATACTTTTTTTGGGTCCATAAACGTTCCTTATCTTTAGAGGTGTGAATACCTTGAGCCCGTATTACCACCTTTTGAAAGTCATACAAAGATAAAGCCCGAAAGTTTATTTAAAAATTTACTTCATTAATTTTTTTACAAAAAACCAACATCACCCAAGTGGTGACTGATGCAAACATTCTCATAAATAGACTAATCAATTAATAGGTTAACAAGATTAAATTCTATTTTAATATTTAATATGATATTTTAGAGAGTTTAACTTTCTATAATATTTTATTTTATAATAATATGTTTAAATATATCAAAAATTTGTAAACTAATTACAAACCGATCAACTTTAATCTAACTTTACTCTGTCTCATTTGTATAACAAATTTGTTAAGCCAGAGCAGGTCAAGCTGGATCAGCCCATTTGACACCTCTAACTATATCAAACTACTACTAATATTTAACCGATAATACACAATATTAATTTATGTATAATGGATGCGTTTGTTTGAGACTAAATAAAAATAATTTTTATTTAAAATAATTTAGTAATTATTTTTTAGATATTTTTAAAAAATGATTTTTTAACTCATTTTTGTTTATTATTATACAAATTTTTTTTTTTTAAAAAAATGATTTTTAACCTGTTTGTATACAATTTTGTAAAAGTGATATTTTTAAACTACAAAATTACCATAAAGGACATAAAAAATGATTTTCAAGAAAAGTGGGTGTCTAACCTATTTACGGCCTCTATTTCTTCAATGCAAATTTTTAGTGTCATCTCATTTTGCAACAATTCTTCCATTAATTTGATTATCTATAGACAGTTAGTATTTAGTAGAATATTTGCTCGTTGTAAATGTTTGAAAACCAAAATTGGTTCAAACTTTGGGACATTTACTACAATACAACAAATGAAATATTTCAAATCCTAATTGGCACTTCAAAATTTATTATTAGTGTTTATTATTAGTGTGTTAATTCATTCCTTAAACGCAATTCAAATCGTAAAGTACTCATCAAATTCTCGTATAATATAAAAAGTAATAAATAAACACAAAAACAAAAGAAAATTTGTATCAATATATGAATACAGTCGTAAAGATAAAATAACAAAAAACGAATGTGGAGAAATCGAAAAGGAGAACTAAACTTACTTGATAAAAACTTGTATCATAATGGCATAGAAGACAACGACGCAGAGAAGACATATAAATGAAAAAAGAAAAACGGCGACATGAAAAGTTGAGTGTGTGATAAAGAAAACACAGTAAGTTTGTATTTTTCAATCTTGTGTCATTTTTCTCTCATCTATTGCAATAAGTAAATATGATAAGTTACTATTTTTAGTTTTTCATTTTTAACAAAAAAATATTTTTTTTAATAAATTTTTCAAAAATATGAAACAAACACCGTTAAAAAAAAAATAATTTTTTAGTTTAAAAAAATAATTTTTTTCGTAGAAAAATCTGAAATAAACAATGACTTTTAGTTTAAAAAAATTGATTTTTTTCATGAAAAAGTAGGAAACAAATACACCAAATGTGTTAGTACAGATTCTCAATATCTTTCTTACACATGTAAGGGACCAAATTTACTCAAGACTAATTTAGGATTAGCTTCCACTATTTTTTATTTTATTTTATTTAAGCTCTTAAATACAGTAGTAATATATACATATGAGAGTGAGGTCTATGAACCAAAATCTTTGGATGTTATTATCCCTTTAGTTTTGGAAAGACTTGACTCATGTCTCCTACGATTTTATTTTGTTATCCACGAAAGATAAATCCAAGCCCACACATTTTTGAATAGTTGAATAGTTGAATGTATTTTAACGTTTGTGGAGGACTTGTTCCCTAAAAATAAATAGGTAAATGGTAGGCCTTTGGTTTTAATGGCCCTTGTTGTTAGAAAGACCTTTGAGTCAATTAAGCAATTGCTTGGTGTCTTCGTTCTTTGCAAACAAAACAAGGGAACGATTTCAAGTCTAATCAGCAGTGATAGGAAGCTTCTATTTCCTTGGGATTAGTCCTCTTCTAAGTCAATTTCTAGATAGGATTGGCCAGATGCCATTATAGTAAAGGTTTTATATTATATGAAAAACAAAATTTTTTTTTATTAAAATTTTTCAAAACAAAAATTTACTTAATAAAAAAGTTTTGCATTTTACTATTTTTAAAATTAAAACATATAAATATTTACTAAATTTAATATTATATCAACAATATTAAATCAATTAAAAAAGAAATATTATATAACATCAAATATATTAATTTAGTGATATCATGTTAAAATTTAAAAAATCAACTTTAAATCTCATATTAAAATTCATTTTAAACTTTCAGAGACCCACTCATATTAGGATTTTCTTTTACTAAATTTAAATCTTATTTTATTTACCTTATTACAAACTTCCTTTTCACTGTAAAGGGAGTTGGGAGTGTATATAGCGATAATTGGTATTTATCGTGAAAAATTATAACTATTAATATTAGAGAAAATTGCATTTATCTTCTCTGATGTTCCTTTATATGAAAATTAATATTCTATTTAGTTTTGAAAAAAATACTCACCTCTTCTATATTTACTAAAAAATGGTGCATAATTTTGTTTTATGTCACTCTTTCAACTTTACTTGTCATTTATCAAAAAAATATTATAATACACACTTCAGTTGTTTTATTAAGAACATAATCATACATTTCAAAAATGTAAATATCATATGTATAATCGTATATTTACAAATTAAAGTAAAAATTCTAATTGTATCATATAGTAGATGACATGAATAAATATAAACGTGGCCAAAAAAATGGTTAATTTAAAATGTTATGTTTCACGCTGCTATCTAACTACATATTACTTGCAATATAGTTTTATATCAAACCTTATTTCTTTGGCTTAAAGAAAATTATATACAATGTGAATGTGTTGTCTCTAACTTTGATTGAAAAAAAAAAGGAAGGGAAGAAAAACAAAAACAAACAGTAACAAGTGTTTCTATTTACTACATTGTAATTTGTAAATAGAACATATCAGGAATTCGTAAATTTAATTCAACTAATAAATACTTATATTAGTTGAATTTCATGTTTTAAGTTTAAATCTAAAATCTCGCAGCTATGTACACCATTTCATAATCAGTCAAAATAAAAATGGAATAGAACAATCAGAATTATGTAAAAGAAAACATTTAATTCTGACAAGAAAAAATGAAAAATCTAATTTGTTAGTTTAAAAGATAAGTCTAAGATATTATTTTTCTAGTAAAGATTCCATTAGTACTCAATTAATTTACAAGCACAAGTGATTTCTGATTCTGACCATAATCAAAATAAAAACTTTCCTCAGCTCTTGAATCAGAAAAGAATGCAGCTTTCATCTTTTTAATAAAATCTTCACATTTCTTGTTTAATTCCTCTGTCTCATATTCATCAATTATCATAAGGGCATTTTCGTCTTCTTCATCTTTTTGTGAATCTATAATCACATTTTCTGGTTCCACTATCATCAAACTCTTTTCTTCTTCTGTTTGGGATTCATTTTCCATAAAGTTGTCAACCGCAACATCTGATTCTAATTCATATAATTCGAACCGATTACTCTTCTCACTTTCAATAACATATTCGATACTTTGGTAAGTTGTTGATGAAGAAGAATTGATTATACTAGAATAAAATGCTATAAAACCAAGAAGTGCATTGCAAAGAAGGAACATGTAACTCTTGTCAATGATGTTGCTGAAGAATTGCATAAGGAATGGTTTCAAGGAGTGAAAAAGTAAAGGAAGTAGAAAAAAGAAAACACACAAGAGAGAAAAATAAAAGAGAAACTTGAAATTTTGCTTGAAAGAAAAAGAAGCCATGTCTTAGTTTGTGCTTGTTTCAACTTTCAACCTTAAAATTATGAAACTATGACATGTTTGTCTACTATATATACATAAGGTGAAAGGGAGGTGCAAAAAGGAATGTGGGCCACTAGTAATAGTTACTTGGAAAATGTCTCTCACAATTTTTTAATAATAGAACTTTGTAATTGGCATACTTTGATTGGGGGACAAGATCCAAAGTCAGTCAACTAACTTTTTTTATTTTTTAAATAAATATATAATAAGACGAGTAAAATCATCAAGGCAAGAGCGTTGACCAAAAAAATAAGTTGAATGACTTTTATTCAAATCATTTGTTTGAAGTTTTGTGTTTTCACCAAGAAAAAATAGTAAAAAAAATCGTATATATATATATAATGTTTTAAAATTGTAAGAGCAAATTCTTTGTAACTACCAATTGTATTAATCAACTATATACTAATGAGTCTAAGTAAACTAAAATAATAGGGCTAAATGTGTGCTTTCCTAGGATCTTCATGTTTTGTTGAAATAGAAACCACAATTCTTTAAACATGACAAATAGTTGTAGAGAGGTTATTTTTACTATATATTTGGAAATTATACATTTGTATTAATAAATAGTATATGTAATTGTAGAGGTTATTTCATCATAAACAACCCTTTAGTTGTATCTCATGCATGTTACTTGAAAAAAATACAGACATCTAGATAGTTGATTGAATCACATGCATGGTGGCATTGCATATGAGACATAAAAACAAGAATTAATTGTATTTTTGTCTCATATTTTATCACACTCACAAAAACTATTTTTAATTTTAAAATCAGATTTTTTGGTTCTATAAATATCACATTGTTGCAGTTTTAATCCTATTCTGAATTTTGTACTCTTAAAATGGTGTTTTTTACCTCAAAAATGATGTATTACCCCAATTGTAAATTTGAAAAGAAAATACCATTGTTATAGCAAAAAATTACAACTTTTAGACTAAAATTCACCATTTTCATACTAATAAATCGTGCATTTCTGGAAGAAAAAAAATTATAGGTTATGATCAAAATGCAATAAATGTGATAATTGATGACCAAAAAATTCAATTTTAAAATAAATGAATTATTTTCATAAATATGACAAAATAAGAGGAAATTAAGCCTTGTTTTGTTCCCTCAACCTTAATCAAATATACGTTTTGATTTGGCCCAGTTGTCTGCATCCTGGTTTAGAAGAAAAATAATATTTGGACATCAAAAATTTAATGTCAAATACAGTGTCAAGTATTTTTAGTGTTTTTTTTTTTAAATGTGTGTAAAGTAGTATAGAAAATAAAAAATAGAAAAGAGATAAAAGACAAACATATAAAGTGTTAATACCGGTGTCAATATTTAGATTGCTTTTTATAAAATCCTCATACAAGATAAATCATTAAAAAAAATGATTTTTTCTCTAAAATAATTTAAGAATTAATTAATTTGTAAATTGAGTGCAGCTGGTTGGCTGCTAGTATTGTGAAAAAAGCAAGTTTTACCTAAAAAAGATACTAGGCTAAAAAAATTTATAAAAAGTATCACTCTTTATTTTACAAATTTATTTTATAAAAATGACTTAATTAATTATAATTTATAATCTACATTACTACATAATTTATAATCAACCTGCATCTAAAAAATTCATTAATTTATGATAGAGATAATATTAAATCCATTACTACTGAATTAATTAACAAGCATAAGAGATTTCTTATAACAATCAAAATAAAATCTTTCATAAGCTCTTGTCTCAGAACAGAACGTTGCTTTCATCTTTTTAATAAAATCATCACATTTCTTGTTCAATTCCTCTATCTCAATTTCATCAACCATCAAACTCTCTTCTTCCTCTTCACTTTCCACAACATTTTCATCAATAATTGGTTCTTCTACAATCTCTGATTCCGATTCATTACCACTATCATTTTTTATGCTTTCATTGATTAGAGTTGAATAGAAAACTATAAAAGCTAGAAGGAGATTGCAAAGAAGAAACATGTAACACTTATCAATGCGGTAGAAGGTAAAGAATTGCATAACGAATGGTTTCAAGGATTGAGAAAGTAAAGGAGGTAGAATAGACAAAACACATAACATGGAAAAACAAAGCAGAAACATTATTAGTAGTAACTGCATGAAAGAATCCATGTCTTGTGTTTTGTTTCTTTCAAACTTGAATCATAAGTGTGCTATGGTTGGGTTATGCATTTTTTGTTTATGCTTCTCTCTCTATATATATAGGGTGAAAGCAACGTATATGTAGGTAAGTAATAACTAATAATTATGTGGAAAATACATCTAAAGATTTGTTTAATATAAAAATAATTTGGAAATTAATCTGATGTGTCACGCAATTAGTCGTTTGAGTATGTAGTCACGTTATATCGACACGTATGAAAAAACAACTATTTTAAAAGGTTAATTTGTTAAATGAATCGTTACACGTTGAATGATTGATTTCTGATTTTTGGATGAAAATACTTTAATAAATCCGAAAAAATAATTAGGAGATTATTAAATTAAACTAAATTGGTATATTATTAGACCTAAGTTGTTTGTGGTCACAATTATGTGATTGAATGTAGTCGCACACTTTTATGGTTGTCCGATAAAAAATAAACGATTTTGATTTCAAGATCGAAAATTCATATTTATAAGTATTTCAAAATCAACTTTAAAATCAAAATTCGAAATTCTTGTACTTTCTTCTCATAGTTTATTTAATCCAAATTCTGTATAATGACATGGTAACTTTTTTGTTACAAGTTTTTTTAATTATTTAAGGGAAATGTTTGTTAAAAAATTAAGAATTAAAATATATTTTTGAAAGTTGTTCATTCAAAATTTTGATATTTTATTTTATTTTATTGTTTAACAAGTATTTCAAAAAAAATTCTTAGCATGACCTATTTTTTAAATATACATATAAAAATTCAAGTAAAATTATAATGCAAGAGTGTTGATGAAAAATAAGTTGAGTGCTTTTATTTAAATAATTTGTTTGAAGTTTTAATATACATACCGTTTTTCTAATTAAAAACAAAATCATACTGTTTAAAATAAAGAAGCTGAAATTTCAACTGCGTGTGCAAAATTCGAAAGAGCAAATTCTTTGTAACTAATAATTGTATAGATTAACTAATCAGTCAATCTATTTATTATATTTGAAAATTATAGTTAACTAATAATCAATCAATTAAGTAAACTAAAACAAGCGTAAACGTGTGCTTAATTTCCTAGAATTTTCTGTTCTAGGATTCCCTATTATTTTTAATGATTCCATTTTGTTGAAATAGGACACGCGATTCTTCATATTAAAAATGGAAGAAAAAAATGTACGAGGTTGTTTTTGTTAAATTTTAAATATTACTTTTTATTAAAAAAAATAAAATAGTTAATACATAACTGATACAATTCTAATAGAAAAGGCCAAATCTGATCCTAATCAACTTTGGTTGTGTGACTACGCGTTACTTTCTTAGTAGTGAAATAATAATTGTATATAAATTTTTTTAGTTATTCTTATCTATTTTTTAATTTATTTACTTTTTTAAAATTATTTGAATATCTTATTTTTAATTTGTTGACAATTTTTTAAAAATTATTTTTGTTTTATTTCGAGAAATAATTTTTTATGATTTTGATTAACTATTTTTAAATCAATTTATAATTATATTCTATTAAATATGTGTTTTCCATTATTATTTTCTATTTATTTCTCAAATTTATTACTATTTTATTGAATTTTAAAAAAAAAATTATGTCCAAAAAATAATACTAATGGGACTTCACTCCATGATGTCCCATTCATATGTCATCTCTTAAACACCATTCTATGGTAAAACTAGTTAAAAAAATTGATAAAAACTATATTTGAAATTAAAATTTGTATAGTTTGTCTAATTAGTTAACGTTGAGTATTGGATTATCAAAATTAAAATTTTAAATTATAGTTAATCTAACTAAATTATATTAAACTGTTAGATTGTCGAAATTAAAATTTTTAAGTTATATTTAGTATAAATAGTTAACATTGAATCATTAGATCGTCGAAATTTAAATTTGTAAGTCATAGACGGTTTAATTATTTAAGATAAAATTGTTTGATCATGGAAAATTAAATTTCTAAGTCATAGTCACCCTAATTAGTTAAGATTAAATTATTGGATTCTCAAAATTTAAATTTCTAAATTATAGTTAATTTAATTAATTAATATAGAATTGTTGGATCATCAAAATTAGACAAAATAGTATGGCTTAAAAAAATTGCATTGTTGGATCATTGCAATTAAAATTTCTAACTTATAGTTTATCTAATTAATTAAGGTTAAATTTGAGATTGTCGAAATTATAATTTTTAAATCATAGTTAGTCTAATTAGGTTAGATTGAACCATTAGATCATCAAAATTAAATTTCTAGGTCATAATTAAACTAATTAGTTAAAATTAAATTGTCAGATTATCAAAATTATACTAAATATGACTTAAAATATATAATTTTGATTATCCAACGGTTCAACTTTAACTAATTAGACGGATTATAAATTATAAATTTTGATTTCAATGATCTAACGGTTCAGTCTAAACTAATTAGAATGAGTATGACTCGTAAATTTTAATTTTGATAATCTAATTGTTCAATCTTAACTAATTAGACTAAATGCAAATTAAAATTTCTAATTTCAATAATATTACGATTCAGTTTAACATAATTAGACTAAATATGTCTAAGAATTTTGATCTGACTATTCAATCCTAATTGATTAAAGTGGCTATGATTTAGAAATTTTAATTTCGACAATCCAAAAATTTAATCTTAACTAATTACACTAAATATAATTCAGAAATTATGATTTCAATTACCCAACGATTCAATCTAATCTAATTAAATTAAATATGATTAAGAAATTATAATTTTGATGGTGCGATGATTCACTCTTAACTAGTTAGACTAATTATTACTTATAAATTTAAATTTTGATGATATAACAATTTAATCTTAACTAATTAAACCGATTATGACTTAGAAATTCTAATTTATACGTTTTAACAGTTCAATCATAACTAATTAGACTCACTATGACATACAAATTTTAATTTTGACGATCCAAAAATTAAATTTTAATTAATTAGACTAAATATGACTTAGAAAATATAATTTAAATGATCACACAGTTAAATCTAACTTAATTAGACTAACCATGACTAGAAATTTTTAATTACGATAATACGACGGTTCAATCGTAACTAATTTGTACAATTATGAATTAAAAATTTAAATTTCAATGATAAAGCATTTCAATATTAACTAGTTAGATAGACAATGACTTAGAAAATATAATTTAAATTATTCAACGGTTCAATCTTAATTAATTATACTTAAATATGATTTAAATTTTTTAATTTTGATGATACAACGGTTCAATATTTACTAATTAAATTAACTATGATTTAGAAATTTAAATTTCAACGATCAAACAATTTATTATTAACTAATTAGATAAATTACGACTATTAAATTTTAATTATTGATAATTCAATGAAACAAACTTAACTAATTATACAAAATCTAAATTCGAAATTATTATTTCGATAATTCAAAGTATTTGGACTAATAGTGCTTTTGATCCAAATTTGGTTTTAATCCTTGTAATTGGATAAAATCTAGATATGCTCTATATTACATAGACTAAAAGCATTATTAACCATTTCATATTGACGATCCACAACTTCCATATTAAATAATTAGACTAACTATGATTTAGAAATTATAATTTCGATAATTTAATAATTTAATGTTAACTAATTAGTAATTCAATTAACTATGACTTAAAAATTTAAATTTTGATGATCCAACAACTCAGTGTTAAGAGTTTGACTCTGACTTATAAATTCTAATTTAAATGATCAAATGGTTCAGTATTAACTAATTAGACAAATTATGACTATAAATTATAATTTCAATAACTCTACAGCTCAATATTAACTAATTAGACAAAATATGATTTAAAAATTTTAATTTTAATGATTTGACGGTTCAACATTAACTAATTAAACCAACTATTACTTGTAAATTTTAATTTTGATGATCAAACGGTTTAATCTTAACTAATTAAACTAAATATAATTTAAAAATTATAATTTCGATTATAAGACTATTCAATCTTAAGTGTTACACTAACTATGACTTTGAAATTATTATTTCAATAATTCAATATCAACTGATTAGACAAATTATAAATATTAAATTTTAATTTTGATTATCTAACGGTGTAATTTTTTACTTCAATTAATAATTATTATAACATATATAATAAAATATTTAAATTACATAATTTTAATATATATATATATATATATGCATATATATAATATACACTAGATTAGCTAATATTTTTCATAATAATTACTTTAGTTTGGTGGCAAAGAGCTGGCATTTAAACTCAATAGGTTATGTGTTTGATGCCTCTTGATGTTGTTTTTGAGATTTAAAAACGTGTTTTTTTTTGGAGAAAAACTATTACAAAAATTATAAATACCGAGTAATTAGTTAATAAATAATTACAAGATAATAAAAAAATAATGCATGTAGAAAAATGAAAATATTAAAGGAAACCAAGTTAATATGAAAGAATTAAATAATTCATAAAATAAATAAGAAAATATTGTGAAAAAAATATAATATGAATGGAAATCAAATTAATATCCAAAATTTAAAGAATGAAATACAAAAATATTAATAGAAATTAGTTTAATTTTAATTAACATAAAGACGTAAGCGCAATATAAGAGTAAAGTTACACAGTAACTACACCACACTATAATTTGACTTTATCTCATTAAATCAAATGACAATTAGGATTGGTTATTAACTTTATTTTCCTTCAATAGAATTTTCCTTGTCTTTATTTGATGTCAGAAACGTTTTTTGGAATATTAAGGTTGTGAATTGTGATCATAAACTAAAGTAATAGAAGTAAATATTAATTAGTCAAAAAAAAATTATACAAGAAATTGTTGTGTTATAAAACTAAAAGTTGTACATATTCGAGTGAGTTGATTATTGTTCTCTCACTAGAATAACTTTTACAGAGAATTTGTAAGTTTGCATATTTTTACCAATATAAAAAAGGGGAATATCATTTTTTTTTTCCCAAAAGAAATAGTGCAAAGGGTATAACGACCACCCATTATTCTATTAGAAAAAGTTAAAATATATCATAATCAACCATAAATATATCACATGTGTGGTGTCATTACTTACGATATTACAATGAAAATTTACTAAAAGTTTAGAGGTAAATTTTAAATATGTAAAGAAAAGTTGTTCGAATGAAGATTCATAAAAAATTACTTGAATTTTTATTTTTGTGAAAAAGTTGATAGACCAAATTTCTAAAAATATAGGATAAGAAGGAACTCCAAATAGTTAATTTTAAATGTATTTAAATTTGCTAAATTTTGTAAAAAAGAAATTCCTTAAATTTTGTTTTAACATAATATGTTGCCACCATTGTTTATATTTTTCATATTTTTTTACCTAAGTTGCATGTCTGTTTTGCGATTAAATAAAAATTTATTTTTTTTCTCTACAATAAGAGATCGTAGATTTCGACCTCTTATTATATTATTTCTTTGTTAAATAAAAAAATTAAAAGGTAGTAGATGGTCGCATATTGGACGGATATGCGACCACTTGAACGTCAATAAAAATTAAAAAAAAAAGGATGTAAAAGAAAAAAAAAACTGAAAAAATCACCTCTGATTGTTTCTCTTCTTAATTTTGTTTTTCATTTTGTCTTTTACAAAACAAATCAACAACAAAATAAAGAAAATGCTTTTGATTTTTTTGAGAAATTGGGTCCAAAGCCCATAACATAATGGAACAATTTGTAATCTAAGAAACAATGAAAGTCTCCAAAAATAAAGCCCAAATTAGATTTCTAGTTGAAACAAATGGTTCACAACAAACTACAATTTCACTTTTACTTCCATAATTTATGAAACATCCAATTTTACTCCTGCCAATTTGACATTCACAGTAAAAAAATTCAGACCCAGCTCCCTTCCCACACAAACTACAAGATTTTCGGTATATAATTTTTTTTCCCAAAATTATCAGTTTATAAATTACATATCGAAATTTTCCATATTGAAAAATATATGGATTTTATTTTTGAAATTTCTAATACACATTAAAAATCAGATAAAATAAGAAAATTTCCAGTATACATTGAAAAACAAAGAAAAAAATTTTACATGTTGAAAATTTAAAGTATACATAAAAAGCAAAAACAAAATTTACAAACAAAATATTAGAATTTATTTTTAACTTTTATATTGTCTACGAGGATATTTAAAAATTTCATCCAAAATGGGTCGGATTGTGGGTTGTACAACAAATGGGCTAAATGAAAAAGATAGGTTTCAAAGAACAGAGGACTCGAGGAAAATAAAAAGAAACTTTTACTCCATACCCCTACAATTATACTTATATTTCCACAAATTTTTCAAAATGCCAAAATTACCCTTCATTTTTTTTACTATTTTATCAAATTAAAATTTATTTTTTTTTATCTTTTATTGGAAAACATGGAAAATATTTTCGACGCAAACATTTAACACTGCCGAAAAACTTTTTGGCAAGTTTTCCGGTAGTTACCGGAAAACTTGGGAGAAAGTTTTCCAAAAAAGATGCGTACATTTAACACTATTGGAAAACTTCCTCACAAGTTTTCCGGTAGTGTTAAATGTATGGATCGTTTCAGGAAAACTTCTTCCCAAGTTTTCCGGTAACTATCGGGAAACTTTTTGACAAATTTTCCGATAAAAGATAAAAAAAAAGTAAATTTTAATTTGATAAAATAGTTAAAAAAAATGAAGGATAATTTTAGTATTTTGAAAAATTTATAAGGTATAGGTATAATTATAGGGGTATGGGGTAAAACTTTCAAAATAAAATATATTTTTTGGCATGTTATCAATTGGCCCACTTGCACATTTTCACTAAAAATATACAAAATAAAATAAAAAATTCAAAGATTGTGAAATAAACAATGTTTGAGAGCAACATTTGGCTACTACAGCACCCCAAATTAGTTTTGATTAAAGATGATAAAATGGATCCACTCATCGACTACTCCATTCTATAATTTGTTTGCTTAATATATGGTGTGACATCCTAAATTTTATGATATATAATATTTACTAGATTTAATTGTAATTTTTATTTTTTATTAATTTATTGAATTAGTTTCAATATTTTAAAAGTCAATAGTTTTGATGCACATAAAATTTTTTAATTTAAAAATAATGATTTTACATATTTTAAATTATGTGACATACAATTTTATTATATAGAATCATCTAAATGCATAAATTATTCATATGTCATTAAATAAATTACAAAAATAAAACTTTTTTGAAGATGAAAGTTAAATTTCTAGAAAGTTTATTGCAATTTTATGAATGTTAATTATTTTATGTAATGTTATTTAAACCATGTCAATTATCATATGTCACTTTTTAGTTAAAAAAGTAGAATAAAAAATCAAAATTGACGGATTTTAAAATAAGAAACCGATTTTGTGAATTAATAAAAATAAAAAAATTAAAATTACAATTAAATCTATTTATTAATAATAAGTAATTTAATTTGATTTTTGGTGGATAAAATACGAGTATTCAAAAAAAAAAAAGTCCAAGATAAAGCACACCACAAACCATAAATGTCATACTTAACAATTATCCTTACTAAAATATATATTTTCTACATACTAGTACAATTTAATCAAATTAAGTACTCTAAAAAACACTCAAAGTACTGATTTTTTTATATATCCTCTTTTATTTAAAACTTTTTATTATATTATATATTAAAACTTATATACTAAAGTATCCTATTTTTTTAGTTTTAAGAGATTGCAAGACGGAGATACAACCACTATTTTCTTTCTCTAATAGGAGGTCACATTATGGATATGCGATTATCTATTGTCATTTATTTAATAATAAATGATTAATTGTTAATGTAATAAATAATAAATAATTAAAAAACCAAATTTTGTTTAAAAAAATCAAACAAAATATTGAAAAAAAATTATTAAAGTTAACGCGGTTGAGTAGATGTGTCAAAATAAATAATATGCTAAATTATTTTAACAACTCTCTCATATTTTGTAGTTTATTGTAAATCTTTGTCTATTGCATATAAATTAGCAACTTTATTTATTCTATTAACAATTTTCTTATATTTTTTTCTCTAGATCTAATAAATAAAAAATAATATAATATAATGAAGTTGCTAAAAGGAGATAGCTGTTAAAAAAGTCCAACATGTCATTTGTTTGATCGTATCTATCGAACAACATTAATGTTGAATTTTTTATATTAAATATATTTTTTTTGATTTTATTAATATAATTCAGTTTTTAAATTATATTTATTTATTAAATTAATAATTAATCATTTATTATAAAAATTAATAATAAATAACAATAAATGATGGCACATAACTTCCTATTAAAAAAATATTTAATATATTTTATTTAATTTTATTAACAAGAGTTTTGAATACAAAAAGAATATAAAAACAAAATATCCTCAAACTACTTTTAACCCACTTTTATTAATTGTGGTGTATCAATATATTTGTATATTATTAATCATTAATTTTGATTTGACATAAAATTATACTTTTACGTTTTTTTTCTTTCTTATTTCTCCTTCTCTATTACTTTTCCTTTATTTTCTTCTTATTAATTTATTTTTTCAACAATCACTCAACTTTATCAAAAGAACAAATTTCTTACGTTTATTTATTTTTTTATTTTTTATCAATTAAACATTCAACTTTGTAAAAAGCTAATAATACTTTGT
>JBBPBO010000003.1:66560930-66845286 GCA_037974295.1 Cicer cuneatum
ATATTGAGAGAAAAATTGAAGGAAGTAGAGAAAACTTGGGTTCAATTTTTTTTATAAGTTCAACTTTATTTAAAAAAAAAAAAGATGAATATCTAAAAAATAAAAAGATAGAAGAAGAATAGTAAATATAGATTCACCCTTTTTTTTACTTATTTTATTTTTCTACTTTTAAAAATAAAAGAAGAAAATGAAGGTAAAAGAAGGAAGAAAGATGAAAAAGAATAAACATTTAGGGACAAGTTCTCCGTTCAAAAAATTTCAAAATATTTATTATTCAGGAGATAAATTATCATTGATAAAATTAAACTAATTATAGATATTGATGATGCATCCAAATATCTTAGAGATATATTTTCTTGTTTAAGAGGTGTGTTTGTCCATTTTTTACTTCTTTGGAGGACCTTCATCAGCCTAACATCCATGATGAGTATCATCTTTAGCTAATAAAGAAGGGTAACCCCAAAATAGAAGGTATCAACAAATTCACTCTAAAACTTTAATTATATCAAATACTAAATTAAGAATCATTTTGTTTTTATTGATACCACCCCCATTGTACAAAATCGAAACTGTTGGATGAAGGAAAAGGAAAATATACATATCATTGGTATAAAAATTTACAAAAATCTAAAATTACATGATGTATACATCAAAATTAACAGTTAATATTTTTACTAAACGTTGTTAATTATTATGAATTTCAATAATTGATTAAATTATTTTAGATTTGTACAAACTTTTGCATTAACGATCTATATGATATAAACTTTTAATTCAATTGTGTATTTTGTAAAATTTGTATTGGTTAATACTTTATTAAATGGTGTAGTATTGGCGTCATATTACGTTTGTGTAATTTGCACTACAACATTTTTCATTTTAGGCCACACTTCACTTAGCAACGGGTAAAAAAGTGTGGTTGGAAACGGAAATAGGCAACAGTTTTTCGGGTGTTGCATATAATTTACTTATAGAGTACAATTTCTTAACTTTGAATGAAAAACCGTTGCATATTTTGTTATTGTCATTGATTAAGCCACAATTTTAAAAGTGTTGCTGTTTTACCACGAAGAAAAACCGTTGCCTAATTAAGTTTAATAACTACACATTTTAAGTGTGGTCTAAAGCTATAAAAAATGTGGCCTCAAGTTAGTTTAAATAATAATTAGTTAATTATTGTATATACTTTTTTTTGTTGAAAAATTTCCTCTAATTAATTAACTTAAACTTTCCTCTAGTTGAAAAATTATAGAAACAGAAGCAACAAAGTTAAGAAACAGAACCAAGAAGAAACAGAACCACCGTACCCTAACTATTTTCTCTTCATTCACTCACGATCGATCCCCTTTGCGCTGCGCTCGGAACCTTCAATCGGAACCTTCAACCTTCTCTATTTCCCCTTTGCGCATTGCTCCGGTATCAACATTTGTTCATTTTCGTGATTCGTTGTGTCTCCGTCTTCTCCGTATTCACTCGAGGTATTCATCTTCTCCCTCTTTGCTTATTATTTTTACTTGCTCCTTGCATTTTGGAACGATTTGGTAGATATTTGCTTGTTCCACTATTCGATTACCTTGTTCCTATAGTAATAATTGTTTGTTCCAGATTTATGTTCAGCATTATTGGCTTCATCTATTAAAATGGTTTGATTTTGCACTAGTTGTGGTTCTATAATCTTTTTGCTTGAAATTTTATGTGAAGGATTTTGAACTTAGTTGAAAATATGTTGAAGAAACAGCCATGTGATGTTTTTCTCATGTTGGTCTTCTGCAGAGGTATTTCACAGTCATATTCAAATCAAAGGGACAAGATTCTACCTAAGTTGACTAAACTTGCTATAAATAACAGAAGATTTGACGGGAGAGCTCTAGAATCACCTGCTCCGATTGCTAACCAAGTAAGATATATTGACTATAAGAAGTCATTTTGGCCACTTCATTCATTGATGTATTATTACCTGCTGTTCTTATTTTATGGAGCCTAGAAAAGCTACTTGTTGAGTCTGTTGTAGATAGAAATGTTGAAAGAATAACAAGATGCAATTGCACTACATATTGGCAATAAACTTAGAGAATGGGAGCAAGTTTATATTAAACTTTCATGGAAATTATATTTATGCATTATTTCGGCTTAAAGATGGTGCTAAAGTCAATAGATGTCTGCCTTTCTAACTAAAAGGTTTTATTTTCTATTTATTTTTCTACTCATCTAAATGATTCATCTGTTGATATTTGCATCTGATACTTATTATCATTATAGTTTGTTCCTAAACTATTTCCTGTTTAGCTTTTAGGAATACATTTTCAACCTCAAACGGCTTTCCATGTGTTTTTTTGGCTTTTTTAAAGTTAAAGAGCTTGAGATTTTGAACTGTCTGAAACTGACTAGTATGGACAAAGGACCCTATGAACTATATATGCTTTTCATGGATAAACATTGTTGTTTGCTTCATTAGCAGCATCATTATTACGTTAACCATGATGAATTTTGAGGACTGCTTCCAACAAGTTGATCCTTTAATGAACGATAAAGACACGAGGTATTCCTATTTATAACCACAACATGTGCTCCTAAGTTTAAGAAAATGTGCTCCTAACACAATTTACAATAATACCTGTTGAATTAAAAAAGGCATACAGTAGAGAAGTCATAAATCTCAATTATCTCGAGAATTAATTTTAACATTTGCATATAGGGATACTTACTTTAAAAAAAATGTCATTGCTAGGATTGTAGGGGTTTGATGGTTGATGGAGAGTAACTGGCAGGTAGTGGAAGTTTTGGCAGACACAAAATCCATCATAATTTAATTAGAATAAATTAATTGGATATTCTTTTTGCATATATGGTCTCCTTTGAGTATTTGTGAATACATACAGCGGAATTAGCCTTTCATGTAGTATTGATTAATTAAAAATTAGATTAGTCCAAAAAAAGAAGTTGATTTAAAATAAGCCTTTCATGTTGCAGTTTATGCGGTTTTACTTTTTATCATTGATATTATATATTATGGGTTTTAAAGTTTAATTATCATGCATAAATTGGACTCATTTCAGTGCTATTTTAATTGACTGCAACATCTCTTATTTAATTATTTTTAAAACTCTCGTATTGAATGTAGCGTTTCTTTTTTACTATAATATTTAGTATCAAAAATCAAATTCAATTTAAAGTTAATAATATTGTTTTTCACATGTGTCCGTGTCTAACACCGACAAATTATAAGATCATTGTTGCATTTCTCTACTGTATGCTTTATTTTGGTATTTTGATGATATGTGAGTTATTTTGAAGTATGATGATTTGTTTCTAAAGCACTAAATTTGTAGCTGAAAGAATTAAATATATGTTGTTTGTTTTTTCCTTTTAGATTGAAATAATTAAACTTCAATCTACTTGGTATTATTTTTGTTATTTAGAGTGATGGACAAAAAGTGGACTACACTTCATAGACTTAATTCAGAGTATCGGAAAGGTGTAGAATCATTTTTAGATTTTGCCTTCACCAAAGGAGAACCTCAAGGCCGCACGATTTTATGTCCTTGTGCTAAGTGTAGAAATCGTTGTTGGAGAAGAAGAAAAGTCGTTCGTGATCACCTAATACGATTTGGTTTTGTACAAGGCTACGATGTTTGGGTATACCACGGAGAGCAAATATCATTGCCTAAGGAAATTGATGCTCATATGGAAGATCAAGAGGACTGCGTGATGACATCAATGACTTACTTTATGACACATTTAGGGACGTTGAAAAAGTAGAGGGTGGCAACAAGGGACCCAATAAGGATGCTAAGAAGTTTTATAATTTAATTAATGAGGTGAAGCAAGAGTTGTTGGAACCAATTTGGTTCTAAGTACTTAGGATTTTGATGTTTACAAATGCACTCCATGTAATCTTATTTTGAACCTTGAATTATTACATTAAATGCCACCAGAAAATGAAGTTTCAAGAGGCAGAAGATGAAGACACCAGAAAATGCATCCAGGAGGTACCAGAGGATGCATCCTAGAATTACCAGAGGATATCTTTGCTGGCCCAGATCAGAAGGAAGCAAAGTCAGAAGGAGACCTGGACCAGACCAGAAGGAAGCCTGCCAGAAGGAGACTTGATTCAAACCAGAAGGAATCATAAGTCAGACTTAGTCCAGAAGTTATTCTGACCAGAAGATGACCTGGCAGTGAAATGATAAACAGCTCAGACTTGATCCAGACTTAATCAGAGGATAAATTAATGGGTCCAGAACAAGAGATTCAATCCAGATTTGACCCAGATCAGAAGATAGCATGGTTTAGGGTATGAAACTAAGTCCAGACTAGAAGAAATGATTTCCAGATATGATCCAGACCTGATCCAAAACAGAAGGTAAAATGTCCAGACTGAAATACTATTTGTCCAGACTTAATTTCAGTTCAATACAAACCCAATTCAGAATTGGTACAGATTAGAGGGAAGATATTCAGATCAATGGTCAAGATTTAAGTATATGGCCCAGTGTTGGCCGAGATCAGAAGATCAGACCATGGCCAGTGTTGGCCGAAATCAGAAGGTCAGAATATGTGGTCCAGCATTGGCCTTGATCAGAGGATCACAGCAGATCAGTTTGCTAGACCAGGTTGGCCGAGATCAGAAAATCAGAAAGTGTGGTCCAGGGTTGACCGAAATCAGAGGATCACAACAGATCACTTAGTATGGTCCAGATGTGGACTAGCGCAGAAGATCAAACGGTCCAGATTTACAAAAATAAAGTGAAGCCGTATGGAAGTTCAGGAAGAAACTAAAGACATGATTGGCCAGTTATTTTTGAAAGAAAATCTAAAGCTTAAAAAGATATGTTTTTTATTTAAGTGAAGCCCGATTGGTCAAGATATTTTTGCAAGAGAATCCAGCAAGATACAGCTCGAAATTAAGCTTGGAAGAGACCCTAATATGCATCTATAAAAGGAGGCTCAAGGCAGGAGAGTTAGCATCGAAAATCACAAAAGAGTCATACACTTCCAAAAGCAAACACTCAAGTTTTTAGTGAGGTTAATTGTGAGTTCCAGCTTTCCAAAAGCAAGCACTCGTGTTATTTTCTTTCCTTTGTGTTAGATCTAAGTTGTTGAAGTAGAGTCTAAATCTGAGGGAGTCAGAAGGGCTAGCATATTACTTGGCAATTAGATTCAAGGTGTTGTAATTCCTTCTACAATCTGGGGTTGTGAGATTGGTAGGAGAAGACTTGACTTAGGAAGTCAAGGTGTTGTATTCCTCAAGAGTCTAGGATTGTTAGACTGTTTGAGAAGGCTGACTTGGAGGGTCAGTGGAACTGTTGTAATTCAAGGTTTGAATTAGTGAAATCCTTCAAGGTGAAAGGACTAGACGTAGCCTCGTTAACGGTGAACCAGTATAAAATTATGTGTTTTTATTTTTACTTTATATCCGCTGCTAACTCTGTTTTATTCATACATCAAGTTTTGTTTTAAAACTGCAAAAAAGAAAAAGTATTCAAGTTAGGCAAACACAATTCAACCCCTCTTCTCGTGTTTGCACCTTCAAGAGTTGTATCTGGGATGTGAAAACTTCACTACTTTATCATTTATAATTCGACTTTACTTGTTAAAGTGTCTTCATGGGTGGAGCAATGTATCGTTCAATGGTCTTTTGAAGTTATTGAAAGAAACCATGCCTAATATGAACATTTCCAAATCTTTTAACAAAACAAAAGCCATAATCAAGGATTTGGGCCTTGATTATAAAAAAATTCATGCGAAGCAAGATAACCTATTTTCTGAAATACTCAACCTTAAAGGAAAGGGTAAAAAACAGGCCTGAAAGCATACCAGAACCTCATTTCAAGAAATTGTTGAAATATTGGAATAACAGTACCATCCAAGTAAGTGTGTACATCTTTTACATTACTTTTAGTCACTTTTTGTTGTATAGAATCTTTTATATATATCATACTTTAATTGTTTTCACTTACATTGTAGAACATTAGCAAGAAAAATGTTGTCAATAAGGTGAAACAGAAGTTTTATGCATCGAATGGGGACAACAAATTTTGCTAGAATTCAGGCAAAAGAAGTATAATATTTATTCTTATTTATGTGTCTTTGTTATATATAAATAACAAGTTGTCCTAATAAGTTTTAATTACTCTATTTTCAATTCTTTACCAATAAAGCGTGCAAAGAAGGAAAATGGGGAGGAAGTCACTCCAGCTGAAATGTTTGTGATAACTCGTCAGCGAAGAAAAGAAAAAATTGATGAAGAAACAGATAATGTCATTGTATGATTTTCTTTTCGTTATATACTTTTAATATCTACATTTTCAAATTTTAACATTGATTTTTTTTTCTATCAGGCTAAACTTCAAGATTCAATTCAAAATTCTAGTGAGCCTCCTGACCAAGCCTTTCAATCATTGTTCGGTAAAGAAAAGCCCAGTCGAGTTCGTTGTTATGGAAAAACAGCTACACCAACAATGTTAAAAAAAAATGAAGAGATTGCTAACATTAAAAAACAGTATGAAGGTGAAATTAGTAGCATGAAGGAAAGGATGGAAGAATATGAATCATTTACAAAGAAAAGGATGGAAGCATATGAGGAACTTCTAAAATGTGTGTTGAAGCAGCAAAACCCAAGTTTAAGTGAAACTACTGTTGATAACATGATGGGACATGCTTTAGTCATTGCAAATAGTGTGGCACTTCATTCTTCTACATTAACCCATGTTCCTGAAAAAGTATAAGTATATTAGTTTGACTTATTTAACTATGATGGCCTAAATCTTATTTTCTTTCACACAAATTCACACCAGCAAAATACACCGTCATTTTCAAGCAAGGACCAAATTTAGCATGCAGATGTTAGAAAGATATAACTAACTATACCTGATATGTAAAACACATTTACATTACATATTTACGCATACATACATACACATAGTCTCACATACATATTTTGATAGTGTACTTCTTCACTGTAATCAATCAGAATTACAATCAGTTTGAAATCACTCCTTTTTTTCAATTGCATACACTTAATACTACCCAATTTTGTAAACCTTAAACTTCTTAAAAAAAATTTAATAAATTAAAAAATAGGGCTGATATAAAATTATTAAAAACTTTCCTCTAAATAGTTGTTACTAATACTTACTATTTTCAGGTTGGACTTGAAGATCATCACCAAGATACATGAAGCTAGTGGAATGTATTGAAGACTTGGTTGTTTGATAAGACAATTGATTTTTTTGGGATGCCTAGTAATAGAGCTCATACAATATTTTGATAAGTAAATTGTTTGATTATCATGTATTGGTTTTTCTTGGATGTTTATTAATATTTATGTTACAATATTTTGATAAGACTGTGGCCTAAACATTTTACAATATTTATGTTACAATATTTTGATAAGACCGTTGGCAAAACCAACTCATAAAATGTTTATGAAATATTTATAGATGAACATCTAAAATATTTATGAAATGTTGGCAAAACCAACTAGTAAAACCGTGGCCTAAACAAATAGCCAAAATCTAAAACAATTGTGGCTGAAATGTGTTACCAACGTTTCAATAATTGTGATCTAAAGTTATATGCAACACATAGAAATTTATTGCCTTAAACCAAAAAACTGTTGCATGTGCTTTTGACAACTTTATAAATGTGTTGCACCACACTTTTTTGTTGGTCCCACAATTTATAAAACCATGGCCTAAACAATTAGGCAACATCTAAAACAATTGTGGCGGAAATGTGTTACCAACATTTCGATAACCGTGGTCTAAAGTTGTATGCAACACATACAAATCAATTGCCTTAAACCAAAAAATGTTGTCTATGCTTTTGTCAACGTTATAAATGTGTTGCCTGAAACAAATATAATATGCACAAAATCGTGGCCTAACTGTATATATTGTTGGCAAAACCAACTCATAAAACCGTGGCCTGAAGCATTCAAAAAAACCGTTGCCTCTTTAAGTGTCTTCGGCAACGGTTTTTTAGAATTCGTGGGCAAAAGTAAAAAACCGTTGCGTTTGCTAATAGGCCACAGCCACCTACACCACACTTTGTAAACCGTTGCCTAACCTTTAGGCCGCGGTTTATTTGGTTTACACCACACTTTTTTATTGTTGCCACAACTCAAAAATATTGTAGTGTTGATCTCTTATATATATATATATATATATATATATATATATATATATATATATATATAGTGGAGATTCGTTGACTCTATAAAAAAATTTGTGACGAGTTACTCCGCTCAATAACTTAATATAAATGACGAAGTTCACAAATCTAATTGTCAAATCAAAAGTTCTTATTGAGTAAATCAACTCCATAAATTTTTATTTAAAACTATTTGATACTTCACTAAATAATTTCATACATAGTTAGGAATTTCATATTTATATAAAATTTTGTGATTGATCATTAATATATTTATGACAATAACCAACGGTTGGATTTGTAAAATTCATCATCTATATTGAGTTATTAAACGAAATAACTCATCACAAAATTACTACTTGAGTTAACATATATATATATATATGTGTGTGTATTATTTTTTTGGTGTGTAATAGTCCGTTTGTTACATTTATAAAAAAAATAACCACTTATAAGAATTTTCATCTATTTATTATAAATTTTGGAGAAAAAAAATCGAAATCTAATAATAATTTTTTTTTTAAAAAAATCAGAATCTATAAACAACTTCAAATGATAAACTATTATAAATAGCATTTTATAAAAATACTTTTTATTAAAAAAATATTTTCATTATGATTAATAAACAAAAAACGTCTGCTTTTAAAAAAAAATCTCTAATAAATAATTATATATAAAATATCAAAATCACTTTTTTATAATACTTAAAAATAGAAAAAGAATATTTGTTTTCACATAATGCTAATATTTTTTTGATGAGACATTTTTTATAATCATTTTTGTGTCATAGGTATGTAGTATCAATCACGGTTTCACAATGACTCATTTTCATTTAAAAAAATTGGACATAGAAGGTAGATTATGCTCTCCCAACCTAAGAATCCAATGCATCAAGCAACTTTAATAATGATGGAAGCTATATAATCAATTTTTATAATCTATCTTCTCCACTGTTTTACACAAACATCCCGCAATAATTAGTGTGATAACGTGAAATATTGTGTTCATTTAGTGGCCACGCTCTTGATTAGTGCCTACTATCTCATATTTACGGTGAACTCAATCAAACAACAAATATTTTTATTAATTCGATCTTTCTTATTAAATCAATCTTTTTTTATATATAACTATTAATTTCTCCTCTCTCTTCTTAATCAATGTTTTTTTTATATAATTATTAATTTCTCCTCTAGTCAATAAAAATTTGGATGTGTTTTCTAAGTGCTTTTAACTTCATGATACATATGTATTCATTTGTATCATTTCTTATGATTTGTATCATTTCTATGATATTCTGTTTCTATGATACAAATTACAAGATATTCATTTGTATCATTAATTTCTGTTTCTATGAAATTACAAGGATATTCTGTTTCTATGATACAAATGATACAAATGAATTTCTGTTTTATTTTGTTTTTTTTTTTTTCATGAGACTTCTACCAACTATGATACAAATGAATAAAATATAATAATTTCTGATGCATATATGCAAATATTCACATTGGACCCCTTTTATAGAGACAAGGGTCTGTTGTAGGGGGTCCCAATTTTAAAGCCACTTTCTGATAAAAAAACAAAAGTTCAAACCGTTATGCCCCAAATTCAACAAAGTTCAACTCTCCAATAGGTGAAGTTGCTATTATTCACATTCTAATTTGTTATTTGTTGTCTGTTTTGGATAACGCCTAAAGAAGTGATATAAAAGAATATCTTACAACCTATATAAACATCATTTTTCTTATGAAAATATAACCTTTTTTGGTTCAGAACTTACATAAAACATTCTTTTTGTCTGTAAAACTTAAACATTTAATAATAGTTTAAATAAAATATGGAACTATAATGGAAACATATGCAGTATTTAGCTTTGAAAATTTGAACATACAATAAAATACATTAATTCCTTCTAATGTTTTAACAGAGACGACATTCTTGTCTCCTACTAAACACCAATTGCCCAATCTTGTTAATGCCTTCTCAAACAAGGAGAAGTACCCAAAAAAAAAAGCCATAAAATGCTTTGAGGTAGAAATTGAAAAAAAAAATATCCAAAATAAAACAAAATAAAACATTATGATTGATGTTGTTGAATCAGCAATAATAACACATTATGATTGATGTTGTTTAATGCATATCCAAAATAAAACAAAATGATCCAATCCATCATCAAAACCTAGTTGCAAGCCACTGCCTTGGCTTCAGTTTCTGCCTCATCAATATGTTACTCCACGGTCACCACAGCCTTGCCACCAGGGCCTTTCCTACGCTTCTGAGGACGTTTCAGATCATTCTCATTAATTTCCTCCAATATTTTTTCACTTGAATCACTGGGTTTTGAAACATCAGTGTCCTCATCCAGCTTGAGAATTTCATCATTTTTAGCACTTGATTCTTCGGAATTCTCCTCCACCTTAGCACTAGATTCTTCAGAACTCTCCTCCATCCGTTGTTGTTCAGCCTGTTGCTGGAGTGATTCTATGACACCCATCATTTCCCTGTTAACCTGTTATAAAACAGAAATAATCATAAGCCCTCTTAAAGATACAGATTGAGTATCAAATTGAATAAATATAAATTACAGAAGTTATTAGTTCATTTTACTAAATATTTGCAACACAACTCCAAAGATTATCAAATTCATAGACACTGAATATTGAGTACCTAAAGATATCATAGTAAACACTAAATTCCATATTTACAAAAAGGTTTAATAGGGATACAAAATATGTTTCATCGTAAATTAGGAATACAATTAAAAGGAACTCAAGTATTCAATTTGAAGTTTAACAATTCATTGCATATTTGTTTGATGCAAATATAAATTCTGATAACAAATATGATTATTAATCACATTACAAATAATCAATGCAATCTTTTCATAAAAGATCTATGTATAAATATGTACAGTAGTACCTGTGGATTCTGAAGGTAATCAGCAATGTCAGTTGAACAGGTAGGGCATTTCATAACATTCTTCTGTGCCCGCAAAGTGCGCCCACTCTGAGATGCTCTCTTCCTGATATAACTTTGGCCAGAAAAAGCACCCTCCAGGCAGGCTTTGCAGAAGTTATGAGCACAAGGTGTAGTAAGAGGGGAAGCCAACACCTTGCGGCATATATTGCAACCAAACTCTGAAAAAACAACGAACACAGAAGGAAAAGTTGTATTAAAGAAACAATTCCAGTACTATATTGTACTTATAACAAGTACAGCTTCCAATAACAGTGATCGAAGAAAAAGGAAGAGGTTAAAAGTTATATCCAAGGAACATCTATATACCTTTCAATAGCCTATCCTTGATTTTGAAGGACACTTTTTTAGCACTTGGCCTGACAACTGTTATTTTTGTTCCATCAACAGGATCCACAATGTTCACTGGCTTCTTACTTAGTGGTGGAGGCTTCTTCCACAACCAGCATCCCTTTTCCTCCTGAAAATTAGACAAAGGAACATGAGACACACTTACAAAATATATAGAAGAAGAGACAAGGTGGTTAAAAACCATTCATCTATCAAAGAATTCTCTCAAAATCTAGCCTTAAAAGAGTTGTGACTATTACAAAGAACAAAAATTATATCTAGAAAACAATGAAGAAATGAAAGTAAATAAAACACTTTAATGTCCCATTAGTAGATAACACCGCTTACATCAAAGTCCCATGATGGATCACCCTTCCTTTCAGTAATATCAACTGCGTCCTTGAACTCCTTAATTTTAGGCAATAGACGGGGACGATCTCCAGATAAATCACTGCAGATGAACAAAATTAATTGAACTGATCAAGTTCCATACTTACAATTGAACTGATCAAACACATGGGCAAATGAGAACTAAGGAACCAAAACCAACCTTGTCCATGGAGCTGGCTCATTGTCACACCTCACAAACAAATACCTGCAAACCTTATGACCCTGATCACAAATAGATTGATAATCAATTAGGTTTCACTCAATGTATTTAATACTTGAATAAATGCAATGATTTGTTATTACAAGCAAGAATCATCATACTTACTTGTTTTCCAACTTTGCGCCAGCACTTCTCAATTCTATAAACCCCGTCATATCTCACACCCTCTGGCGGTGCATAAGCGGATCGTTTCTCCTTGTGGGACCTGAACCAAATACACAAATGCATTAACAAAATATCATAACAACACGAACAGGATAACCTAACCTAACAACACGATAAAAAAAAAAATAAACCAATAACAAAAAATCATTACATAACATCATAATGAAACTAAACCAATAAGAAATCAATCAATCAATTGAATTCAATATAATTCATAAAAAAAAAAAACTAACCTAACAACACGAACAGGATAGCCTTTACGACAACTGACTCTCAAAGCCTCATTCATGTTCTCAAACTGCTGATCAAAGGACTGATCCTTGTTGGTACGCTTGTTACCACTAAGATCCCTTCCACCACTTCCAGTGTAAAGGAACCACTCACCGTGATCTTCGTCATCAACATAGCCACCAGAAAGAGCAACAGATTGAGCACCATGAGTACTCTGACCAGCAATTCCAGCAACATGGGGGAAATGAGCACCCCATTGCCTACATTCCATTCTATCTTCCCATGTTTCTCCAACAAGAACCCCTTGATTCCTTATTGGATCATTCTCAGCACTAATCGGTCCAAAATGATCCTTAGGAATCGTCACAAATATCTTCCCACTAGCAGCATTTGCCTTCCCTGACTTCTTTGCTCTCTCAGTGGTGTAAGCAGTGTCAGGACGCTCATCATTGCCAATAAAATGGTAAACTTTGTGAGCACTACTCCCTCCAACATTCTCTGATTTCGCTAACTTAGCCATACGAATCGCAATAGCTAATTGGGCATTGATCCTCGGATTACTAGCCATCTTTGGTGGGATTGTAGTCCTGCAAATCGCACAAGTTCTTTTTCCTTGCTGAATCCATTTCTCAAAACATTTCAAGCAAAAATTGTGCCCACATGGAGTCTGAAACCAATAATAACAACAACAGCAATTAATAAATCAATTTCAAATATTAATTTTAATTAACACAAAGTATTAATGCACTTCATCTTCACTTACGATCGAATCAATCATACATAGTCTGACTGAAACAAAATCAGTCCCATCAATTCAATCATACCAAACAATATCTTAATAAAACCTAATAGTTTTAAGATCGAATCTTCAAATACCGTAACCAAAATAAACTTGGTTAGGTTATCTAATCGATTTGATCTCACCAAACAATGTAGCCAAAAATCCATTTCAAATAATAATTTCAATAAAACAAAAATACTTTAAGATCAAATAACATAACAGAATCAAACTCTGTGAGGTTATCCAATCGTTCAGATTCGATCTTAACACAAAACGTCATCCCAGAAATCAAGAAGAGAAAATAAAAATAAAAAATAAAAATAAAAAAATGAAAAGAAACTAACAGTGACGGGTCTCTCCGGCAACTGCATGCAAAAGGAACAGTTAAGAGAACCATTCAAGATATCAAGGACGCCATTACTTTTAATCTGATTTTTGTTAGAATCATCAGAAGTAGGATTAGAAGAAGATCCACCAACGAGTTCTTGACGCTTCTTCGCTTTATCTTCATCGGTAAGAGAAGGATCATTTTCAATAGCGCGAATAGCAGAAACAAGTTCTCCGGCGATGGAAGGAGCAGGAACATCAACGAGTTGAGAACAATCAGGACATTCCCAATCGAGAAGAGTTGTCGGAATAAGGGGTAAACATGGAACATGCCAAGGAGTAACACATGTACGACAATGAAGTGTTTCAGTTTCGATAGGTTTGGATTTGCAGAGCATGCAGAAGCCATCGGAGTCGCAGGGAAGTTGTTTGTTTGGCTGCGCCATTTGGTGTGATGTCACTGCGATTTTCTTTCTCTTTCGTTTTTCTCGCTATCTCTTTTGTTTTTTTTTTTTTTTTTATATTGAAAATTATGAAATGATAGTGATATTTTCGTATGCGATTTTTTCTTCCCTTTTTATAGGGAAATATCCAAACATATTTTCACTAGCGAGGGAATAGCTCTTTTGAATTTTTACGCTTTTTTTCTTTTTCCCTCTTTTTTTCCCTGCTTTTTTTATTTCCCTCTTATCTTCGTGTCTGTTCGTTTTCAATTTCAACGTTCAGTATTATAATAATAATTATTATTTTTATATGGGTATCTGTTCAACTTTGGTTATTTAATATTTTTTTAATTAAAGTACTACCTTTATTATTTTTTAATTGGCAACGTTATAAATGTTATTCATTATTAAATTGTGTAATGGTGTATCTCAATAGACACTTATTATCATACTTATTGACTTTTTACCTATTAATTTGTCCATATTCATGAACAGACGCAAAAAATAAATATTTTTTTATTGCATTAAATAAATATAACATTATTCTATAGAAATTTATTTACAAAATTTTCTCCACTAATTGTGATTTTTACTATATTTACCAATTTCTACTATCTTTACAGAATTTATAAAGGATTTAATGAATAAATACTATTAATGTACACAATTTTACATTAATAGTTAAGATAAGTAATAGATTATATAATTATTGATTGGTGGAAACTATACATTTATAATAAAGTAATGAAATGATTAAATAAATGATTTTTATTAATTGACAACATTAAATTCTTTTACGAGATTAAATCATTTATAAAATGTTTTAAGAGTTTAAATCATTTCAACTCTTTTATTTTTTAATATAAAAACTTGAATTACTATGTACTAATAGTATAAAAACTTTTATATTTTCATCACAACTATTTAAATTATGACTTTAATGTAATTACGATAAAAGTCAAATATTTCTAGTAATCTGATAGTTAAGATTGACTGATAATGTAAAAGACTTTTACACCGTCTGTGTATACAAATTAAGTCATAGTATAAAATTGATAGTTTTTGATAAATATTGCAAATAACTTTAATTATTTAAAAGATTAATTTATTTGCATTGATGGTGTAAATTTATGTTAACATATGTGTTTAATCACAACACACCTTAGTGTCACTTTCTTAAGTTAACTCTTAGTATATTTATACGAAAATCTATAACTAATTTGATTGCCACTATACAAAAATAATTAATTTGCAAGGAACAAATATTATAGAAAATGCACTAAATTTGCAAACACACATTTACGAGGAACTTTCCGATGAATCTGATTTGATCTAAAAACATTGGTCACAAATATTTTTACTATCAATATATACAAATTAAATTCATTATTTATTAGTTTAAATATATATTTGGTCTATGTAAATATATCACTTTTTTATTTTAATTCCTCTAAATTTTTTTGTTTGAATTTAGTCCTTGTAAAATCAGGCTTTGGTCCATACCGTCAAATCAACATACAAAAAAAAAACGTCGCGATATGTAGCCCTATAAATATACACCAACACATTATCTTTTATGATAATATTAAAAATTAAAATATTTTTATATTATTAATTAATAAATTTATTAATTATCATTTAATAATTAGTGTTATTTTATTAAAAAAATATGAATAAAAATTAAAATTGAGGTTTATGAGTTTTTGAAAAACTCTGTGTTCTTCTCTGTCATGGCGGTTTGCCAGCTCTTTTTTTGTAACTTTTGATTTGACATTAGGGACCAAAATCAATCAAAAACCTTACGAGGACTAAAACTAAAAAGTAGTATATTTGTGAGGACCAAAGACATATTTAAACCTTATTTATTTATTATTCACATCAAATCTCACCGATAAATATTTATATGTATAGTTTTTAATAAAGTTTTTTTAAGAATTTAAATATTAAATATTGATTTAGTGAAAAAAAAACTATATAGTAATAATATATTATTACTTTTAAAAATTAATATTATGGTTTACAATTTTACTATTATATTGTTTAGTTATATTGAATTGCAAAATTCGTTTTTATTATACTTATGACTATAATATACTAATAAATACCTAGGTGAATTTGATTGAATTGTGTGTTAAAAGAAATGCATGAGTATTAAACTTTTAAAAAAGTGATTAAACAAAGCGGTTCTTGATGTGATATTCTACGCAATGTGCTGTTAGCCATAAAAAACAACAATATGTGTTGCATAATATGCTCATTGATTCATGTGCATCATGCCAAAACTTATTGTTATGTTTTTGTCATATACTCTCAATAACAACCAAGAAAATTGTTAGGTTGTTCAATGGTTGACCAATTGAGCATTTGGTGGAACATGTCCTCAAAACCCTTTATACACACCAACATACTCGTTAATATTTGACATAGTTAAACACGCTAATACACAATGTTGTCTTTGCAAATTAGCAACATATGTCATTTAGATTCGAAGTAATGTGTTGCACAATCTACTTAACTGATCCATGTGCATCTACCAAAGCTTGAGATTATGTGCTTGCCATATATTTTAAGCACCAAGTGAGAAAAAACTAAGTTGTTCAATAGTTAGTATTTATTGAATTGTGTTCTCAAAATTCTGAGTGTATCATCATTCTCCCCAATTTATGTCAAAGTTGAACTTGTTGCTATCACACAATGTTGTTTTCATATAATAGACGCAACTGTCACATAGACCGAGTGATTTAAAATATGAGTTGGTGATCGACTTGATCAAGGCCTTAGGCTGTAGGTCAAACCAATGTGTCACTAGTTGAACCACATGAATCTTGTCTTAGTCAATATTTAAAAAATTATGATAAATATTATATTAAATTGAATAGTTGGAAGTATGTATTATACAAATTTTATTTTTATTTTATAATCTTAAAAAATGATAAGACAATAATTTATTTTATAAAAAGTCAATGTTAATATTAATTCATATTCTATCATATTGTATAATATCTAATTATTTATTTATAATTTAGATACTAAAATACATGTAAAAGGTAAATTATTGGTTTTTTTATATAAAATGGTAATCAATACAAATTAAATTCATCATTTAATTATTATTCACACATCTATGCACACAAGAAAAGGAAATAAAAAGAATATTGCCAACGTACAAATTTTTTTGATGCATGTGTAAAAAAGTTTTACACTGTTAATTATACAAATTAAATTCATTATTTAATTATTATTCACATCATATCTCATCAATAAATATTTAGTAACTTAGATTTAGAGTACAGTCATACTCTCTAGTATACGTCGATGTTAAACATTGCTAGAACATAATTAATATTGTCATTACATACTAGCATTATACTTTGGTGGAATGTGACCTCAAAGTTACAAGAATGTAAGATCATACCCTTATAATAACTTAATCCATATTCATGAACAGACTCGAAAAAAATATTATTTTCCTTGATTATATTGAGTAAATATTGCATATTACTATTATATAAATTTATTTACTAATTTTGTATAAACATTCCTCCAATAATTATGATTTCTACTATATTTACAAATTTCTACTATAATTTAAACTTTTATAAAATATATTAAGAGGTTAAATAATTTCAATTCTATTTAATTTTTTTAATATAAAATAATTACTTTTGGAGAAAATCATGCAAATAACTTTGGTAGTAATTATTTAAGATATTAGTTTCTTTACACTAAAGGTGTAATATTTTTATATATACATCCAATCAAAATACACCATAGTGTCACTTTCTTAAGTTAGTTCTTTACGTATCTTCACAAAAATCTACCAAAAGTTATTTAATTAGAAACACATGGAAAAAAAAAAACTTTTAAACTATCAATATGTATAAATTACATTCATTATTTAATTATTATCATAGCTCATCAAGTTAATATTCTATAGTTTTTAATAATGTTTTTAAGAATATAAATGTTGATTTAGTAAAAAATAAAAGAATATATAGTAATAGTATATTACTTTTAAAAAATTAATAAAAAAGGTATTAATATATATTTATTTGATAAATATTTAATCAAGTTTTACTATTATACCATTTAATTATCTTGTATTACAAAATTGGTTTTTATTATATTTATTACTTAAATATATTAATAAATATCTATGTGAATTTGATTGAATGATGTGGAAAAAATGTACTATTATTAAACTCCTAGAAAAGAGTAAAAACAAAGTGGTTGTTGACGTTACAGTCTACTCCACAAGTTGTCAGTTACAAAGCAACGATAGACCGTGTTGGACAATATGTTCACTTATTCATGTGTATCATGCCAAAACTTATTATTAGGTTTTTCTCATATACTTCACACAACTACTATATAATTTTTTTTACATTAACTTATGTTTTATAAAATGAGAATTATCATTCTCTTAGTATGCCAACATGTAATGTTATCATTATAGGCTAGCACCAAACACCACACCGTCTGAATATAGAGTACTATGTTGCATAACTTGCTCAACCGCATCATGTGCATCACCCCAAAGTTTCTGATTTTATTTTTGTCATGTACTCTAAACGACAACTAAGAAAAATACTAAGTTGTTTAATAGTTAACTGAGTGACTACTTTGATAGAATGTGATCTCAAAACCCTCTAAATGTAACACATACTCTTCAATATGTGTCACAACCAAACATGTTGCTAGCACACAATGTTGTTTTTACAGACCAGCACCAAATGTCACATGGATTTGAAGTACCGTGTTGCATAACTTGCACAACCAATTCGTGTGGATCTTGCTAATACTTGTGATTACATTTTTTCCAAATACTCCAAATAACAATTGATAAAAGGCTAAGTTGTTCAATGGTTAGTTGAGTGAATATTTTGTGAAATATGTCATCAAAGCTCATTAAATTAACGACAATACTCTCCAATATATGTCAAACTTAAACACATTATCACACAATATTGTTCTTATAGACTAACATCAAATTTCACATGAATTTGGTTTATGGTGCTGCATAACATGCTCAACCGATTCGTGTGCATTGTGTTAAAGCTTATGATTACGTTTTTGCCATATACTCCGAACAACAACCGAGAAAAGGCTAAGTTGTTTAGTAGGTAATCGAGTGAATATTTAGAGAAACGTGTCTTTAGAGTCCCTTGAATGTACCATCACATTGTCTAATATATGTCAAAGCTAAACACGTTATCAACCCACAATATTGTAATTGCATACTAACATTAAATACCACATGAATTGTGATTACTTTTGTAGAGATAATTTAATTGTTACTTACTAATTTTAAACAAAAGCTTCTCTAATTATTTCAATTTCTACTACATTTACAAATTTTAGATACTATTTTATGAGTTTAAATATTTTATACTCTATTTAGTTTTGTAATATAAAATTAGTACTTTTTAAAAAAAATATTGCATATAACTTTTGTAGATATTATTTAATTATTATTCACATTTTTTTTTATAATTATTATACACATTTGAATTTCAAACATATCTCGTGAATAAATATTTTCATAGTTTTATATATATATTTTTAGAATTTAAATATTAAATATTGATTCGATCAAAATAAAAAAATTATATAATGATAATATACTACGTTTAAAAATTATTAAAAAATAGTATAAATTATTTATATAAATATTTAACCAGATCTTCCATTATATTGTTTATAGAATATCTTACTATTATATCATTTTAATACAACAAAATGTCTAATTGTCTTTTCTAGTCGATTAAGTAATGATAGTGTTTACTTTCTAGGTAAAACATCTATAATATATATTTTTATTACAATATTTTTTGTAGCGTACCTAATTGTATTTTAAACACTTAATTTTGTTTTAGTAAAAAAATGTTTGTATAAAAAAAGGCTATCTAAATTTTTTATGTCTAGTCCTATATCTTATAAAACGATAGAGTTCACCCTCTTAGTGTGCTAACACATAGTGTTGTCATTATTGTCTAACAACAAATGCCACCTGAATTCGAAGTGTTGTGTTGCATAGCTTGCTCAATCGATTCATGCACATCATGTGAAAGCTTGTAGAACGTGTTCTCAAAACTATATTAATATACCATCTTATTTCTCCAATATATACCAAAATTAAACACTTTTGCTACCACACAATGTCGTTCTTACAGACTAGCAATAAATATCACATGGATTTAAAGTAAGTTGCATAACCTGCACAACTGATTTAAGTGCATCATGTCAAAATTTGTGATTACATTTTAGTCATATACCCCAAGCAACAACCGAGAAAAGACTAAATTGTTTAGTAGTTACCCGAGTGACTATTTGATGGAATGTGTCCTCAAAGCTTGATGTTTATGCTTTTATTTTTTATTTTCAATAATTTTAATTTTAACTTTTATATTATGTTTTTTTCTTTATTTTATAAAATAGAACAAATAAAATATTTTAAAACAATTATAAATATGAGATGATTTCCACATCAATTCATTTAATTGTCACACCATCAAAATTGGATATCAAATTAAAAATTAAGTAAAAGTTTGAAATTTCAAAAATTAATGAATCGAAATTGGATAATTTTTTTTAGGTCAAAAATTAAGGATTGAACAAAACAATGACTTAAAATTGAAAGTACATTTAATTAAGCAAATCTCACATAACCGTAGTATGGTGCTTTGCATATCATATTTAACAAGTGGATCTATCTTGTTGGTTTGGCATGATGCATGGCAATGAACTCATGGATTGAAGTTTGTAGTATGTTCATTTCTGGTTGAAGCTGTCAGTGGAACATTTATGCGAATGAAATATAGAAAAGTGGTAGTAGTTATTCCGGGACAGTGTGACGTGAAAGCACACATGGTAGACATTGGGTACATTTTATTAGTTTTTTTTTTTTTGTGTGACAAAGTTGTGTACATTTTATTTTGAGTCTTTTTGATATAGTGCACATTTTATTATTAGTTGGTGGTGAAAACAAAACATTTGATTTTGATTTTGCTGACATGGACCGGAGGAGTAGGCTTTGGTGTGTATTTTGTCCCTTTTATAAATAACACTTGGTGTATGCTTTGGGTGGATGTAAATGTTTTCCTAGTTATAGGTTCAAAATAGATATAAATACACATTTTAAAAAAGAAATAAATATGACCAAGTCTATCTTTTTTATTTTGATAGGAAATATGATCAAATTTTTTATATGTGTGTAAAAAAGTTTTACACAGTTAATTATACAAATTAAATTTATTATTCACATAACATCTCATTAGTATATATATATATATATATATATATATATATATATATAACTTATATTTATAGTACCCTGATGCATAATATACTCAAATCGTTCATGTTCGTCATGCTAAAGCTTATGACTACGTTCTTACCACATACTCCAAGCAACAACCGAGAAAAAACTAAGTTATCTAATAATTATCAGAGTTGGTATTTGGTTAAATTTGTCCTCAAAGCCATATGAATGTATTGTCATACTCTCTAATATATGTTAAAGTTGAAGATGTTGTCATCACACAATATTGTCCTTACGAACTAGCAGCAAATGTCACTTAGATTCAGAGTACTGTGGTAAATAACCTACTCAATCAACTCACGTGCATCACACCAAAGCTTATGATTACGTTTTTCCTGTATACTCAAAGAAATAACTGAGAAAAGACTAAGTTGTTAAATAGTTAACTGCGTGAATATTTGTTTGAATGTGTCCTCAAAACACTCTAAAAGTAACATCACACTCTTCAATATATGTCAAAGTTAAATTTATTGATATCACACAATATTGTCCTTATAAACTAGTAGCAAATGCCACCTGAATTCAAAGTATCGTATTGCATAATTTGCTCAACAAATTCATGTGTATCATGTCAAAACTTGTGATTACGTTTTTTCCATTTACTATAAGCAACAATCGAGAAAAGGCTAAGTTGTTCAATAATCAACTGAATAAGTATTTGGTGAATTGTGTCCTCAAAGCCCTTTCAATGTAACATCATCTTCTCCAATTTATGTCAAAATTGAATATGTTGTCTTTATATACTAGCAACAATTGTCACTTGGATTTGGAGTATCGTGTTGTATAACTTGCACATTTGATTCATGTGCATCGTATCAATGCTTGTAGTTACGTTTTCGCCATATACTCCAAGCAACAACTGAGAAAAGGCTTACTTGTTTAGTAGTTAACTGAATAAATATTTGATAGAATGTGTTCTTAGAGTCATATGAATGTACCATCATACTCTCTAATACATGTCAATGTTAAACATTGCTATAACATAATTAATATTCTCATTACATACTAGCATCATATTTTGGTGGAATGTGTCCTCGAAGTTACATGAATGTAAGATCAGACCCTATTAATAACTTCATCCATGTTCATAAACAGACTTAGAAAAAATATTACTTTCCTTTATTATATTAAATAAATATTGCATATTACTTTTGTATAAATCTAATTACTTGTTTTGTATAAAATTTCCTCCAATAATTATGATTTCTATTGTGTTTACAAATTTCTTCTATATTTTAAACTCTTATAAAATATTTTAAGAGCTTAAATAATTTCAATTATATTTAATTTTTTTATATAAAATAATTACTTTTGAGAAAATATTACTAATAACTTGGTAGTAATTATTTAAGATATCAATTTCTTTACACTGACAATGTAATTTTCTTTATATGCATCCAATCAAATATACGTCGTAGTGTCACTTTCTTAAGTTAGTTGTTTACATACCTTCACAAAAATCTACCATAAGTGATTTGATTAGATAAACGTGTAAAATTATTTTTAAACTATCAATATATACTAAATAAATTCATTATTTAATTATTAATCACATCATATCTCATTAAGTTAATATTTATATAGTTTTTTAGAGTTTAAATTTTGATTTAGTCAAAAAGAAAATACTATATAGTAATAGTATATTACTTTAAAAAAATAATAATAAAAAAGGTAATAATATCTATTACATACACATTTAATCAGATTTTACTATTATACTATTTAGTTGTGTTGTATTACGAATTTGATTTTTATTATGTTTATTATTAAAATGTATTAATAAATATTTATGTGAATTTGATTAAATGATTTGAAAAGAATGCACTATTATTAAACTCTTAAAAAAAGAGATAAAATAAAGCGGTCGTTAATGTTACAATCTACTCTACAAGTTGTATGCTACAAAACAATAATAGATCGTGTTGTACAATATGCTCACTGATTCATGTGCATCATGCCAAAATTATTATTACGTTTTTGTTACACACTCCACGCAACTACTATCTAAAAAGTTTTACATCAACTTATGTCTTTTAAAATAACAATGGTACTATCTTAGTATGCCATTACACAATGTCATCATTATAGACTAGCACCAGACGCCACATGAATCTAGAGTACTATGTTGCATAACCTGCTCAACCGAATCATGCACATCATGCCAAAGCTGATAATTTTATTTTTATCAGGTACTCCAAACAACAACTAAGAAAAAGACTAAGTTGTTGAATAGTTAACTGAGTGACTATTTGGTAGAATATGATCTCAAAGTCCTTTAAATGTAACACCATACTCTTTAATATATGTCATAGTCGAACATGCTGCTAGCACACAATGTTGTCTTTACAGACTAGCATCAAATGTCACATGGATTCAGAATACTTGTTGCATAACTTGCACAACCAATTCTTGTGCATCATGCCAATATTTGTGATTACGTTTTTGCCATGTACTCCAAGCAACAATTAATAAAAGACTAAGTTGTTCAGTAACAACAAATGCCACCTAAATTCGAAGTGTTGTGTTGCATGGCTTGTCCAATCGAGTCATGCACATCATGTGAAAGCTTGTAGAACGTGTCATCAAAACTCTCTGAATTTACCATCATATTTCTCCAATATATGCCAAAATTGAACACTTTTGCTACCACACAATGTCGTCCTTACAAACTAGCAATAAATGTCATATGGATTCGAAGTAATGTGTGGCATAATCTGCACAACTGATTCATGAACATCATGTCAAAGTTTGTGATTACGTTTTAGCCATATGCCCCGAGCAACAACTGAAAAAAGACTAAGTTGTTTAATCGTTACCTGAGTGACTGTTTGATAGAATATGTCCTCAATAATCGAGAAAAGACTAAGTTATTTTTTATTTTCAATGATTTTAATTTAAACTTTTAGATTTTGTTTTTTTTCTTTAGTTTATAAAATAGAACAAAATAAAATATTTTAAATAATTTAAAAATAATTGTAAATATGAGATGATTTCCACGTCACATCATTATAATTGAATGTTAAAGTAAAAATTAGGTAAAAGTTTGAAACTTTAAAAATTAATGAACCAAAATTGAAAAAAAAAAGAGGTCCAAAATTAAGGATCAAACAAAACAAAGACTTAAAATTAAAAGTACATTTAATTAAGCCAAATCATTAACACTCACATTATTGTAGTTGGGTGCTTTGTTCAGTTTTGGTTGAAGCTATCGGTGGAACATTTATGCGGTTGAAATATGAAAAAGTGGTAGTAGTTATAGAGGGACTGTAGCGTGAAAGCTCACATGGCAGACATTGGGTACATTTTATTAATTTTTTTTTGACAAAGTTGTGTACAATTTAATTTGAGTCTTTTGATATAGTGCACATTTTATTATTGGTTGGTGGTTAAAACAGAAATTTGATTTTGTTGACATGGACAAGAGGAATAGGCTTCAATGTATATTTTATCCCTTTTATAAATAACACTTGTTGTAATGCTTTGGGTGGGTTACGTGTTGTCCTAGTTGTAGGTTCAAAATATATACTATAATACATATTTTTAAAAATAAATAAACATAACCAAGTCTATCAAACATTCCTCTACACAGGCGTTTTAGAGCACTTTTTCACAAATTATTTTGAAAAAAAAAAAGAAAAATAGTAGAATACAATAAGAGTACATTATTATTACATTTATATGCAAAAATAATATGATATTTTCTTCTGTAAAAAATTGGTAACAATGTACAATGATATGCTATATGTAGAAGTAAGTGGATGGATCAGTTGCATTTGTTGTGTCTTTACAAAGAATAGATCGGGCTTCAATTACTGAGCGAGGAGGCTCAATATCTTTCTCTTGCAATGCATTTCCTCTTAATCTTTGCATCTGGGAAGCAAATGTGTCATCCAATATCTACAAAGTGAAACAATCAACAATAATCTTAGTCATTATAAAGTATATAAAATATTGCCTATTGTATCCAAGAACACAAGAAAAAACAACGTTAAGTTATTTTTATTGATTCTAGTATTGACTTACCCCAAGAGCGTAGCAAGACCCATTGTACCATATCCTATTTTCTTTCCTTCCTTCTAGAAATTTCAAAACAATCTAGCACATTTAATAATAAAAATAAATTAGATTATATCCGAGGAAAGAGTCAGACCCAATTAGGTGACACATAACATAACCTTTTAGTAGTAGTTGTAGTAGTTGGTCTAACCTGTCCCATTCTGTCCCACAATCCACGACATATTGCTATAAAGAGTTGGCTGGTAAAGACCTCATGAATGTTGGAGATGAAGTCAACAATAAGTGAATTCAACAACTGCATTCTTTCACGAACTTCTGCCTCTCCATCTGCTTCTCTTGTTTCCTCAAGGATCTTTTTCAGCCGTGTGCTCTTATTAGCTTGAATCTGAACAATTAAAAACTCTACTTAAACTATATATCAAATGTAAATGTAAATAATTAAGACTTTCAAAACCAAACAATTTTTTTATGAAATATAAATACAAGCATGTTTGAGTTGACTTATTTAAGCATCTCTCCTAGCATAAATATTTATGAGACTGTTTGAGAGAGTTTATGGAAGTAACTTATGACATGTCCTTAAGCAATTTATTTCCCTCAATTCTCTAGGATAGCGCTTGTGAAAACAACTAATAGCTTATATGAAAATAGTTTCTTTATTTTATCGTTTTTTGTAGAAATTTAGCTGTTTATCCAAACACAAATACAATGTTTTATACAACAATATAGAGCTAACATAGAAAAGTGGAGTCTAAATGAATGTCTTACATTGTTGACAAGATTCCCTATTATTGCTTGCAAATAAGTTTTGTATCTAGTTCTCAATAGCACGGTTATTCCATTCATTTGCTCCCCAAACAACTTCTTATCTCCCATGACAGGTAGACAGGATGCCCATGAATTTAGGATGTCTTCCACTCTACAATGAAGGACATCAAGAATCCTCTTGATGGTGTTCAAGAATATTCCCAACTGAATAAAACAAGTTGTTAAATCATAAGATAATATAATAGATAGGAACACAAAATAGATAGGAACAACCATAATATATAAACATGCATGTATCCAGAGAACTTACTTGGCTAGGAACCAATTGAACTGTAGCTGATTGTCTTCTTGCTAGCTTTTGAACTTGCAAGTGAAGTCTCTGTGGTATGCTATCTTTCAAAGGAGTTAAAATGTCACTGTACTGTTTTTCAAGCGATTTCACAATTGCCCTTTCAACATTTGCAACAGCCTTCCAGAAAGAAAAGGGGAAAATGTATATTAGAGGAGACAGACATTATATCAAAAAAGGGATCTTAAATAATTGCACAAAGACATGTTTTAGGACTTACATTTTCCAAATACAGTGAGTATTGAGGCCATCTACTGATAACCACTTCGTACTGGATTAGGTTGTCTTTAATGTTTTCATACATTTTCTCAGCAAATGGGGAGGTGGAATGGTTTGTTGTTACTCCAGCCCATGGAACCTGTGTCATTTGTTTGTATTAAGGAAGAGTGATTTCATTTATAGATTTAAGTGTTTTGTTTGTACATAGAATAACTAAAATATCGACTCAATTACCTTTTCTGCTTTACAAAGATCAAGTGAACTAAGTTGCATATCCTGTATCCAAACCACGATGTAGTTGTGGAACAAATTTCTCGAGTCTACACCTCCCTGCACAGAACTGAATCATGAAGAGTATTGAGTGTCAGAAATGATATGGTAATCTTGTGGAATCTAAAGTTTTTGTGCTGTATTTAGTGGTGCAAGGGGAAAAGGTTCATTGCCAAACAAACCTTATATTCCATGACTCAAGATCCCTTTCAAAGTCTGCAGTAGCCACTAGAAGCTCATTCACATGTGGCTGTGGACTTGATGGTGGCCATGCAGAAAGGAAAGTTTTCAGTCGTTTACACAGCTCTGTGCTATAAATAGCTGCTGTGATGTTTGCCAGGTCAATTGAACTGAAAATTGAATAATTGATCTCAGAATGCAATCCAAGTTAAAATATATGAAGCAAAAAATGAGAATATGTGCAATGCTGCTACTGAAGATATGAGTATAAAAACTTTGGGAAATGAAAATGATAACGAAAAACTCTGTTCAAAACAGGAAAAAACTATGTTCTGAAACCAAGAGAATCTTGAAAAATCTTGAAATTTAACACGAAGCCAAAATACCTGGGGAAAATATGCTGGCCGTGGACTGTATGATGGCTGTTGATCTTTATGTCTGCCTGAATTTCATTCTTTATAGAATTACAAAGGTTTTTCATCTTCAGGTATGCTGTTGAGATGGTAATGGTGTCCATTAGGTAACTTTCAGAGGTGCTTGAGACAAATTCATCAGTCTCCATCATGTGTTTTCTACACCTTTTTCTTGCTGCAGTCTGTCCACAGTAACAATTTCATTTAGACTCCAAAACAGAAATGTAGTTATTGTTGCAAGAATGATCCAGAAAAACCTTATGATATGAAGTGAAATTTTAATTTTTTTTTATAAATCTCATAAGCCATTCATAGGTATCCCTAAATCTTTTTCAAGCATACTCTAATATAGTAATATGCTTGAAGGCATGTAAGTTATATTGAACAAAAGCATCATTATCAGTATAATGACTACATAAAGTTACCTGCAGATAATGACTACATAAAGTTACCTGCAGATAGTTCTGTAGAATAGTTTGAGCATCAGTAGATAATATATCATGAAGACTACTGTAGACCTGTAGAGCAGGATGCAGAGCTGGTGCTGCAGAATCAGATGCTGGACCGAAATGATCGGTTAAACCTGTTGGCGAGTTCTCATCAAGCGATTTGTAATTCTCAAAAACAGTCGCTAATAGTCTTTCGATTTGAGTTTCACAATCCAAAAGTATACTTCTCTGTGACAACAAACAAATAGAGGAACTGTCATTCCTTTCATGATTTGAAAATACTCTACAGCAAATACTCAAGTTTTCCATTCCTTTCATGATTTTTTTTGGGTCATGTGCTAACCGTTAAGAAACTGATAGCATAAATTGATAGAAACAAATGATAAGAAAGAATAGTTGTATTGAATGAATGAGAAAGAATAGGAGAGATCTCTCTCCTCCAAGGGTTTCCGCTCCTGCAAAGGATTTCTCCTATCAAAACTCAAATGTAATTAATGAATCTCCTTTTATTTTTATTGCTCTATTTATACCAGATAATATCCTAGATAACTACTTAACTTCTTCAAGTGTTCTGCTGAATACAAATATACAGATTGCCTACTCTAAAGTCTAAGCTAATCTCATTCTTAACATGTTAAAAAGAAGTAAGTATGAATAACGTGATATTCCAATGTATATGATTTGAGAAGTTACCTCTTGCCTGGTCAGACTCCTCTCACTTCTAGCCTTCATTAGGGGATCAAGCAACTCTTTCACAAGCTCTAGGCAGTCCTTGGTTGGAGTTGCTACATTCATCACCTGTAATAGATATCTACAAGGAGACTACAAATGTAAAGGTTCAAAATTGAAAAGAAATTTCACATTGTGTAAAGAATGTTCAAAAAACTAATTCTTTTTGCCTTGTCCACCCCAAATGACATTCAATTACCTCAATTTAGAATATGAATTGGAAACTCCATAGTAGTCGGCAAAAGCATCTAACAACCATTTCCATGGCCCATTTAGCCGCAAGTTTCCGGAGTGGAAACGCTGTGCACTCATTGCACCCTCCAACAATATATCATAAGCTTGAGTTTCCACAACAGGAGCACTCTGCAGAATATATAAAAACAGTTAAAACAATAAGTCTATGCTCAGACTCAATGAATAGAAAGAAACAATTATGTTGGTGGTTACTGGCTGTAACCCAAGTAAAACTACTCATAAGATGTGCCTTTAAAGAAGATAAATCCAATTATTCCTTTGTTTGATCAAACTAGAATAACTTTTATTTTATACCTACATTGATAACCTGATTTACCTAGTGAATATGTATGATCCTCTCCATACTCAAACATTTACTCTCATAAAGAGGGTAAAGAAATCAAAGCCTAGTTCGTAAGGAACAATTTTTCCGATTCATTCCATCTGCAATGCTTGATATAATGTCATTTTTTGTCTTTGTCCGGTTGTTAACTTGGAAGATGATATTCTTACATTAACAAACTGGAAAATTTTCTATTTGTTAAACCAAGATTCATTGAACTGTAAATCTTGATATTCCTTAAAAAAAAGAGTAAATCTTGATATAAGTATAACCTTTATATGATTGTTGTCATCACTGGTCATTGTACTTCCAATGGAGAGTTGGATCTTGCCAACACATTCATTATCATCATGATTTATTGGCCACCACCGAATTCTGTCACTCTGCATATTCAATTCAAGGTAATTATTACATGAATTTGGATGGTGTAAAGAGAAAGAAGGGTAATATCTATGAACGAATATGGCGGCGGAACGCATACAGGATTATCATTGAGGTATGAAATTGGAATCCTGGCTTCACCATGAACTGCCTTCTTAGAATCTTGGACTTCTACAAGTAAAGCATCTCCTTGGCTCAATGGGAAACTGAAATTACATGACAGTTTTAAGATCTCTAAGATTATTAACAACATAAAGTGTATTTCGACAAGTAAGAAACATTGGAACTTAAATAGTAATGTATGATTTTCAACTGTTAAGAATTGTTCCTCGCGTGAAGTTCCTTCAACAGTCTAAAGACTCATAATTACGCTAAGATGTATTTTTTCATATGTTTCTTCCAGCAGCAGGTCAGTTAGAAGCAGTCTTCCTAGTAAAAACAAAAAAAGATAGAAGTAGAAGATGACACTTACAAATCATGATAATCTCCACTTCCAGGGCGAAGAAAAATTGCAGAACAAATCTCTGATGCATTTTCTTCTGTTGCACTCTTGAGTTGGATCAAACAATACAATGGCTCTACAAGAAAAACATAGATTACTTTAAACTAATTCATATATATGCAATAACAGGATTAACCTTTATAAACAAAATTAAAAGCTCAATATATCAGCTCATGAAGGGTAAAGTGTGTAACATTCCCTATCAATGTCAAGGTTTCAACCTATAAAGCGGAAAAGAGTTGCAGGAACCTTCCTCAAACATGCACTAACCTTCTGCTGTCGCTGAGAATGATGCCGACTTCATTGAATTTATACCACTTTTCACAAGAGATGAAACATGCCTGACGTACTCCATTCCAGCTTGCTTATACATTGATCCTCGGTTTGAAAAAGTATTCTTAAGCTTTCGCCTTTGTATAATACGAAGTTTCTTCACTGCAAGTTTCACATGGTACCCTCAATTGTTTAGAGCACAATCATAACTATATTAGTAATTTTTCATATATATATATAGGAAAATGCTAACAAGTGTCCCAAGGGCACTTGTTAGTGATCTAAATATAGAAATAAAATGTTGAATTTGTATTGGAACTTGCTATTCAACTTTTTTAAAGTTTAAATTTTGTTTTTATCAAGATAAAATTTCTACTTTTGGTTTCTTAACAAGTGCCCTAAGGGCACTTGCTAGCAAGACATACATACATGCATACATACATACATACATATATATATACATACATACATATATATATATATATATATATATGTATGTATGTATGTATGTGTTTATGTAACTTAAAAACAAAACAAACAAATGCCATTTTGTACATCAATGTACAAAAATAAAAGCATCTACAATTTATAAGGTTACCTTCCACTCTTATTTTCCCTACAACCTTCTTCATCTTGAGAGGTATTGTTTGTTCAGAATTCCTTGTACTGCCTTCAGTTGGCTTTATACCTCGAGGTTGCAACAAGAACTCATGCAATCTATGGAATTAGAGAAATGATTGAGGGATATAAATAAAACCAAATAGCTGTTTTGATTAAAGCCTTATAAAATAAAATAAAGCGTTTTTATAAAACCAAATGAAACCTACCCAAATGCACTTCGAAGAGCCAGACACTCATCTTTTAGAAACTCTGGTGCCTCAGTACAACCTCTTGCCCATGCTTGCAGGCATAGACGAATGCATGCGTCATAAGTGATAAGGGTTTGCCAGGCCTGTTGACTATTGCAACCGCTGAGATGACATGGAATAAAAGGAACAAAAGGATATCAATATGATTTTCAAAATGATAACATGAAATAAAAATTATTAAAGCTAATACGTGGATTGAAATCTCAGACTCAAGACACTTGAATTGAAAACCTGCATCATAAGAGTGACAACTTAATTGTATAATTGTGTTGTTTGTATTTTTTATTTATTTGTTGATCTCATACTAGGTTTTACCAAAATGCATGAAGTTCAAGTTATCAATAATAACAGCTATGTGATAATTGTTACACAATAAAATAGAAAGTTAAAAAGTTTATGCTTGACAGGACCTGGTGTTGTGATATGGCAAGTGAGGAGTCTGTCTTTCTATGTCATGTGTAGAACTTGTTTCCTGTCTGCACATTTTAACATCATATGGACATTAATTAATATCAGTAAGGAAAGAAAACTTTCAAAAAGGAAAGCAACACAAACAAACAAACAAAAAGAGGATCAATTAGAGCAATACCTTTCATCAACAACAATATCAGGTTCACAATTCACAGATTCTCTGGATGGCCAAGATCTATGCTGCAGAATTGTTTCATCAACTTGGTTCACCACAGAGCCTTCGGAATAAGGAAGATCAGCTTGACAATCAATAATAGGAGGAGCACTTGGAGTAGCCAATTCAACTGGATCATTATTCACATTACTCAGATTTTGAAACTGAACACCTCTTCCAGTTCCACATGGAGTAATATTCTTTTGAACAGATTTGTTAAAACCTAATTCTCCATCTGTGAATCTCCTAGTACTAACACTATTAGGAAGTTGAATAGTTAGGTTTTCATTGGCTAAACCTTTCCTCAAAATTCCACTAGGTTTTAGGGTTTTAGGTTTAATACCAATACGAAATCCAAACAATTGATCTTCATCATAGCACTGTGCAATTGGAGTATCCAATGAGTCAAGAACTCTATCTTCGTAATCTTCATAATCGTCAGTTTCAGCAGAAGGATCAGGCAATGAAGTAACACTTTCATCATCAGTGAGACTGTTAGCATAATCGTGATCATTGAATCCAAAAGCGAGATTACGTGGTGGAAGCAAAGAAGAGTGAAATTTAAGAGGAGGAAGAGAAGGAGACTTTGGAGTGAGAGAATTGGAAATGTTGGTGAAAAGAGGAGATTTTGGAAGGAGAGGAGAGCGTGTTCGATTTTGAAGCTCATCTTCAGGTTGTAGTTGCGATGATCCCTGTTACGTGGATGAGATGAGAGAAGGAATCATTAAGAAAGGAAAATAATAAGACATATAAAGAAAGAAAGTAAAGTAAAGTAGTTAAATGTAATTGAGGAATAATATTAATAATAAAGAAGAAATGAAAGGAAAGGTTAAACACACTTACACGATTGATCCATTGGATAGCGGTTTCGTCGAGGCCTTCAGTGAACATGTTTTAGTTTTAGTTTTAGTTTTAGTTTTGTTGGAGATCAATGGAAGCTGCAAAGGAGAGAAGAGAGTAAGAGAGAAACAATAGAGAGTAGAAAGAGTGTACTGTACACAACAACAGAGTAGACTATTACTTACAGAACACCGAACCCGCTGCCAACGGCTACTTTCCTGTCTATTTTCAAACCTTTATATATCAATTATCATTTATCGCACTATCTATATTTTTCTATAATCCTTTTTTTAGGGAGTTTTTTTATAATTGTTATTTATTATGTCTTTTTATTTTATTTTTATGAAATTATATCTTGTTTTTGAATTTGTTTGGAAAGATAATAAATACTCTAAAAGAATTGAAAAGTATAATATTTATTTTACTTTATTATTTCGCTTTTATTGAAAAGGTAAATTTAAGATGTTTTATATATTATAAAGATGGATTTTAGTATTGACGAATTTTGTAAGGATTAAAATAAAATAACGAAGATAAAAAGTAAAAATGAGATATATTTGAAATCATGAAAGAAAAAAAAATTACAATGACAAAAATCAAAATGTAAAATTGAATTTTTTATAGTCAATTCCTACACACACATTCACGTCGTTTGATTGTGTGACGGTCTAAAGAGATCTTAAGTTTGAACATTCTAATTTAAAAAAAAATAAAAATTATTTGATGAGACACTTCTGTAGTCGGTGATCGTATAAATGGATATCTGACGAACTATGTTAATCAAAAAGATAATATATTTATAGTGACAAAATACAAATTGGAGATCTCTACGAGAAATGTCCTGTATGAGGTCCCATGGATGGAGGATTTTTCCCCTAAGATATGTGAAAGGGGGAAATCTTTTTATGAAGATAATGTGGGGATATGGACAAGGATCAATCTTCGCGTATATTTATATATACATATACATATTAATACACATATGCATATATTTCATAAGTTATATTTATTAGTCTATTTACAGAACACGTGTACAAATTTATTTGTTATGTGATGTTTTTTGTTGTTACAAAACTAAAAATAATGTTTTAATATTACATTTTGTTTTATAATTAAATTTCAACTATTTTATTTTCAATATGATCGAAAATAATAGGATTTTGATTATTTTTTTACGTGGATGGATCCCAACATACTTTTAGTTTATTGGCCTTGATCGTTTTGTTGCTTTAGATTTTGGTTCTGTCTTTGCCATAGCCACCTACTTCCAACAACACCTGTGAGAATGATTTGAAAATTGTACTAATAAAATAGAATAAATTGAGAGGATGAGTTGTTAAAGAAATCAATGTCATTGCAAGGATGTTTCCTTTCCGGCTTAATTTTCAACCTTATGCCAAATTGAAGTGGCAAAAAGTCAAGCACAAATTCCACTGTACACGTGCAATCATGCTTCTACTAACTACTCACCAACCAAAACAAAACAACCACTGCCCTCTACTTAAAACCTCAAGAGTCTTGTGTTCATCTTAGTCATACAATACAAAGTCTATGAACATGGCAACCATTAATCCACAAAATGACAACCAAAGTGTTTTCTCAAGCTCGATCATTGACTCAGACCCTTTAAACTGGGATTTAGCTGCTAATTCAATAAAGGGTAGCTACTTTGAGGAAGTAAAACGCATGGTAGCAGAGTACAAGAAACCAGTGATTTGTCTTGGTGGGGTACAGACACTAACTATATCTCAGGTGGCTGCTGTTGCTAACAGTAACTCACATGTTAAGGTTGAAGTCTCAGAGTCTGCAAGGGCTGGTGTTGAAGCTAGCTGCGAGTGGATCGCCGAAAACATTGACAAAGGCACTGCTATATATGGTGTTACCACTGGCTTTGGTGCTGCTTCACATAGAAGAACAGAACAAGGTTTTGCTCTTCAGAAGGAGATGGTTAGGTGAGGTTCAACTCTTAATAATATTCACTAATGAATATATTGCTTTGACCCTTTTTAGAAATAGTTTTTATTTAGCTCATGGAAATTTCTCAACCAGTTCTTACTTCTTAACTTACCTTGACAGGTAGGTATTCATAGAGAAATTAGATTATGAAAAAAATGAGATATATAGACTAATTACTCGTACAGCAAGTTAATGTTTAAGAACCGATATCATAATATTATTTGGATATTTTTTTTTAACAATAAGTGTTTGTGCAAAAAATTATGCAAAGTGGTTCTTTGTTATGCAACTGAGGCTTTTATTGATACTTGTTATTCTTTTGACTAACTCACTTTTCCTTCATAAGGTTTTTAAACTGCGCAATATTTGGTCGTGAAACTGAGTTGTCTCACACACTACCTCAGTCAGCAACAAGAGCAGCTATGCTTGTAAGGGTTAACACCCTTCTTCAAGGATATTCAGGCATTAGATTTGAAATCTTAGAAGCTATCACCAAACTCCTCAACCATAATGTCACTCCAATCTTGCCATTACGTGGTACAATTACCGCTTCTGGTGATCTCATTCCTCTGTCGTACATCGCCGCATTGCTAACTGGTAGGCGAAACTCCAGAGCTGTTGGACCCTCAAGAGAGTCCCTTAATCCCAAGGAAGCTTTCCATTTAGCAGGTCTGAATTCTGGATTCTTTGAGTTGAAGCCTAAGGAAGGTCTTGCTCTTGTAAATGGAACAGCTGTTGGATCCGGTGTGGCTTCTACTGTACTTTTTGAGGCAAACGTATTAGCTTTGTTGTCAGTAGTTCTATCAGCAGTTTTTACTGAAGTAATGCAAGGGAAGCCGGAATTTACGCATCATCTTATACATAAGCTGAAGTTCCATCCAGGTCAAATTGAAGCTGCTGCTATCATGGAACACATTTTAGATGGAAGCTCTTATATCAAAAACGCGAAACTGCAACAAACAGATCCATTACAGAAGCCAAAAAAAGATCGTTATGCTCTTCAAACTTCTCCTCAGTGGCTTGGTCCACAAATTGAAGTTATCCGGTTTTTTACCAAATCGATTGAAAGGGAGATAAATTCAGTGAATGACAATCCTCTGATTGATGTCAAAGGGAACAAGGCTCTGAATGGTGGTAATTTTCAAGGTACTCCTATTGGAGTCTCCATGGATAATGTTCGTTTAGCTATTGCTTCAATTGGCAAACTCGTGTTTGCGCAATTTACTGAGCTTGTCAATGACTTGTATAATAATGGGTTGCCATCAAATCTTTCTGTTGGTAGAAACCCAAGTCTTGATTATGGTTTTAAGGCATCTGAAGTTGCCATGGCTGCTTATTGTTCTGAACTTCAATATTTAGCAAATCCTGTGACAAGCCATGTGCAAAGTGCTGAGCAACACAACCAAGATGTGAACTCTTTGGGTTTGATTTCAGCATGGAAAACTGTGGAAGCCATTGAGATATTGAAGCTTATGTCTTCCGTATATTTGGTTGCACTTTGCCAAGCTATTGACTTGAGGCATTTGGAAGAAATTTTTAAGAACACTATCAAAAATACTGTAAGTAGAGTTGCAAAGAAAACATTAATCATAGAAGACAAAGAAGAAATTAATCCATTTAGATTTTGTGAAGAAAATTTGCTCAAAGAGGTTGATAGAGAATATGTATTCTCCTACATAGATGATCCCTTCAATTTTACGTATCCATTGATGCCAAAACTAAAGCAAGTACTTTACGAGTATGCACACATCAGTGCCATTAATGACAAGAATGTGAGCTTGTCAATATTTGAGAAGATTGGAGCTTTTGAGGATGAATTGAAGTCTCTATTGCCAAAGGAAGTTGAAAGTGCAAGGGTGGCATTTGAGAAGGGCAATCCAACAATTCCAAACAGAATTAAGGAATGTAGGTCATACCCACTCTACAAGTTTGTGAGGGAAGAACTAGGAATAGAGTTGCTGACAGGGGAAAAGGATGTCTCACCAGATGAGGAATTTGAAAAAGTATTTACAGCAATGTGTCAAGCAAAGATTATCGATCCAATTCTGGAATGTCTTGGTGATTGGAACGGAGTTCCCATCCCAATATAATCTGCAATGTTTAACAATAATTGGCTGGCATATTTTGTTTTTCTCGTGTTACTGGCTTTTATATGAACTTGTTGAGAGAAACTTGTGTGTATTTCTCTTGGTGTAAACTTTATACAAATTATGAGGACAGAATCAATAAAAAACAAGCATGTCATCACTTTTAAATACCAATCACAAATTTATACAATTATTTACTATAATAATATAACCATGTGTAAATTATTAGCTAGTTTAATCTACACAACTTGTGTGGAAAAGATGGCTTTCTTTCAGTGATGATGAATTGATGATGATGCTATCAAAAGAGCAGGATGGACAGCTGATCTTTAAAATTGCCTGTTTAAGACGTATATAAATCCTCACATGTTTCTTCTCATCATATGAAAGATGAAGATTAAAGCCACACAAACAATTACAATAAGACTTGTCATTTTTTAAGTATCAATACCATATCTTGTTTCCGTATGTTTAAAACATGAGAATGAACATAACAAGAACTATTTCTGTCCAAGACTGCCTAGTCTCCACATGTTTTAATATATTTCCAAAAAGTTAATTATGCATATTACCAAGTCAACAATCAACAATAATAATGATGATGATTAAGGTAGCCAAATACAGGCAACTAAAAAGTCACTTCTTATCCTTGAAGAAGAGCAAAATTAAACATGCAGAAGAACATAAATCTAGAAGTAACCGTTTAATGTTTGTTATCAGAATTGAAATGAATAAGGTATGAGACGGTCTGAACAATTACAACTTCCTCAAATAACTTGACTAAACTAAAGCACATGAAACAAAATGGTATAAAAAAGCTAGTTGAATGAATAAACCACTCACAAAAGACAGATAGAAGGGGAACAAAGTACAGATTACATTGCAATATAAAATCATTTGACAACTATTTAATGCAATAAGCAAATAATCTGTTTTCCCTACTCAATAGCCGCAAAGCATTTGAGCTGCAAAAAGAATTAAGCAAAAGTTATATCAATTGAGAATATTCCCCTTCTAGCATGTCTTTTGTTCAGTTGCTGAGAGATAGCAAATAAATCAACCTTAATCTATCTTTACTGATGAGAACAAGTAATGCACAAAATAGAACGAGACAAGGAAGCCAATAGTTCCAGTTGACAGCATGATTGCAATTGCCATGAGCAGCGAATAGCCGAGATAAAGTACAGCAGAGACAGGTCCACTCAAACTCTGCAGGTCGAAAACCAAGTAGTTAATGGAGTACAAAAAGACATAAAGAGCAACAGAGCCTGATGCATAGAATGCCTTCCACCACCACCGCCAATCTTCGACACAGAGATGCATATATGTGAGGACCACTGACACTTCGGCACAAACAATAGTCAACAATAGAAGAACAACCAACAAGAAACCAAATACATAATAGAACCTCCCAAGCCAGATACTAGAAAGGATAAAGAAAAGCTCAATGAAAAGGGTTCCAAATGGAAGAGTTCCGGCACCAAGAACAAGAAGCCATGATGGATATTTACGTGCAGGAATTTCTCTTGGAATCTGATTAGTGCGCACAGGATATTCAATTTGCTCAGCTTTTGTCCCCATAAATCCTCCAATGAGGGTGAGTGGCACTGAAATGCAGAACCAGAGGAAGAATAACTCAAAGTACAAGGAAATCGGGAGCGCGCCAGTACTGTTGCTTCCCCAGAGAACAAAATTAAGAGCTGTTAGAATCGTAAAAGCGATTCCGGGAAAAAAGCATGCAGCAAACCAGGAAATTGACCTCCACCCTTCTGAAGTTCCCTTAATGGTCCTCCAGAGACGTACACTTACATATCCGGAAGCAATTCCCAGGAATAGATATAAAAGTATCATCCCTGTTAGTAGCATTCCTCGGGATGCTGGTGACATGAAACCTAGGGCTGCGAAAACAATAGTAACACCAGCCATTCCAAGAATCTGAACCCCATCTCCAACCATCACACAGAGTAGCTTTGAGCAACAAGGCTCCCTAAATACATCACCCACAACAAGTTTCCATCCAGAAAGCTCCTCATTCATTTGAGCTTGTGTTTCTTTGTCCAATTCCTCATACCTTGCCAAGTCCCTTCTCACTGTTCTCAAGAAAATGACAAAAACAATTCCGGCTAAGAAAAAAATCACCATAAGTGAATTGAGGATTGAGAACCAATGTACTCGGGCACCCTCCATCTTTAAATAAGCATCCCAACGAGATGGCCATCTTATGTCACTTTTCACAAATTCAACTTCGTATGTAAATGATATCCTCTCTTGCTCTTTTATCGGTTGATACTTGTCCAGCTCAGAGGGGCAGTTTATTGAAGAGATATTGTCATACATGTGGAGCTTCGTCATGACTTGAGGATCGCGTTTTACACTACAAGGGACAACATGAAAACCAACAATTTCATATCCAGATGCCTTATTCTTATCACTTTCAGCAATAACACCCATACCTTCCTCCCCAGTACCAATGATCTCAACACCATTTCCTTCATATTCATGAACCAAGACCGTGAATTTGAGATGGTTAATAATATAATCAGCATTGCCATCAGGCGGAGTGTACCCAATAGGGTACCCCGTCCACTGGATCTTAATCCCATTTTGATTGGCAAATCTCATAACAGGCAAATTATCAAGGATCATGTTTACTTGATAAAGATCGCGAGTTCTCTGTTTCAATAACTTTACCTCATGCTCCTTCAATGAGGCTGTTGTACAAAGGTAAATTGACTGATTGACATTCATCCGAAAAAGGTAAGGAGAATTATCGATCTGATCTCCCATAAGGAGCTCTCCAAGATTCTCGGCACTCTTCTTAATGCCACCGAGAGGCTGACAATAAGGGAGGCTGTAGTAGCTAAATGGAAGTTCAGTTTCAATAGAAGTCAATGAATTAACTTTGGCATATATGGGATCTCCATTTGAGTAAGTGTGCATGTAACTTCCAGGAAGATAAAAAGCATTGCTAATTTGAATTTGAACAAACGCGACGACGAAAAGACAAATCCACCAGATCATAGGTTTTCTCATTCTCATACTTGCTAATTCCATTTGCTTTCATGCAAAGAGATTTTGGAGAATATTAAGCTTTTAATAACTCTAATGATATATTCAGCGCCAAATCTACAAATAGAATATATATATATATATATATATATATATATATATATATAACTACTTTAGCATAAGATGTCAAAGCTATAAAAATTAAAATTAACAAATCAGATCACGAAACTTAAGATCGGCATAAAAATCAGATCACAAAGCATAAGTGCGGGTTGATTAATAATAATAATAATAATAGAAAACAATTTAATTTAATTTAATTCAATTGAAATGAAAAAGATAACATGCAACAGAGAATAAGCGGAATAACGAGGAAACTGAAATTAATTTATGAGGAAGGAAGAGAAGCAACGAACAAAAAGAACGAAAGAAGAAGAAATTGAAGAGTGTGAACTCACCATTGATTTTTGGGAAAGAGATCTGAATTCAATTGTGAACTGAACGTAGCGGGTGGAAATGGAAAACGAAGATGGTTGGGAATGGGAATTACGATTTACGAAGGAAAAAAATATATGATTAAATGAGATGGAGATGTGGGTCAATGTCAGGATTAACTAACTAACTCTTCAAACTGTGGCCCATCTAAGCCCACTTTGTCTTTTGGGCTCAGACAGTTAACTCTTCAGCCCATTTTCAAACACGGCTTTTAAGCCCGGCTCGATAAAGCATTACAAGCTAGTTACTTTGCTCTTTTTTACCATCTTGGTCGGTTAATAACATTGGATATTTGGATTCTTTGATGTGAAAATCATCAAATGAAATATGAGCGAGCCATAAAAAATGAGAGAGAGTTATTTAACACTCTTTAAGTATGATTATGCAAATCTTTGAGAAGTAATTTTATTTAAGTTAGTAGTATTTATTAAAATTTTAGTTAAATATTGATTAGAATTCTTTTTTATTATTAGTTTATGGTAGTTTAAACTAGAACTATGATTGTGGGTATTGATTTTGTAGGAAGTAGAGTGTTATTCCTTTGTGTGTGATCTCAAGCCAGATAATATATATAAGTTTATTTCAAGACAAGTTTTGTAAAAGATGAATTTCCTTACAAAAGGCATTATAGTAGAAAAAGTTATTGGATCAACTATAGTAGTGTGTTGCTTTTTCTTTTCTTCCTGTGTGTGTAGTTGTAGTTTTATTTTGCATTTGAGCTAAAACTACAATCACAACACAGATGAAGCACTCTTTTGTCATGCTCATTAAGTCACTAATTTGTCCTATTTTATTATTTGTATGCCAATTTTTTTATAAAAATAATGTAATAATGTCTTTGCACATAAAACACTTCATCACGAGACTAAAATATTGTTATAAATAAAAGTTTATTTAATTATGTGAAATAAAATAGATTTTATTATAGGTAAAATTCATGCAACTCAATGGAGGTTTACAATTTAAGTTAGCAGATGAACAAATGCTGAGTTTTGTTAAGAATTGACCTTTTTATTTACTCATGTTAAGAAATTACTTAACATTTCCAATTTGTTTGAATAGTACTATTCCTATTTTAAATTAATCAACGAATGTTGTTAAGCTAGTAGCAGAAAATACTTTGCACAATTTTGAAAGAAAAAATATCATGAGCGGTTAAAGAAGCGAGTGTAACCAATCAGCAAAGAAGTTATAACACAAATATTTCTAGTTATTTTTTCATGTCATTTCTTACAAGGCTGCATCATCATGAAACAACAAGTTCAAAGATGATCATTAACAACATATATGCAATGACTTAACATATAATACATTCAGTGGAACTTGAGACTGGTCAAGACATTGTTGTTGACAGGATCAGCAAGATGATCTAAGAGGTTTTGGAATGGTCCAACTCCTGTCACAAGACCTTGAATAAAGTAACCCAATATAGCCAACATAGCTAACCTCCCATTCTTAACTTCCTTAAGCTTCAAATCCTTCAAGGATTTCTCATCCTTACCAAAACCAAGAGGGTTAAAGAAAGGTCCACCAGGGTAAGCTGGCTCACCAGAACCACCAAGACCTTTCTCAAGTCCTAAAAAGTATTGTTTTCCCATCGACCCTGGGTTGTACCAATCTTGGAGTCTCCTGTGTTCTGCAAATCCCATGAGTGCCATTTCCAACACAAACAGTGTGTAATTGTCTGCCCAGTAGTTGTATGTTCCTGCTGGCGGAATCACGCCGGTTCGGAACCAAGGAAGTGCTGTTTCCTCGGGAATCAAACCGGCTTTGCCGAGAATTTCGGGTGCTATAGCTCCAAGTGCTCCCAACATTGCGAATCGGCCGTTGATTATCTCGCCGTATGCTAGCCATCTTGGTTCAATGAACCCTCCTGTTCCTTCGGGATCTGAAAGTCCTAGAGGGTCAAATCCATAGTCACCTGGAAGGCTGCAAGTAATGATGTCAAATGAAGTCAATTTTGTTACTCAACAGTGCCACCCAACATATATAGTTGCACATCTACATGTTGGGTTAAGAGGGTGCTTTGGCATATTTACTGCTTATGTGAGCTTATCTCCTAAGACAAGTGGATTTGGAGTGCATGGAGTTGACACATCTATGGTCGTTCAATTAAATATTGGACGCTCCATATTTCAAGCTCAACATTTTAAATTTTAAAAAAATTGATTGAATTCTAAACTGTATTGAACAACCACAGATATGCCGAATGCACACAGTTTTGTAAAAGAAACTTAAAATATATTCATAATTAAGCTGTCTTTAGCCTATTTCAATAAGTTTTTTACAATAACATATGAAAATATCTTATAACTTGTATGAAAATAGTTTAATCATTTCATCTTCAATCATAAAAATAGATTACACAATCATAAAAGTAATAAGCACGACACACTCTAGATTTTTACACTCACAAAACATACAATATATTTTTTTCATGAACTAGTATGGAATTTACCTGCCATCCAAATAAGACAGACTTTGCTTTGATGCAAACCACAAGGGTCTATCAGCTCCAGAACTCTGTTGAACTCAAAAAAAAAAAAAAAAAGAATGTTATTTTTAATATAAATAAAATAAATGTGTATCATTATCAAAGACACGTGTGCTTAAGAAGACATTGAGTGAGAGAGAGAGAGAGACCTTAACAGGAGGAGAAGCTGCCTTAACAATAAAGGAACCTTTTCTAGAAGACCCAATTGAAGATGGGAGTGATCTTGCTCCAAGACTCTGCTTCACAGCCTCAGCTGCGAAGGTAAGAGATGATGACGACACTAGAGCTTGTGTAGCCATGTTTTCCCCTCCTTTGTTACCTTAACTACTAACTACAGCAATAGAGTTTTTTTTTGCTTATTAAAAAAATGTTAGATGGTTAAGAATGAAAGATAGGTGGAGGAAGATATGAAGGAAGCTAAGCCACTACTTCGAAGCTGAAGGACAAGCAACGTGGAAGTTGTAGTGGTGGATATTGTATGACACAATATAGTATGGATGAGATTATGATCTTGTTCTCCAACCATGTTTATACACGTAATATGATGAATCGGATAAGAGATCTTATGTTATTCCCCACTGCTGTTACGTTTTTGTTGGTACACAAAAATATAGTACTGGCAATGTAATCTTACCTCTACCTCACTTGTGGATAATTTTTGCCATTAATATTTTTTATTACCCTCTATTCTACATCTACGTGGAATATTTCAATCAAAACTCTCCCTTACGTCACAAAATTTGAACTTAATGACGAATATTCAGAAAAATAAGGTACCAAGGATCATACGCATGTACTTGAACATTTGAAGGATATCTCTCCTCCGTTTTTCAATTGGAGTATTTTTTTTTTTTGCCACATATTTCATGAAATTAATCCTAGTGTAAACTTTTTTTTAGTAAAAAAAGGTTTGCGTACTTATTGGAAATTTGGAATGTATATTTCTTTATTGAATTTTCTGTTTTATTTGACAACATTTTACATATTAATTATAAAAGACTAGATTCATTTTTCTTTTAGTTAATAAACCGATTCCTTTCACATAAAAAAGAAAAAGATTATGGTAGTTTTTTTTTTTGGCAAATTTCTTTTTCACTTCGAGTATAACAGTATAAGTTGCTCCCAAAAGTATAGTATAATTATTTTGTAAATGACGCAGTTCACAGTAATATCAGCCTAATGTCCCAAACAAATTAATTGTGTTGAGGTAAAAGTAAATTTAAAAATATAACATTGATTTTGAAAATTATTTGACGTGTTCAATAAATCTAAAATGGATGCCAACTTGAAGTAACAGTTTTAAATATATGAAGCTAGAATTTAGAACTTGGATAAAATGAAAACAATTTTAATATCAAATCTATTGTTTAATGCACTTTTACAAAAATGTATCTAATTTTTGTTAAAAATCCATTTCTTAATCAATAAAATAAATTGTTATTGGAGGCATTCAGACCCACTATAACCTGCAATAATCAAACATATTTTCTGGCCCAAATGGTTTAGAGGACACTTGAAAAACTCATAAAATTAGTGTCATAAGACAAGTATATGTATCAAAATTCATTGATGCCACATATCAAACTTAGTGTCAGGATACCTAAAACTTTTTGTATGTTTTTTGAAACACCAATTTCAACAATTCAGCAGCTGAATCGGGTCATTATCTTGTCAACTACATAACCATGTAATTTATTACTTCCTCCGTCGCATATTAAGTGTCAAATTAGTAAAATACTTAATATTTTGATCGCATTGCTCTCTACAAACCGCTCAAACAGATCAATCGTGGCCACAAACTTTTAAACGAGTCACACAATAGAGCTTTCCACCAATAGATTGCAGTAATGTTATGGAACGAGCAAGGGAGTTGAGACTTGAAAGTGAGAACGGATGTAAGTACTTTGTCATTCCTTATTGCAAAGTGAAACAAAAACTGATATGGACATCCAATCCAAGCCTTCAACAGAGTTTAGAAAAAAGATAACCTAGCCCAAAATAAATGAATCCGTTGAAATAATTATTGTAAATATCTGATTCCCAATGTTGTTTAAGGTTATGGTTGTGGGATGTTTCTTAAGATGTGAGTTCTTATATAATAAGTGTTTATTAAATAAGCGCTTAGTTAAAAAACTATTTACTCAACACCTTGTTGAAGTCTAAAAACAGGACGCAAAAGCCATACTTAGTTCTAAAAATACAATATGCAATTTTCCCCCAAAAGACTCTTGTACCAAATTCAAAATTTAATAATATTTTTAAGAAAGTTGTTGGATGGGGAGGGGGTGGTGGATGGGAGAAGACAGGGATAGAATAACATAGTACCTTAGCTAAGGGATCCCCAATTGCTTCTTTTTTTGTGCTTACTTTACTGTTTAAAATCTAGCATTGAAAATGACAAACTTTAGTGTAATACACTCATGGCAAAATCCAAGAAATAATGCAACAATCTCTGATGACTTGCCCCAAAATAACTGGCACTCCAATGTTATTTCTTTGTTGGGCTTGGAGCTATGTGCCTCGTGAGAACATAGCAGTCTGGTGGTGTAATGTTTGTGTAATAGTTCTGGATTGTTTCTGTAATTTCAAACTCAAATTTCTTATAAAAGTTAATGGCGTCTTCATTGTTTGTCTGCACATGCAAGTAAACTTCAGAAATGTTTTGCTTGGAGCAGAGATCAAGAACATGATTCAGCAGCTTTGTTCCTGCATAAACCCCAAGATTCATATCACATTTCTAACAGAAAGTAGATTGCAAGCTTAAAGGACACGAGACATTTAGAAACAGTGACCATGGCGAGATGAAAAATGAAATGTTCCAAATATGAAACAGGCTCTTAATATGTGTCTGTGGTACTATGGCAAGTATGCACGCTAAGAAGAGTCAGAACTACATGATCAATTAAACTTTCAACGGAAAGATATTAAATTTCTTTCTTACCAATACCAAGTCCACGGTAAGGTGCTAGAACTCCTAAAGTCATGATGTAGACCCGAACTTGTCCCCCGCCTTCTTTCTTCTCAAGCCGGCATGCAATTGCGCCAACACAAATGTCACTGTAGTAAGCTGAAATAAAGGATAAAAATCAATCTTGGGGTTGATGAATGTGAACTCACATGCAGCTACAGTAATAAAGGCATTTAAATTGTCATGCAAATTCCTTGTATACCTCCCACATCTATGTATGTATTATCCAGATTATGATGCAAACTGAAAACACATCTATGTAGTTGGATTGAAGTAAAGCTTGCATTCCAACTAAATCAAATACTTTCTGAAGCACACAAATGTAATATATTATAAAGTAGTGAATATATAGTCACACATTTCCAATAAAAACGGCAGTGTAAGTGTTTTGTGGGATGTGGATAAAAGATTATTTATCATAAGTAAAGAGATAATACAAAGCAAAAAGGAATGACGTATCCTCCTTAAAGGAGCTCAGCTCAACCATTAGTATTCAGCACATCTACCAGAGAAACTGGGAACTATCCTATCATATCATATGTATTCCATGTTGTTGTTAAGACTCTTTAAAAGGGTTTTTCATTTATTATTATTAGGAAAAGGGAGTAAATAGGTTTGAATCTAAATAAATTTGAAAGGAATTCATAATTTTTTTATATACAGAATCAAAATCCCCAACAGAAATAAAATGCAGAAAGATAGCAAATAGCAATTCTGAATGTGGTACAGGAAATTCATATCAATTACAAAAGAAAAGCAAATGCAAATAGAAATAAACAAAAAAAAAAGTATTAAGCAGTTTAGTTTTAACCATGAATACACTAATTTTTAATATTACAAAAGAAGAAGAAGAAAATCACTGTACAAATATTTTCAAGAGTTTACATTTACATTTAAAAAATGATTAACAGCAGCACGCCAATAAGCAAATTTAAATGATTAATTATGAATTTTATTACCTAACACCTAAAGTGTAGTGGAATTAGAATATTGAGGAACTGAAGTGCAATAATAGGTTAGTGTGTGAAATAATAGTAAAAGTATGAATATGAAAGAACCTAGTTTGGTGAATTCGGCAGAAGCAAGAGCATCGGCGTAGTATTTGTCATTGTAACGAACAGGGAAAAGAGCAATATTAAGCTTCTTGAGTTGCATAATGTTCTTATCTCTCACATCATCCAGTGAGATTGACACTTCACGTCCAACTCCCATTTTACTACAATTCTAACAATAACAATAACAACATCAACATCAACATCAACATTATTATGTTAACAAAGGAACTCTTACTATAGCGCCGAATTGTTGAAATTCTTTGGCGTATGTTTCCCTTAGCAAATCGCGATTGAATCGCATCCTCACGAAGAGGGGAACGAAAATTTGAAGAAAAAATATATATAAAATGAAAACCTGGAGTTTGTCGGTGGTTTCCGGCGGGATTGCTTACAACAACGAGCAACTCCGAGTGCGTTTTCCGGGCAGTTGAGTTGAATTTGGTGCGACTCCAACTTGCTTCTGATTTGATATACAAGGGCAACAAAGCGGCTGCCGCTTGCATCTCTTTTTTTTTTTTTTAATGGAGTTGTTGGGCCTCTTCAAAATTAAGTTCATTGGGCTTAATGGACTTATTTGGAGCTTACACGTGTGGAGATGACAAAACAAAACAATATATAAAGAAGGAGACTAGAGAGTGGTTTCATAGTTTTAATTAACATGGTTATAAATAACTGCAATTTTAGAGGTGAGAAAATAATACTCTAATCAAAGATAAAGAAAATCTTAAAACTTATTAAACATTAAACAGAAGTATTGGAGTTTTAATATTTATTTATTGTTAATAATATTAATTCAAGATTTGAATATTAGTTTTTTCCAATAGCATTTTTCGCTCACCCCAACACATTTGTTAGAAAAAAAGAATATATTTTATTGAATTAAATAATATTTAACAGCCAACTCTTGTAAATCGAGAAGACATATACATATGTTCCAAACCAACTTGAGAGGTAAATTGACGTAAAAAAAATAAATAAATAAATAAAAAGGTTGGTTGGGGATTTACCACCTTGTTCGCAATTTTGTACTTTCTGTGGGCGTTACACAGAAAGCCCAGTTTACAAATTTGGCTTGCGTTGCCAGAAAACACAAACAGTATGCAATTTACTATCTATAAAAAAAATTAAAAATAAATTGCATAATTAAGTAGAAGACTAAAAAAAACCGCATAAAAGAGAAGGAACACCTTATCGTTACTCAATTTGAAATCCCTCTTCATTCATTTCTCTCTATAACTCGTCAATCACAATCACCATTTGTATATTTATTTCAAATTAATCGAATTCTGAGTTATAATAATGCCTTGTTTCACAGCTTCTTCTTATTCATACGCCATTGTTCCCTTTAGCTTCATTTCTCCAAAATCAACTCGAATTTCTCCAACTGCAAAATTTCTCTCTAAACATAACCGTAATCCTCTAATTGAAACAAAAAGCATGAGTAATAATAATTATCAGAGAAAAGGAGTAGTAAGAGCAACCGTTTCAATTGAAAAAGAGACTCCAGAAGCTGAACGACCTGAAACGTTTCTGAGAGGCGGTGACGGAGACGAAGGAGTATCTTCTATTAGAGTCCGTTTTGAGAAGATGATAAGAGAAGCGCAAGATACTGTGTGTAATGCAATTGAAATTGCTGATGGTGGTGCTAAATTTAAAGAAGATGTTTGGTCTAGACCTGGTGGTGGTGGTGGTATTAGTAGGGTTCTTCAAGACGGTGCCGTTTGGGAGAAAGCTGGTGTTAATGTCAGTGTTGTTTATGGTCTTATGCCTCCTGATGCTTATCGTGCTGCTAAAGGTGCTGCTACTTCTCCTGATCAGAAGCCTGGTCCTATTCCGTTTTTTGCTGCTGGGATTAGCTCTGTAAGTATTCCTCATTTTTCATTTATTCAGTTATTGATTATAGTTATTACTAGTAAAGATCTGTGTAAGATTGCTAATGTGTAGAAAAATAAATAACGTTTGTGAAATTTTGTGGAAGACTGTTTTTAGATTAGATCGATAGGTATATAGATAAGTGTTTGCTTGGTTAATGAAAATTGATTTTGGGAGAATTGAATTGGATTTAGTGTTTGTTTGGTTTTACGGTGACTAAAATTTATTTTAGTTAAAAGTGAGTTGAATCTAAAGTGATTTATGTTTGGGTATCTTCAGGCAAAAGTGAGTTGATCATTAATTTTTAGTGTAAAAATCACGTTTGGACTCAAAAGCTACAAATCTTAGCTTCAAGCTAGAATCAATTTTGGAGGCAGAATCAATTCTAATCGATAGCACTCAAACATATCATAATCAATTCTACAGCTTCCAAATTGATTTTAGCTACTCCAAAAGTGCAACCAAACATGCACTTAAAGTGATTTATGTTTTGGTACTCTTATATAAAAATGAGGTGAATAATAAACTTGAGCTGAAAATCAATTTTAGAGGCAAGGAGTAGGCTCAAAATTTTAGAAAAAATCAATTCTGGTGGTGAAATTGATGTTTTTTGAGAATATTCAAATATGGCAAAATCAATTATATAATTTTGGAATTACTTTTGTTTCTCACAAAATTGAATCCAAACATTCAATAAATTATTTGTGTTGCTCTCTCAATGTCTCTTTATTTCTTTCTGTGTTCAGGTTTTACACCCTAAGAACCCGTTTGCCCCAACCTTGCATTTCAATTATCGCTATTTTGAAACTGATGCTCCTAAAGGTAATGGTTTATGTTTTTTTCTTTGTTTTATGCAGACACTATGCTGTGTTAATTTCCAAGCTACTTATCTTATTATATAACGATTTTGGGAAAAAAATGATTCTGAATTCTCATTATATTTAATCAAGAGTTATATTGTTATATACAAGTTCAATATACAGCTGTTACAATTATGAGCCAGAAATAACAAACACTGCGAACTACCCCTAACTAACTATCTTAAATAGAGCTGGATGTATCAACTAGTATGCCATATAACATTATTGTCTAACTACATATCATTATAATGGCATGAAAGTAAGAAATTTATTGTGACATTGGATCACATGACATTAGGACTTTGGATAACAGGACTCTTGATTTTGCTTCTATTGATAGTCACGCTGTTGCATTCTGCAGATGCTCCTGGAGCACCTAGACAATGGTGGTTCGGTGGGGGAACTGACTTAACCCCTGCTTACATTTTTGAGGAGGATGTCAAGCACTTCCATTCAGTATGTGCTTAACACAACATTGGCTTATCAAATTTTGTGGTGAAGAGTCAAATTCTTTGGAAGATTTTTTTATTTTTATTATTAAAATAAATAGTTTCCGTTGTTTTAAAAGGCCACCATATTTGGATGTCTTATGTCAGTATTTTTAATACGATTTTTCAGTTTCAAATGGGTTTTCTCGAATTTATATATGTGTAGCTTGGTTCCTTTGAAATGGGTGGCATTGCGATGTTAAGCATAGGGGTTTGGTTTTCTTTACGTTTCTATAAAATGTTACTGCAAATGCGTGAGAACTCTGCAATCCAATTCACTTCAAATGTTTCTCCCTATATTATCTGGATTAAACCCTTTAATGGAAAACAGAAAATATACATTCCGTGTTTTCTTAAATTTATTTTGAAATGTTAACTTGGAGTTGATGAATACCTTCTATACCCCCACCCCTTTCAAAAAAGAATCCCATCTTCAAATTGGTATGATAAAAGAGTGAATGTAGGGCGCTTGAGAATTTCTGACATATGATTTTCAGTTTGAAATATTGTTATGATAATCTGATATTTTATTTGTTTAAGGAGAGGTGCTTTACTGAGTTTATATCTTGCTTCTTTTGTAGACTCAAAAACAGGCTTGTGACAAGTTTGATCCTACATTTTACCCCCGATTCAAGAAATGGTGTGATGATTACTTTTATATCAAGGTATAGTCTCATCCTTTTTCACATAATGAATTTTTTGGTGTATTATTTCACTGCAGTCTTAGGATAACTTTGATAACGCTGAAACTGATCAGTAAAAAGCAATTAGTGAGCATTCAGTTTTCAGTTCATCAATCTTTAGTTAAAGAGTAAATTTGAATCTTCTTGTTTATCTGTTATCATTAGCTTTGATATACACGATGAATTGAAGGCTATAGTAAACATGAAACCAGTGTTTGTAGATGGGTAGCAACAATGATTGTAGGGTTGAATGAAATGATTGGATAGGGAAGAACACCGGTGATGCTGGGGCATCAAGAGCTGGATTGATGTGGTTTGGCAATAGTGAATGGAGATATCATCGCATTAAGTATATGCAGCTGATAATATGATATGTTCAGGAGACTTGGAGTAGTTGTGTGAGAAGGACAAGTGACAAAAAGTCAGAAACATATGAATAGATAGGCAGTGTCTCAGATGGGTCGATTTTTTGTATTCATTGTAACTGCAAGGTTCACTTGATTTATCGATCCATAGATCCTGCAAATGAAGGCACATGAAGTTGAACCTCATTGGTAATGCCGGGCTTTTAAGCGACAAATTTGACATTATTATATCTGTTTATACTGTGTTTTATCATCTAGTCTGTCAATTGTCTAATTAGCTGATCATGGGTGCTGCATGACATGTTTAAGGGATTAAAATGGATTCACTAGAATGTTTCTTTTTTTTTTGTAACTGAATTGAGTTTGTGGCATATGCTGTTGCTGATTGTATTTCGATATCTTCCTCTTCATTTCAGCATCGAGATGAAAGGAGAGGGCTTGGAGGAATATTTTTCGACGATTTGAATGACTATGATCAGGAGATGCTCCTTTCCTTCGCTACCGGTAATTGATTGAATATTCAAATTTGTTGGTTCTTACTTCAGAATGTGCAAATTTGTTGGTTCTTTCATTTTCATGCTTGCCTACACAATGGTTGCTTGCAGAATGTGCAAATTCTGTTATTCCCGCTTATATACCTATCATAGAGAAAAGGAAGGATTTGCCCTTTACAGATCATCAGAAAGCATGGCAACAATTGCGAAGGGGACGATATGTTGAATTCAATTTGGTACACTTTTTAAGCTAGCTTCTAGATCAAAAGTTTTTCTCTACCCTTTTTCAAATCTGGTTTAAATTTATATTACCACTACGTTTTTCGGCTACAGGTATATGATAGGGGTACAACATTTGGACTAAAAACTGGAGGGAGAATAGAGAGTATTCTTGTTTCTCTCCCCCTGACTTCTCGATGGGAATATGATCACGTATGATTTTAGAATCTTCTATATATATTGTAAAAGACAAGTTTGAATATTAGATGCATCTAGGATTCCATTTATAAAATTGCTACTGAAATGTTGATATAATTTTGAGTGCAGAAACCAGAAGTAGGAAGTGAAGAATGGAAGCTCTTAGATGCGTGCAGAAACCCGAAAGAATGGATCTAATTTATCAGTTGACCACCTAATTTGCCATCTTTTTTTATCAATAAGATAAGATAGCTTGTGTTATTTTTTCGGTGTATATCATGTCCTTGTTAAGACGAGTCACTACTGTTTTAGCTTCTACTTGGTGGATTGCAAATCACACGTTTTACACTTTTCACCTATGTAAAGCGTGAAATTATGAAAATTACAATTGTACCCACTGTACCACTCATTGTTCCTCAAGGACCTATCTATTTTTGCATAATAACATAGGCAGCTTCTTCATAAATCATAGTAAGTGATTATTATAATTAAACTAAACAAAAGAAATTAAGAGTAAGTTCATCAAAATGAGCATTTAATTGAGTAAAAACCTACATCATGCGTTGCACTTGCATTAGCTATTATCCCACCACTGCCTACCTACAAGACTACAAGCGTGTTCGCAATGCCAAAACAGTTTTAGTGGAGAAATATGTATGAAAAAAAAAAAAGAGGGAACAAAATGACTGATAAAAACTACATCTGGATTGAACATTTTCATCCATCAGATTCAGAGGTATTCCTGTCAGGCCAATGGAGGAATTTGAATCCTTGAAGAGAGGGTGGCAAGTAGCTCTGTGTTGAGGAAGGGTTATCAGGAGGGTATATGTATCCTTTCCCATACCCAATTTCCTTCATTAATTTGGTTGGTGCATTCCTGAGATGAAGAGGCACCCCTTCATTCTGTCCAACTGATTCCTTCACCACCTTCTGAGCAGCTCCAATTGCTCTATAAACTGCTACAGATTTAGGAGCCAAAGCCAAGTATGCAACACATTGTGCAAGAATGACATTGCACTCAGGCATTCCTATAAAGTGACAAGCTTGGTAGCATGAAACAGCTTGATTAAGAGCTAAAGGATCAGCCAAACCGACATCCTCACTTGCAAACCTTACAAGCCTCCGTGCAATATAAAGTGGCTCTTCACCTCCTTCTAACATTCTTGCTAACCAATAAATAGCTGCATCAGCATCACTTCCCCTCATAGACTTGTGCAATGCACTGATTAAATTATAGTGTTCTTCCCCAGCTTTATCATAAGCAAGATGCTTGCATTGAAGTGCCTCCTTTGCATCCTCGACAGTAACATTAACACCAAGACATTCTTCATTATCATGTTGTACTTGTACCCGAGCAGCCGCAGTAACAGCAGCAATCTCCAACACATTCAAAGCAACACGAGCATCCCCATCACAATTGTTAGCTATAAAATCAACAACCTCATCACCAACACTGACATCAACTTGGGAAGAATCAGAACCAAAACCAAGGGTTTGCACCAACCCTTTGTCTGTATCAGTTACAGCCCTGTTGAGAAGCAAAACTAGGTGATGGGGTTGAAGAGGGTTAAGAGTAAGGACACGACAACGAGACAAAAGTGGTGTAATCAAATGAAAAGAAGGGTTTTCAGTAGTGGCACCAACGAAAACAATGCTACCATCTTCAATGACAGGTAAGAAAGAATCTTGTTGAGATTTATTAAACCGGTGAACCTCATCGACAAAGAGAACAGTGGTTTGATTTGTTTTGATTCTGAGTTTTCTAGCTTCATCAACAGCATCCCTAACGTCTTTAACGCCACTAGTAACAGCAGATAAAGAGACAAAGCGATAGAAAGTGGAAGATGTTGGTGATGAATTTACAATAGCTTTGGCAATAGTGGTTTTACCTGTGCCGGGTGGACCCCACAGGAGTATTGAAGGGAGACGGTTGCGTTGGATTGCGGAGCGGAGAATGGAATTGTTTGCGAGAAGATGGTCTTGTCCGACAACCTCGTCCAATGTTCTGGGACGCAAACGTTCGTATAAGGGTCCGTGAGTTTGGGTTTGTTTTTTGGAACGGTTGAAGAAAAATGAGGACTTGTTTTGTTGGGTTTGTGTTTGTGTTTGTGTTTGTGGTGATAACTTGATGCGTTTGGTTGGTTCCTCTGCTTGTTGTTGTTCTTGTTCTTCTTTTTGTTGTTGTTGTGAGTCAATGGGTTGTGGTGGAGATGGGGATTGGAAGAAACGGTCGAGTTTGGGTTGGAAAGCAAATGATGATGGATTAGGATTAGGATTGGAGTTGGGTTTGTGAGTGAGAATCCATTCGGTGGCTTTGACGGTGGATTTGCCGCCGGTGGCAGCCAATGCTTGGGCGGCTAACTCGTCGGGGAAACCCATGCTAAGAAGCTGTTGCATTTCCATTTTCCCTTACTCTCTGTTTCCCACTGATTTCGTATTCTCATTCATCATTTATAATGCATTCCTATCTTCATCTTTATTCGAGGTCATCATTGCAAATTTAATACTCTCTCGGCTCCATCTGTGATTTGTAACAAAAAGTTCTAGAGTTTTAACTATTAAAAAAATCAGAAATTTTAAAATTATGGATTACTTTTTTTTAAGAAGAAAGGTTATTTTTCATATTTTTAATCATTCCATATAAACAGGGTTCATGCTGAGTTTGAATTTGAAATGTTTACTTTGGATGGATGATATTATGGATGAGTTTATTATCGATGAGTTTATTAGTGATATTTATCATTTTATCTAAAACAAAAAAAATAAGACTTGTCATTTTTCAAATTACATTCAATATAATATTTAATATAATGTTATATATTCTATATAAACTATCAAACTTGTAAATCTTTATAATTTTAGTGATTTTTCGTTTTATACCATAGATTTGGTAGAAATTTGAATAAAACACAATACAAATGTAAAGATAAAAATGAGTCAACTTAAATGTTAGAGAGTTTATTACATACGCTTGGGTTTTTTAAACCTAATTTGCATAAGTCTAAGCTTGTGATGGACTTAACCAATTGTACTATGATATCTTTTCATTTTAATCTTTTAGTTTTCAAAGAAATAATATTATAATAATTTAGATTTTGATTGAGAGATAAGTAAATTTAATAAAAAAATATTTTAATTATAATTCGATGGATTTTACTGACGATCATTCTTAACTAAAGTTTATTAATCATTTAAATTCAATTACTTTAACAAAATATTAACGCTTTGTCATTTTTTTTATTAACAGTTGCGTATTAACAAATAATATTATTAAAATATAATTAACGTAAAAACTATATACAGTAGAACATATTAATTTTATTTATTAAATTTAATTTTGCTACTAAGAGTAAAATATTTCTACAGAGCTTTTATTTATTATATATATATATATATATATATATATATATATATATATATATATATATGCATGTGATAAATATTCATCAAAAAGTTTTAAAATTTGTCATTTAACAAAAAAAAAGTCTTTTAGGGCAAGTTAGCCATTAACAATTAGATAGTCTTGCTCAGTATAATTTATTTTCAAACTCAAATTTTGTATATTTGGTATAGCTTTTTTCTTTTTGATAAAAATAATATTTATATTAAAAGTGTATATCAATAGAGAATAACACAAATTTTTTAAAAAATCTACAAACTTGATAAAATTAAAGTGACTGGAATACTATACATTTGAATTTGCAACATTGACAAACTAAAGTAATTGATTGAATAATCAAAGTTAATATATCAATTTGAATAAAATAAACGTCACACTTAATTATCGAGATAAAAAAAAACACAAAGAAAAATAATATGAATAAGAAAAGTGAATAATAATATGTTATTTATGTAAAAGTATATAATAAAAACATGAATATAAATGATTTCGAACTAAAAAATGAAAAAGAAATAGAAGAGAAAGAAAAGTGTGATGACTTAGTCAGTTTTTGATTTATTTTTATGTTCAATTTAACTTATTTCCACCTTTAATTTTAGCTATTGTATTTTTTTTAATGGTAAAAAAATCTATAATTATTTGAATAAAATTTATTTTATTTTTAAAATAAGTTTATAATTTTTTTTTAAATATCAACTTAATTGAACTGAACAACATTATTTAGATGAAGACATGAGAATTTAAAATTGGACCATTACACAAAATCTATCTAAAATATGAATACAAAATTATTTTTAATGAAGACATGAGAATTTATGATGTAGTTAGCAACTAAGTACTAAGTACTAACCACTACTACTAGTAGATGGAAACGAACGGTATTATCAGAATAGGAACGACAATGAGTTCTCACGTCGTTTCACTTCCCGTCGTCTCAACCACATCAAACGACAACACCCAAATCCACGTTGCTTCGAAACAGAAAGAATGGAACAAAGCCATAAGCACCAGCATTCGTTCTCGTCTCAGTAAACTATGCCGACAAGGCCAACCCCACCTCGCTCGCCACCTCCTCGAAACTATCCCCCGCCCCTCAACCGTCGTCTGGAATTCCGTCATCATCGGATTCGTCTGCAACAACATGCCTCTCGAAGCTCTTCTCTTATACGCTCAAATGAGGAAATCCGCACCTCACATTCGTTTTGATCCTTACACTTTCTCTTCAACTCTCAAAGCTTGTGCCGTAACCAACGACGTTGTTACCGGTAAAGCTATCCACTCTCATTTTCTTCGTTCTCATTCAAATTCAATTTCAAACCCTGGTCCTAGTAGAATTGTTTACAATTCTCTATTGAATATGTACTCTTCTTGTCAACATGATTATGTCCTCAAAGTGTTTGCTGTTATGCGTAAACGAAATGTCGTCGCTTGGAATACCTTAATTTCTTGGTATGTTAAGACCAATTGCTATCATCAAGCGCTTAGTGCTTTTGATACTATGATCAATCTCAATGTAACGCCTACTCCTGTTACTTTTGTTAACCTCTTCCCTGCTTTATCTAAACTCGGTGATTCCAGAATTGCTCACTTGTTTTATGGATTTCTTCTCAAATTTGGTGATGAGTATGTTAATGATGTGTTTGTTGTTAGTTCTGCAATTCTCATGTTTGCCGATCTTGGTTGCATGGATTATGCTCGTAAGGTTTTCGATCAATGTTCTAATAAAAATACTGAGATTTGGAATACTATGATTGCTGCTTATGTTCAAAATAATCTCCCTGTTGAAGCAATTGATGTGTTCATTCAAGCATTGGAGTCAGAGGAGGAGGAGGGTATCTGCGATGATGTAACTTTTCTTTCTGTTATTACTGCTATTTCACAGCTGCAGCAAGTCAAATTGGCTGAGCAGCTGCATGCATTTGTTGTAAAAAGTTTGCCAGTTTCACCGATTATAATTCTCAATGCTGTAATTGTTATGTACTCAAGGTGCAATCTTGTTAATACTTCGTTTAAGGTTTTTGATAAGATGTTAGAAAGGGATGCTGTTTCGTGGAATACCATAATATCTGCCTTTGTACAGAATGGTTTTGATGAGGAAGCGCTTATGCTTGTCTGTGAGATGCAGAAGCAAAGGTTTTTGATTGATTCTGTTACCGCAAGTGCCCTTCTTTCTGCAGCTTCTAATCTTAGGAATTTGTATATTGGAAGGCAAACTCATGCATATCTGATTCGCCGTGGGATACAGTTTGAGGGGATGGAGAGTTATCTGATTGATATGTACGCAAAATCCGGCTTGATTAGGACTTCCGAATTGTTGTTTGAGAAGAACTGCTCTAGTGATAGAGACCAGGCCACATGGAATGCTATGATTGCTGGTTATACTCAGAATGGGCTCAATGAGAAAGCTATTCTCCTTCTTAAAGAGATGTTGGTGCACAAGGTACCACCAAATGCAGTGACCTTGGCATCAATTCTTCCTGCTTGCAATTCAATGGGAAGCATCGGATTTGTTAGGCAACTTCATGGATTCTCCATACGTCATGTCTTGGAGAAAAATGTTTATGTGGGAACTGCCTTAACCGACACGTACTCCAAATGTGGCGCAATTAGTTATGCTGAAAATGTCTTTGTGAGAACACCTGAGAAAAATTTGGTCACATACACCACAATGATGATGTGCTATGGTCAACATGGGATGGGTAAGAGAGCTCTTACATTGTATGATTCTATGCTGAGATCTGGCATTAAGCCTGATGCAGTTACTTTTGTTGCCATCTTGTCTGCTTGTAATTATACTGGATTGGTTGATGAAGGCCTTCAAATATTTGAATCAATGGAGAAAATTCATAAAATCAAGCCCACAATCGAACATTATTGTTGTGTTGCAGACATGTTAGGGAGGGTGGGGAAGGTGGTTGAAGCCTATGAGTTTGTCAAGGGATTGGGTGAGGATGGCAACACAATGGAAATCTGGGGATCTCTTCTCGGGGCTTGCAAAAATCATGGGCATTTTGAATTGGGAAAAGTTGTTGCCAAAAAATTGCTGAATATGGGTGCGGAGAAAAGGATGGCAGGATATCATGTTCTGCTCTCAAATATTTATGCAGAGGAAGGAGAGTGGGAAAATGTTGACAGAGTTAGAAAGAAGATGAAGGAAAAAGGTTTGCAAAAGGAAACAGGATGTAGTTGGATTGAGATAGTTGGGTTTGTAAATTGCTTTGTATCTAGAGACGAGAAGCACACTCAAAGTGATGAAATATATTATATGTTGGACAAGTTGACTCTGGACATGAAAGATGCGGGTTACAAGCCACTTTACAGCTCAAATTTAAATGATTTTGGATTCTGATAATGAATCGAATAATTATTACAAGTTTTATCAAAGTGAGATGTTGGTTGCTTTATGGTGGGCAGTTATCACGAAAGTGACATGGTTAAAATAGTCACAGGATCAAGTATAACTGATGATAGTTTCATGACCTGCATAAATGTAAAGTATGTTCACCACAACAGCCACAGGTTTGAAACAGATTGTAATTGGTGAACAAAACAATCAATTCATGTATTTATATATACATAAGATTATGCAAACTCCTATCTGTTATAATTACGATACATCTAGAAGTGCCTAAGAAGGCATGATGAGTGGCTTAATTTGACACTTCCAGATAAACTATACAATTGTACATTGTAACATTTAGCCTCTTTACTTTGACATGTATAACTACCCAATGGGTCTGACTCCTGGCAAACTGTAAATTCAATGGTGTATGTATAGAACAGGATACCATGTATGCTGATAGCCGTTTATATTGGAATTGTACCGGTATACAAGTTTTGTTTGTGACTTGAGACTTTATTTGGGTTTTGTTGATGCTTTTAAATTGCATGGCATATTTAATTTAATTTAGTCTCTCCACCTTACAGTTCAGGCCAAAACCATTTATTCCGTTTCCTTGCTTTTTGTTGTAAGTGGTGTTCTCAATATTCTTCTCCTTCAAGATGCACAGATATTTCGTTTTGACTTGCATTGTTCTTCTAGTTTGATTTGACCGAGCTATTGTGTTTCTATTTGCAGATTTCTTCTTCTCTGCCAAGCCATTGAAATTAACATCACTTTAGTCAATGTGTCTGCCTAACATCACTCCAAGGTCTGTTTTTATTCTTTTGAAAGATCATACTCTCTGTGTCTCTGCTTAAAGTTTTGCATGACATTGAAACATATTGATACAAGTGTGAGTTGTTTTAGTATGCTTTTCTTGAAAAATGAAAAGAATAGATTAATAAAACTATGTGACAATTTTGACCTGCAGAGATATTGAGAGATAGAGATTCCACCATCTTTTAGTTCCTAACATCAGATTCCATTACTTTTAGTTCCTGTCGTCACATTCCATTACAAAAACACTTACGTGACTGAATGAGGTTTACATACATGGCACCTCTAAGTAGGGATTTTCTTAAGGTAATTGCTCATCTGCTCACGTTTTTGCTCACAAGGTGTAAAATACACAGCTGAAAGCTGGCTTTCTGTAACATATTTTAGTCAATTTTGTACTATCAGAAGTTATCATTTTTTTGTAACAAGTTAGTCTTTTAACTTTTTTTTTTGTGTCAAGTTCGTCTTTTATGTTTTTAAATATCTACACCGAAGATCTCAATTTCAAAAAATTGAATCCTCAAATTCTCCCAAATTTTCCAATAAATTAATGTAGTTCTTAAGGGATTTTGATTGCAGTAATCATAAGAAAATAAACTCTCAATCAATTTTTTGAAATATATTTAAACAAGAGAGAATTCGAGTGATATACATATTAAGGTTCTTGAAATTAAACGTGAAACTATCTTAATCCAGATTATGAAATCACATGAAAATTTATTATGTTGTTATTTATATGATTGATAATAAAATTCACAGTAAAATTTTAAAAATTTCTAACTACAAATGATTGAAATGAGATTTACAAACATAAAACATTAAACTATTACAAAAAAAGTTAAATGATCAATATGATGTTTTCGTGGAACTAAAGGATTACTAAATGCATTTTGCCTACGATATCAAAGTTGTAGGGTACAAACACACATGAAGTGTATTATTTCACATTGGATTGATCTATGTAGTAATTCAACTAATACATACCCTCCAACCATTTTGTATGTGGTTAGTAGCATAATTTCAAACTTGATTTGTAATGTAATCAATCAATTGACCTAAGTAAGTGTAAGAAGATCCACCTTCTAACAATACATTCCTACTCTTTTCAGACATTTCTTTCACTTTCTTTCTTACCTCTCCATCTTTTTCCAACACATTCCTTATTCCTCTCTCGATCTTGTCAGCATCTAAAAGATAGTTACGTCCGAGATCAAACTCCAACCTATAATCCAATGCGATCTCGACGGCCACCTTCAACTCACGTACGAGTTGGAAAGCATTGGTCTGTTGTTCAGCAAATAGTGGCCACGTGGCAATAGGCACACCATAATATACACTTTCCAACGTTGAATTCCAACCACAATGTGAAACGAATCCTCCTGTGGCTTGATGTGCTAGTACTTGAACTTGAGGGGCCCACCCAATTACCCTTCCAATATTAGCCGTTCGATCTAAGAACCCTTCGGGTAAAACCTCAAGCAATTCAGAAAGAGTGTAATCAGAGGGCGGAACCATAGTTCCCTTCAATTGGGGTTTACGTAGGGACCACAAGAAGCGGACCCCACTTCTCTCAATAGCAAGTGCGATCTCTCTAACCTGTTCCTCATCGAAAGTACCCATGCTCCCAAAGCAGAGGAAAATTACCGAAGAAGGAGGCTGATCATCGAGCCACTTAATGATGACATCATAATCAACATTGGGCTTGGGATTTAATATGGGTCCCACAGGATATATGGGTAAATCACGTAAGGTAGGATCTTCTAAAAATGAACGAACTGCGTGAGGCTCAAGCTCATGAAACGAATTTACTATAATGCCACTGGCTTTCTTAAGGCCTCTACCATATTTGATGAAAGACGATTCCCATTCCTTACGGAGCACTACAGTGGGCAACGTGTTTGTAGCAACCGGGTTAGCGAAACTCGGAATATTCAACTCATCTTGCTGCAACAGCAACTCAGTGTCTTGCTGTTCCCAAATGGTGTGAAGATGAAGCATCAAACCAAGGAAAGCAACACCTGAAGTGAAGAAGACAAGCGAAGGGACACCTAACTCGTTGGCAATATCAATCATTGTGGTACAGAACATGTCAACAACGAAAGCAGCGAGTGTTCCAGTGAGGTTGGAAACAGCTTGTTTAACGTTGGATTTTTGTGTTTCAATGAGAGCACTTATGGACTTACCTACATTAGAGGTGGAGGAAACATGAGTAGTAGTTTGAGGGAGGTTGATGACGTGGAGGTTTTCTGATTCGGTAAGTGAATAATTAGTTTGTTTTTCATCGGTTTCTGGGAAATTGATGACTAAGACAGTTATATTGAGACGGTTATTACGGTTGATGAGAAGGTTGGCAAATTCAATGGTGGAGATTAGATGTCCTACACCTGGAGAAGGGATAAACACCACTTCTATTTTCTTCATAATGTTTAACACATACAGTTTCACTCACACAACTAAATAACTATAGCTAGAACTTAGAAGCTAGCACATGTTAATAATATATATATGAATACCTTCACTTCCCCATAAAGCAGGTTGCTATTACTAATTACTTTCCTAATATTTGGATCCTGCAATTTTTTGTGGTGAGCAACGATTGGGAAACCTGAATCACTCATTATCTTATCATCTTGGTTGGTTCATATAATAGGACAAGATGAAACAATGACACATATGAGATTACAAGTGTTGCCGACAACATGGTAATACTCCCATTCCATGTTCAAAATACAATAATACAAAAGTACGATAATATTTTAAAAATTACGTACATCGTAATAATTGAAGGGTATTACAGAAAAAAAAAATTGTTTTTGAAAATTAAAAATGTTATTTATTTTGAGACAATTTTAAACTTTTTTATTTTTATTTTGACACACTTTGGACACTTCTCATATACATCTATATTAATACTAGACATCTTTTTAAAATGGCTTTTAAAAAGTAATATATTAACATTTCAAAAATTCTTGCATATGCACATCTTTTCAAATAAAACACACATTTTCATCTACTACAATATTTAACTATGACAACCATTTCTAACTTTTGGGTAGTAGATAAATGTTTAGAATTTTTTATAAAGAAATAAATTGTAAATTTGATTTCTGAAATTTGATTTTGTGATTCATAGATAGGCAGGACATGGTCCATGTGTACTAGCAGGAACAGGACTGAGCAACACATGTCTGTCTCTATCTTACTTTTTGGGTCAAGTCGTCTCTTTGTCTAAGCATGCATATGACTATGAAGTTCACCTCTTAATTGTGGATTGTTTTGGAGACTTTTCAGATCTGAATTTTCAAATGTATATAGTTTGAACTTTTGTTTTGTTTTTTTTTTTGTAAAATGAAGTTCATAATCATAGATCGTCAGTAAGGATCACAACAGTCCACTTTTCAACTGCATGCAAAAACATGATAGAGGCTATAAGCTGCAAAACACAATTAGAGCGATGAAATAACTCAGTTTTGTTTCCATCATTTAGATCTAAAATAGTGAACATGCTGCAAAAATCATCAAAGGTAGTGGAGGTGAATTCTCAAACACTAAATCTGACATCCATGTTCTTTTTCAACTTTTTGAATATTTCAAATGCATTGCCCAATGATCGTAGTGGCCATCAAACTTAGGAATTGCAGTTGCATGAAATTACTTAAGTTAGCCATATAAGAAGAAAAAATGCAATTATATCTTTATTACTTGAGTTAGTCATATAGATCATATCTTTAAATTTTGACATTAACCTATAATCATTTTTTTATGTCAACAAGATCCGTTAAAATCAACGTCGACAGTGTAATTCTATGTAACGTTAATTTTGATACATTATATATTAAACGATTATAAATTAAAATCAAGATTTATAGATATAATATATATGATATTACTTTTCAATCCAACGGCTGATTTAAAATAATATTTATCTGACATAATTTTATTGAAAAAATTTTATTGAATAAGTATAATTCTTTGAATGTAATATAATATTTTTATATATATATAGTACTCACCATCTTTAATGTGAATAGTTGAACTTGTTTATCTTTCGTATCACATATAGTTGACTAAAACGAAGTGTGGTTAGAAGGCCACAATCCGTGGATTGTGAACCTTCCATTTGGTATTACAGGACAATAGTTATTCCTACAGAACGCTGGTGGCCATTGTTCCACCATTTTAAAAAAATGATACGAAGCGAGACATGGAGGTGGAAAAGTAAAACATATGAAAAATATCATAACAAGTATTTTCATGGCTACAGGAGGGACCTTTTGTTTCTTGCTTGAGGTGAATTTCATTTCTAACAACGAGAGCTATGTGTATAATTGATCAATATTCAAATAATGGTATGGTATATATAGATAAAAGTTCGGATATTCAAATACATAGATTCATTCTTTCTATGTTGATGTGGACAAAAAATATGGTAACATGATGTCAAACCGATTTTACTTTTAATTTACTAGTACAAAACTATTAAAATAATAAGAAAAAAACAATTCACATGCTTCTTCACATGTTGCTTCACACCCATCTACGAGTAAACAAGTCACAAAAGCTAACACACCATTATGCATTTAAAACATGCAAGAAATGGGATAAGGAATGGGTAGTACTTCTTAGTAGCCTAAAAAATATTATGAGTCATTATACACAAATACTTTGGAAGCTTGGCACGTCTAATACAAGTTATATTACATTCTTAATTAGCCGGGAGTAATCTTCAACTTTTCTTTTAAAAGTTGGGTTTTAAAATTTCTATGAGTGACTATTTTTCTTGTTTATAATAGTTATCTTAAATTTTTTATTATTGACAACTTGTTTTGTGCATAATAGTTATTTTAAATTTTTTATCAGCGGCAACTTATCTCGTATATAATAGTTATTTTAAATTTTTTATCAGCGACAACTTATCTCGTATATATTAATTATTTTAAAATTTTTATCAACGACAACTTATCACATATATAATATATTAAAATATTTATCTGTGACAATTTTTTTGGTATATGAGAGTTAAATCTCATCATTAATATACCGTTGTCCCCTCATAAAAAATGAAAGTCTGTATATAAAAATTTACTGTTAAAGTTAATTAATTCAAATATGTTTTTTTAATCGTCCTTTTATACTTTCAATTTTTTTGTTATCGATGGAACGGTGATTTTGTGGAAGTCATAATTGCAAGTAACAAATTTGACTAATCTGTTGGCAATTTTGAAAAAACAAGTTTCCTTCTATATATTTATTTCAATTATGTTTGAAAAGTTTGACAAAATATTTAAGAATAGGGTATAAAAAAAGATGTTTTAACAATGTTTCATGTATATAATTTATTATGATATAGAGATCACATTATATGTAATTTTCTTGTCAATTATCTATATTGATCTATGTCATCAAAGTGCATCACTGTGATGATCATTGGGGTTTAGTCGCATTATACGTCAACTGTGATCCTATTATTGATGTATGAGGTAGATCAGATTATAAAAAAGAAATTAAAAATAAATAGCATTCAAATGTCCACGTAACAAATTCTAATACAATTATTAAGATACACAGCTCAATCAAGTGAGAGATTGTTGGAATATTTTTATTAATTATTTTATTTAATTATTATATTCCAATATTATTTTATGGATAAATATTTTTATTTAATTATATTAGATATTTAATCATACAAGGGTAATAACAATTTAATTTTTTTTATTGAAAACTGCATGTCTCACTAATTTTTGAATAAATACAAGTCTCGCTTAACGAATAAGGTTTGTAGAACAATGAAAAAATTTGTAGTTAAAGATGGTTGTTGAAAAGCTTTTATCTTCCAAATGTTTGGGCTGTGGGTTTGTTAACTAAATTGTAATTTGGCCTATATAAGGCTTACACTAATTGAATAATAAAGATATAATTGCATTTTTTTCTCGTTTACTATTTTCTCTTTTACCCTTACAATTGGTATTAGAGGACTTGTCGGAGGAGAATGCAAACTTTTTTGAGTTTGATAAGGTGGAAGAACTTTATTAAAACTCAACCATAAATTTTATTTGTTACAACTTATTTTTATCTATGTCATATATTCTAATATTTGTCAATTTATAAAAATTCTGATCGAAACCTTTCAAAGTACACTATTTCTTCTATCTTCTATCTTCTACTTCCATTTTATTTTGTTTCACCAAAATGTAACACAAACCTTTTCACTTGGTTGTTCAAGTACAATTATTTCACACATTGTGCAATTTCAACTTTTATTTATCACTCAATGATTCATTAATACACTTAAAAGCTCTAATTACTCATCAAACCTTTGATTTCAATAACTCACACAAAAAAGAACAAACCATTCAATATCTTCAAAGCATCACAACGCAAGTTCGACTATTTACACACATAAAGATCCATATTTTGTTTTTCAATCACCGTCTTGCATTTGGTTCCAGCAATGATAAATACATTCTTCACTCATTTGTGTGACACATTTCCAGTTCATACGGATACTTCAATAATATTATTCTTCAATAATATTTCTGTGTTTTCAATTATTGTTGAAGATCATATATAACTATTATTGCGGAGTTTAGTTTTTTCCCTATGATGTTGAATGCATTTTTCGTTTTATAGTTAAAAAATACAAATCATAATCAAAACAACAAAAAGATGAATAATATTAAATATTTAGAAATGAATAACTTTTAATCGTTTCACTATTCACTCGAAACTTTCTATATCTTAAACATCCACAAACTTTTCTTGCTTATAATATTTTGCAACCCACTCTTGAAGTTTCTTGCCTGTATCAAATAATTATTTGAAAATTTCATTTCACATTCTAATTATTTAGACAAAAAAATAGTTAAAGTAACATTTTTCATCCAAAATATCATAACTATAAATTTTGGTTACACTCTGTGTTAAATTTTTATTAGGCTTGACAATTTTGTGTAACTAATATTTTTATTATTTAAAAAACATTATTATTATTTAAGGTTTTTGAACTTTAAGAAATTTCTATTTTGCTTTGTAGTGTTCTTTCCATATATATCACCTATATTTGCACACATGAATAATTGTTTTAATATTTTGAATGTTATTATGAACATTATTTTTAACAAACTACTACTCATGAATGAATGCTATAATAAACTGCTAGACACACATGATCATTTAGTGCATGTTTAGATTGAAGGTAAGATCGACAGAATTATGATAAACATAAAATATTTAAAATGTCAAAAAGTACATAAATTTATAAATCATATACAATGAAGAATATATTACAGTTAACTGTACAACTTTAACAATAAAAAAATGTATAACTATTTAACAATTAAGTCGCCATTGATATTACTATTCTTCTGGATTCACGTAGACATATAACCTTTTTTTGTGCTTATGTTATTCGTTAGTTTCTTTGAACCTAACCATCCCTATTCTCGAAAGTCTTTAAATAGAGGCTTCCACCCTTTTAGAAATGATCTTTTTACATGTTTAGAAATTGAGTCATGGAAATCATTATAGAAGCATATCTGCTCTTATATATCATTCTCTTTGGAGAGACTTTCTCGTATGTATTATTTCTCTTCTGTTTTTCTAAATATTAGTGTTCTTCCTCTAAATAATTGTTGGAATTCAATTCTTGTGTTCCTAAGAGTTTCTAACATAGGTTTGTTTTTAAAGATAAACCATTCTTAGCTTGATATTTGTGTGATTTATATATCTTGTTTTGATTTGGAATACTTTTCTTTTTCTTATGAATCTCCGACTAGATAGCTTGTACATATAGTTTATTGATTGATTTTATGTTTTCATGGACTATATCATGAAATTACTGCAATAATATCATGTTTAGTCCAAATTTCAACTTGTAAATGAAATCGTTTGAAGTTATTATCACTTATTAAGTATAATGTATTGCATAGATTAGACAACTACTAGATCATGTTACTATGTCAATATTTTCATATATGCCGATAGTGTAAAAAAAGTTATATTGCGTCAATCACAATCCAATCGTTATATTATTAGATATGTTTGACTTTTATTATAATTACCTATAAAATCATGATTATGAATGGTTGTGGTGTACTTTTATCGTACCTGCCTCTAAAATCATAACCATAAATGGTTCTGATGTAGTGACAATATAAATTGTTTACATTGACAATACATTACAATTAAACTCTTTACAAAATATGAAAAAATTGAAATTCATATTGTTTTTTTAACTTTTTTCTCTTACCACATCACCCAAATCAATTGATCGTTTAATAAAATATTTTTAACTAATTGATCAGAGACAAATATTTAATTTGTGTGCTTTGAATATGAGATGAACACAATTTTTAACATGAAAAACTTCTAGAGAACAAAAACCACAGGAGTAAAAGCTTTCACTATAATAACTAAATAGTACACCAGAGTCTTCAGAGAAGAGAAGATAAAACTAATAAAACTGTATATTAAAATAACAAATTTATTGGTAGAAATATCATACTAAAATTGTAGATCAAACAGAACAAGTTTACTACACATGTGTTATCACCACCGGAATCAAGCTTTTTCTTCTCTTCTCCCCTTGTTACCGTTGCCATCACAACTTTTCCTTTCTGTTAATTAAAGACATAATCTTATGTTATTTTCAACAACAAAACTGCTATATTATTTATTAATTATGTTTTAATATTTTATTCATCATTTATCTTTTACTAAATATTTGTTTTGGTTTTGTATGTCATTTTTATTCATTTATATCATTTATTTTTTATAAGCGATGAAATTTAATCATTTTCACTATAATTCTTTCAAATAGTTGTATGTTATTGTCATAAATCATTGATGTCTAATTTTGGAACATTTATAAAGTTAAATGTGCAAAATTAACAAGGAGGAGATGCATATACATAGAACTTTGATAAATGTTCTCCATAACAAAGAGTTTATATATATTTCAAAACATGCAAGGAGAGTTTTTCAAGTGCAAACCTATTATTAGGTTAAATTGATATTTTTTAAGGATATTATAATGGGTATATTGGCTAAAAATGATCCCAATGACGGGTTGTGGTTATAATTTTATTGTGATTGTGACAAAGATTAAAGTTTACCACTTACAAAAATTAAAAAAAGATAAATGACTAAAATAAATATTTAGTAAAAGATAAAGACAAAAAATTATTTGTTTAAAAAACAAAGACATATTAATTATTTTATGTTTCTTTTCCTATAAAATAAAATACATGGCTAGTTACCGTAAAAAAGTATTAGGAAAATCCCTCTTCATATTGGTGGGCTATGCAAGTGTTTCGCTAACAAATCTCTAATTTTGTTGGGTTTGCATGCTTTGAGTGTGTTTTAAATCCCAACCAAAACTCGTTCTTGTTGGAGTTGAAGATGGAGAAACTTGTGGCTGTGACGAACGAAGATTTAAAGGTAAGAAAAAAAACTTCATCATATTCATGATGATCTTGCTTTCACCATTCTATCAAAACTACCTCTTAAATCTGTGAAACGTTTTGAATGTGTAAATAAATCATGGTCAATTTTATTTGAAAATCCTAATTTCATGAAAATGTTCCACAACCATTTCTTATCTAATAATAAAGATTCTGATTACATTGATACCTTTATCCTACTAGAAGAGGCTGAACCGCCTGCGACACGTGATTCACCTCGCCATTGGACATTCTATTTGCTCTCAGGTGAAAGTGAGAGGTTTGATAATAGGATTAAGTTAGATTTGCCATTTTCATTTGAAGAGTTTGGCAGTAGTCTTTTTATTTTAGGTTTGGATAGCGTTAATGGTATTATTTGTCTTTGTCAAAAACACGCATTTAAGCTCCGAATTGTATTATGGAACCCAGCTACTGCCGAATTTATTGTCATTCCTCCCAGCCCTGAGGAGTGTGTACCACCTTACCGGAGCCCTGTTTTTGATTTTCTTGGATTTGGTTATGACCATATTAAAGATGACTATAAAGTCATTCGACATATAACGTTTTACCCCAAAACTGACGAAGAAGAAGATGTGCCGTTGAAAGATAAATCGCTTGACCCCGTGTTAGAAATTTATAGTGTTAGTAGTAATTCTTGGAGGATACTCAATATCGACGTGCCTTATAGCCATAATGATGATTTCATGTATGGTACCAGAGTGTACATCAATCGAATGTGTCATTGGTGGAGTAAAAGACATTCACATTTTGAAGAATGTTTGATATCGTTTGACTTGATCAACGAGGCGTTGGTTACAACACCTGCGTCGTTTGACATGTATGAAGGTTGTGAACTTGGATGGATGGTGAGACGCTTGGTGGTGTTAAATGAGTCAATTTCTTTGATCTCAAATTGTCACGATACCACTACCTTTTACATTTCAATTTTGGGCGAACTTGGCGTGGAGAAATCATGGATTAAACTCTTCATTATTGGGCCCACACCTTTCATTGAGTGTCCCATTGGTGTTGGGAAGAAGGGTAACATTTGCTTCAAAAAATATAATGATGAGCTAGTCTGGATTGATTTAAGAACCCATATAATTGATGAAATTGGTCTTAATGGAGAAAAGTGGGGTTGTAGGATAGGAATTTATGAGGAAAACCTTTTTCCGATTGGAGGAATTAATAATTAGTTTCCCATTGGGCTTGCAAACTGACTTAAAAAAAATACAAGAACAAAAAATAGAATTTTAAATGTACCAATCATGGTGTGCATTTATCTGAAACTATGTATTGACTCTTAAAAGTTTTAAGTTAAAATAATAATATGATATTTTAGAATATTGATGGAAAGTAGGTGGTTTATGAGGGATATATATGTCTAATAAGATTATTAGTGTAATAATCAACCACTCATCTTCATTGTAAACTTTACTCTTATTTGAGCGGACTATACTGTAAATAAGATTCTTTACACATGATAGTTAGACCATTCATCTTAGCATGACTTTAAACTTTAGAGTAGAGAACTTGATATACCATAAATTTTACTCTTATTTGAGCAAACTATGATCAGATCTTGTTTCGCAATAATTATTTAATGTCCTTTGTGATTGTATTTGTTTGATGAAATGCTTGGGGGAGTGTGCACAAGTGTTCCTACTTTAATTTTAGAAAAAGATGAATCTTCATAATGTGAATCATTAATTTTAGAAAAAGATGAATCTTCATAATGTGAATCATTGATTTAAGTCAAACATATCTAATAATATAACGACTGTGATTGACGCAATATAACTTTTTTTACACTAACGGCGTATATGAAAATATTTACATAGTTATATGATCTAGTAGTTGTCTAATCTATGCAATACATTATACTTAACAAATGATAATGACTTCAAACGATTCCATTTACAAGTTGAAATTTGGACTGAACATGATATTGTTGCAGGAATTTCGTGATATAGTCCATGTAAACATAAAATCAATCAATAAACTTTATGTACAAGGTATCTAGTCGGAGATTCATAAGAAAAAGAAAAGTATTCCAAATCAAAACAAGATATATAAATCACACAAATATCAAGCTAGAACATAGTTTATCTTTAAAAACAAACCTCTGTCAGAAACTGTTAGGAACACCAGAATTGAACTCCAACAATTATTTTGAGGAAGAACACTAATATTTAGAAAAAACAGAAGAGCGTATACGCTTCTATAATGATTTCCATCAATCAATTTCTAAACTTGTAAAAATATCATTTTTTAAAAAGTGGAAGCCTCTATTTAAAGACTTTTGAGAATAGAGATGGTTAGGTCCAAGGTAACTAACGAATAACATAAATAAATAAAACAGTTACACTTATATATACTAATTATCCATATATTTCTCTATTAGCATGTAAGCCTAGGCCATCTTTCTCTTCTTGATGGACTCCTCAATTGACTTTAAACCATTTACAAAAACCAATTATCAATGCCAAAGAGGAACAGTCATACTTTTACCTTTCCATTAGACACGATCATGAGATGAGACGCTTTATTTTATCAAATTGCAACTATAGAAGACAATGAAATAAAGAAAACTAGTTGAGAAGAGAAACTAATGTTGAATCAATAGAATAAAGTATATCTCTATGTGAATCCAGAAGAACAGTAATACCAATGGCGACTTAATTGTTAAATAGTTATACATTTCTTTATTGTTAAAGTTGTACGGTTAACCGTAATATATTCTTCATTGTATATGATTTATAAATTTATGTACTTTTTGATATTTTAAATTTTTTATGTTTATTTTAATTCTGTCAATCTTACCGTCAATCTAAACATGCACTAAATGATATTGTATGTCTTGGAGTTTACTATAACATTCATTCATGAGTAGTAGTTTGTTAAAAACAATGTTCATAATAACATTCAAAATATTAAAACAATTCTTCACGTATGCAAATATATGTGATATATATGGAAAAAACACTACAAAGCAAAATAGAAATTTCTTAAAGTTCAAAAACCTTAAATAATTGTTAGAATATTAGAAAATATCTTATAATATCTTTTATATTATATTAGAGTGTCTTGGGTTATTTTCTAGGATCAATTTATAATCATAAAGGTATATTAGAATATCTCTAATTATTATTATGATTTGTTCCTGATTAGGATTGAGTCTTTGTTTCTCTATAAATAGAGATTAAATTTGAGTCTTTTGTAATCAAGTCAGCATTAAACTATTATCAATAATATTGAAACCCTAATTATGTTCTCTCCTCTTTTTCTCTAAAATCCCACAACTTCAACATGGTATCTAAAGCATATTTCGATCCTCCTTGAACGATCTTGCCTCTATTCCGTTGCCGAGTTTCCAACAGTTAGGGAATATAATCATAGTTTCTCTTTTTCAATGTGATCATTCCTTTTTCAAATATTTCGATATCGATTTTACTTGTTTTTCATTCAGTTTACTACTGCCGCTGTCACCGTTTCTGGAAACTTTTTTGGCAAAGGACCTTCAGCCCTCAGCGTTTCCGGCAAACGACCTTAGTTTCGGACTACGGTTACACCTGCTATCTCCAAGATTCGTAGCTTAGTTGGTTAGAGTGTTGTGGCTATTAACCACAGGGTTGGAGGTTCAACCCTTTTAGTTTTGGAGCCCCAAACCCGATTGGGCTGTGGAAAGCTTTACAGATTGCTACTGTCTGCCATCGCTGCTGGAAAAGTTTTACCGCATGGTTCAGTTTCTTCGTTGTATCCCTTATCCATTTTGATCGTCGGTGGGTTTATCCTTAGACTATTTACTGCCGTCATCGCCACTTTGAATCACAGTGTTGGTGCTGTGATTTCGCCTTTTTGGAAGGGATAAGCCTATTCATTCCTTCCTCGGTGGCAAAAAGCCTGCTGATGTGTTTTTATGAAAGAACAAGAAGATATCTGCTGGTGCACTTGCGTAGCGACTGCTGTTTGGGTGTTTTCTGGAGCTGCTTGAATAACAGTTTCTTACTCTTGTATCTAACATTTTGATTCTGCTGCTTGCATTGTTGTTTTTGTGGTCCAATGCTCTTACATTTATTCACAAGAACAAGAATAGTCGGGATAAAGAAAATCCCGAAGTTAGAAAAAAGAAAAAAGAAAATAAGATTGCATTCTATTTTCAGTAATGTCTCCTTCATTTGCTGAGCCAACAAAGGCGGAAGAGAGTTTCCAGATTCTTAATCAATTAAATGATTTGACGAATCTTGTTGATCCAAATACTAGCTTTCATCAAACTCGTGCTTACAGGGATGATATGATTAAAATACTTGGCGAGAATCATCAGCTCAATGAATTTCTAAATACCTTATATTTCAAGTGCTCCTATTTGCTATTCAATAAGGAGCATGCAACAGCTATTCTTTCAGAAGTCATCAGATATAAATCTGCAGAGAATGATCAGCGTATACAATCTTGCATGAAGATATTAGTGATAATTTGCTCCATTGGTTCTGGCCTTTCTTTTGGACACAAACCAAAATTTGTCATGGCAACTCTTTGCTTCTTCCGCTTCTGGCTTGGTTTTGGTATTGGTGGAGACTACTCACTTTCGGCTACCATAATGTCAGAGTATTCTAATAAGAAGACTCGAGGTGCCTTCATTGTTGTTGTCTTTGCCATGTAGGTTTTTGAAATCTTGGGAGGTGGTGTATTTGCAATCATAGCTTTAGCTGGTAACCTCTTTCATTAAACTTGCCTCAGCCTCCTGGTTATGAATCTGCCATCGTATTCTAGTTTTGGGCTTCCTTTTTACTTTCTTGGTGCACAATTGTTCTCGCTTTGACGATTTCAGATTTGCCATTACTCTCCAATTTTGATCAACGAAAATATGTGTCATTGTTCAAACAACCGTTATCTCTCCTGTTTTGGACGCATTTTGTTATTCCGTTGATCGATCATGACGTCGTTTCGTTAGAGCCGTGCTGCTTCTTTTTCGTATTTGTCATGCAATTTAGTTATTACTAATATATTATTATAGTGGCTTATATTCTCATCGAAGATCATTCTGGTGGTGTCGTTTTCCCACATATGAATTATATCAGTGATGACTTCTTCTTCCGTTAATGGTTATTCTAACGGTATCTTTTATTTTCATGACCCACTTTATCTTGGCAATTTGTACCAGATGCACTGACAATTTCTTTCTCTCCTTGAAGCACGCCTTTCTTTTCTAGAAGCAGATTCAAGTTTAAATATTTTGAGTCTCCGATATTATTGGTTTGGAGCTTCCAAATGCAGTTTTTTTGAAGAACATACCTTGCTTTGTTCGATTGCTTGCCATGAATTTCTCTCATGCTGATGATCATTCCAACTATCTGGTTAGGCAATATTTATAGCAATTTTCTCCGACTTCACCTTCATCCCTGAGTTGTCTTTCCATCCTTTTTTATTATTTTGCGGAGTAAAACATTGTTTTCTTGTAGCAAGCTAAAGCTTACTAAGCTTTATATTATATTAGAGTATCTTGAGTTATTTTCTAGGATCAATTTATAATCATAAAGGTATCTTAGAATATCTATAATTATTATTATGATTTGTTCCTGATTTAGGATTGAGTCTATGTTTCTCTATAAATAGAGATTAGTATTGAGTGTTTTGTAATCAAGTCAGCATTAAACTATTATCAATAATATTGAAACCCTAATTATTTTCTCTCATCTTTTTCTCTAAAATCCCACAACTTCAACAATAATAATAATGTTTTTTATATAATAAAAATATTAGTTACACAAAATTGTCAAGCCTAATGAAAATTCAATACAGAGTGTAACCAAAATCTATAGCTATGACATTTTGGATGAAGAACAATTTCAATTACTTTAACTATTTTTTCGTCTAAATAATTAGAATGTGAAAGAAAATTTTCAAATAATTATTTGATACGACCAAGAAACTTCAAGAGTGAGTTGCAAAATATTATAAGTAAGAAAAGTTTGTGGATATTTAAGATATAGAAAGTTTCGAGTGAATAGTGAAACGGTTAAAAGTTATTCATTTCTAAATATTTAATATTATTCATCTTTTTGTTGTTTCGATTATGATTTGTGTTTTTTAACAATAAAAAGAAAAATGCATTCAACATCATAAGGAAAAAACTCACTCCATAATAATAGTTATATATGATCTTCAACAATAATTGAGAACACACAAATAATATTATTGAGGAATAATATTATTGAAGTATCTGTGTGAACTGGAAATGTGTTACACAAATGAGTGTAGAATGTATTTATCATTGCTGAAAAATAAAAGATGGATCTTTATGTGTGTAAATAGTCGAACTTGCGTTGTGATTCTTTGAAGATATTGAATGGTTTGTTCTTTTTTGTGTGAGTTATTGAAATCAAAGGTTTGATGAGTAATTAGAGCTTTTAAGTGTATTGATGAATCATTGAGTGATAAATTGAAGTTGAAATTGCACAAAGTGTGAAATAATTGTACTTGAATAAACAAGTGAAAAGGTTTGTGTTACATTTTAGTGAAACAAAATAGAATGGAAGTAGAAGATAGAAGAAATAGTGTACTTTAAAAGGTGCTAATCAGAATTTTTGTAAATTGACAAACATTAAAATATATAACATAGATGAATATAAGTTGTAACAAATAAAATTTAGGGTTGAGTTTTAATAAAGTTCATCCACCTCATCAAACTCCAAAAAGTTTGCATTCTCCTCCGACTACTCCTCTAATACCAATTGTAAGAGTAAAAGAGAAAACAACAAACTAGAAAAAATGCAATTATATCTTTATTATTCAATTAGTGTAAGCCTTATATAGGCCAAATTACAATTTAGTTAACAAACTCACAGCCCAAACATTTGGAAGATAAAAGCTTTTCAACAACCATCTATAACTACAAATTTTTTATTGTTCTACAAACCTTATTCGTTAAGCGAGACTTGTATTTAGTCAAAAATTAGTGAGACATGCAGTTTTCAATAAATAAAAAATTAAATTGTTATTACTCTTGTATGATTTCTAATTATTACGCAAGATAATATCATTCTAAAAACTAAAAATTGTCTGTTCCAAAAAAAATGTTAATTATTATGAATTTTCTGTTTCAACAACTCATCACTTTAGAGTGATATCATATTAATTTTAATTAATTTGCACTAATGAAATTAAATCTCAAAATCATAGTTTTGTACAAAATAAAAGTATTCCTCATCAACACCGAATCACTTTACTTAGTGGCTTGTGCGATAATATTACTTATGGAACTGGCTTCCTCCTTAGCGCTTTCCACCGATGAATCTTGAAAAACAATATCATACAAAATAGCATTAATATATAGAAGGAAACTTGTTTTTTAAAATATTAACGTTCTATATTCTAATTCACAATAAAGTTCTAGATTTGCCTAGTTTCCTAGTTTCTTGGCATTAACGTTCTATATTCTAATTCACAATAAAATAAGATAGAAACTAATTACTAAGTGCACAATTTTGTGAGAAAGAACTAACATAGATAACATATGGTATTTTACACACTCCTATCAAATTCTAATAGTAATACATAAATTGAAATTATTAGATTATTCATTAGTATTTTGTAGCGAACTCACTCGATCATTGTGCATTTTAAATAACTTGGTCAGTTCGTCAAGTAAAACATAAACTTCAAACCATATTATAAAAATCAACAAGAGATCTATTTTTCTTCCTGTAGAGGTAATCCTATTTGTGACCCTGTCGAGCACTAAATGTGGCGCATATCCCCTTCAGGATTTGAACATTGGTCTAAACAATAACTTAAATCAATTATTCACACATTGAAGATTCATCTTTTTCTAAAATTAAAGTACGAACACCTGCACACACTCCCCCAAGCATTTCATCAAAACAATACAATGACAAAGGACATTAAATAATTATTGTGAAACAAGATCTGATCATAGTTTACTCAAATACGAGTAAAATTTATGGTATAGCAAGTTCTCTACTCTAAAGTTTCAAGTCATGATAAGATGAATGGTCTAACTATCATGTGTAAAGAATCTTATTTACAGTATAGTTCGCTCAAATAAGAGTAAAATTTACAATGAAGAGGAGTGGTTGATTATTAAACTAATAATCCTACTAGACATATATATCCCTTATAAACCACCTACTTTACATCAATATTCTAAAATATCATATTATTATTTTAACTTAAAACTTTTAAGAGTCAATACATAGTTTCAGATATATGCACACCATGATTGGTAAATTTAAAATTCTATTTTTTGTTCTTGTATTTTTTCAAGTGAGTTTGCATGCCCAATGGGAAACTAATTATTAATTCCTCCAATCGGAAAAAGGTTTTCCTTGTAAATTCCTATCCGACAAACCCACTTCTCTCCATTAACACCAATTTCATCAATTTTATGGGTTCTTAAATCAATCCAGACTAGCTCATCATCATATTTTTTGAAGCAAACGTTACCCTTCTTCCCAACTCCAATGGGACACTCAATGAAAGTTATGGGCCCAACAATGAAGAGTTTAACCCATGATTTCTCCACGCCAAGTTCGCCCAAAATTGAAATGTAAAACGTAGTGGTATCGGGACAATTTGAGATCAAAGAAATTGATTCATTTAACACCACCAAGTGTCTCACCATCCGTTCAAGTTCACAACTTTCATACATGTCTAATGACGCAGATGTTGTAACCAACGCCTCGTTGATCAAGTCAAACGATATCAAACATTCTTCAAAATGTGAATCTCTTTTACCCCACCAATGACACATTCCATTGATGTACACTCCGGTACCATACATGAAATCATCATTATGGCTATAAGGCACGTCGATATTGAGTATCCTCCAAGAATTACTACTAACACTATAAATTTCCAACACAGGGTCACGCGATCTATCTTTCAATGGCACATCTTCTTCTTCGTCAGTTTTGGGGTAAAACGTTATATGTTGAATGACTTTATAGTCATCTTTAATATGGTCATAACCAAATCCAAGAAAATCAAAAACATGGCTCCGGTAAGGTGGTACTAACTCTTCAGGGCTGGGAGGAATGACAATAAATTCGGTAGTAGCTGGGTTCCATAACACAATTCGGAGGTCAAATGCGTGTTCTTGACAAAGACAAATAATACCATTAACGCTATCCAAACCTAAAATAAAAAGACTACTGCCAAACTCTTCAAAAGAAAATGGCAAATCTAACTTAATCCTATTATCAAACCTCTCACTTTCACCTGAGAGCAAATAGAATGCCCAATGGCGAGGTGAATCATGTGTCGCAGGCGGTTCAGCCTCTTCTAGTAAGATAAAGGTATCATTATAATTAGAATCGTTATTATTAGATAAGAAATGGTTGTGGAACATTTTCATGAAATTAGCATTTTCAAATAAAATTGACCATGATTTATTTACACATTCAAAACGTTTCACAGATTTAAGAGGTAGTTTTGATAGAATGGTGAAAGCAAGATCATCATGAATATGATGAAATTTTTTTCTTACCTTTAACTCTTCGTTCTTCACAGCCACAAGTTTCTCCATCTTCAACTCCAACAAGAACGAGTTTCGGTTGCGATTTAAAAAACACTCAAAACATGCAAATGCAACAAAATTAGAGATTTGTTAGCGAAACACTCGCATAGCCCACTAATATGAAGAGGGATTTTCCTAATACTTTTTTACAGTAACTAGCCATGTATTTTATTTTATAGGAAAAGAAACATAAAATAATTATGATGTCTTTGTTTTTTAAACAAATATATTTTTTGTCTTTATCTTTTACTAAATATTTATTTTGGTTATTTATCTTTTTTTAATTTTTGTAAGCGGTAAACTTTAATCTTTGTTATAATCAGTAAAATTATAACCACAACCCGTCATTGGGATCATTTTAAGTCGATATACCCATTATAATATCCTTAAAAAATATCAATTTAACCTAATAATAGGTTTGCACTTGAAAAAACTCTCCTTGCAAGTTTTGAAATATATATAAACTCTTTGTAATTGAGGACATTTATCAAAGTTCTATGTATATGCATCTCCTCCTTGTTTATTTTGCACATTTAACTTTATAAATGTTCCAAAATTAGACATCAATGATTTATGACAATAACATACAACTATTTGAAAGAATTATAGTGAAAATGATTAAGTTTCATCACTTATAAAAGATAAATGACAAAAATGAATAAAAATGACATACAAAACCAAAACAAATATTTAGTAAAAGATAAAGGATGAATAAAATATTAAAACATAATTAATAAATATTATAGCATTTTTGTTGTTGTTGAAAATAACAGAAGATTATGTCTTTAATTAATAGAAAGGAAAAGTTGTGACCGCAATGGTAACAAGGGGAGAAGAGAAGAAAAAGTTTGATTCCGGTGGTGATAACATGTGTGTAGTGAACTTACTATGTTTGATCTACAATTTTAGTATGTTATTTCTACCACTAAGTTTAACTAATATACATTTTTATTAGTTTTACTTTATCTTCTCAGAGATTTATTTTAGAATCCCCACTTTAGTGGAATGTTGTCGTTATTGTTGATTGATGTTCCCTAGTGTTATTAGGAAGACTCTGGTGTACTCATTAGTTATTATAGTGGAAGCTTTTACCGGATTAGGTCCTGTGATTTTTATTCTCTGAAAGTTTTCCAAGTTAAAAATTGTGTTCGTTTCATATTTAATTTTCTATTCATTATTATTGCATTTTTTTTGTCGCTATTTTTCTGCAAAGTGAGAAAAACAAATATGCCGCATTATTGAGATAGTTATATCTAATTATATAGGATTTTTTCCCAACAATGAATAAGTTAAAATTGATATTTTTTTTAATATCTTTTAAATAAAATGAGAATTATAATTTATTATTCAAAGTAGACACATGATAAATATTTGTCTCTGATTAATTAGTTAAAAATATTATATTAAACGGATTAATTGATTTGGGTGATGTGGTGAGAGAAAAAAGTCAAAAAAACAATATCGACTTCATTTTTTTCATATTTTGTAAAGAGTTTAATTGTAATGTATTGTCTATGTAAACAATTTATATTGTCAATGTATACCACAACCATTCATAATCAGAATTTTATAGGTAATTATAATTAAAAGTCAAACAGATCTAATAATATAATGATTGTAATTGACGCAATATAACTTTTTTTACACTAACGGCGTATATGAAAATATTTACATAGTTATATGATCTAATAGTTGTCTAATCTATGCAATACATTATACTTAACAAATGATAATGACTTCAAACGATTCCACTTACAAGTTGAAATTTGGACTGAACATGATATTGTTGCAGGAATTTCGTGATATAGTCCATGAAAACATAAAATCAATCAATAAACTTTCTGTACAAGGTATCTAGTCGGAGATTCATAAGAAAAAGAAAAGTATTCCAAATCAAAACAAGATATATAAATCACACAAATATCAAGCTAGAACATAGTTTATCTTTAAAAACAAACCTCTGTCAGAAACTGTTAGGAACACCAAAATTGAACTCCAACAATTATTTTGAGGAAGAACACTAATATTTAGAAAAAACAGAAGAGCGTATACGCTTCTATAATGATTTCCATCAATCAATTTCTAAAACTTGTATGCTATTTAGGTATGGTAAAAGTACACCACAACCATTCATAATCATGAATTTATAGGTAATTATAATTAAAAGTCAAACAGATCTAATAATATAACGATTGTAATTGACGCAATATAACTTTTTTTACACTAACGGCGTATATGAAAATATTTACATAGTTATATGATCTAGTAGTTGTCTAATCTATGCAATACATTATACTTAACAAATGATAATGACTTCAAACGATTCCATTTACAAGTTGAAATTTGGACTGAACATGATATTATTGCAGTAATTTCGTGATATAGTCCGTGAAAACATAAAATCAATCAATAAACTATATGTACAAGCTATCTAGTCGGAGATTCATAAGAAAAAGAAAAGTATTCCAAATCAAAACAAGATATATAAATCACACAAATATCAAGCTAGAACATGGTTTATCTTTAAAAACAAACCTCTGTTAGAAACTGTTAGGAACATAAGAATTGAATTCCAACAATTATTTAGAGGAAGAACACTAATATTTAGAAAAACAGAAAAGAAATAATACACACGAGAAAGTCTCTCCAAAGAGAATGATATATAAGAGTGGATACGCTTCTATAATGATTTCCATAACTCAATTTCTAAACTTGTAAAAAGATCATTTCTAAAAGGATGGAAGTCTCTATTTAAAGACTTTCGAGAATAGAGATGGTTAGGTCCAAAGAAACTAACGAATAACATAAGCACAAAAAAAGTTATATGTCTACGTGAATCCAGAAGAATAGTAATATCAATGGCAACTTAATTGTTAAACAATTATACATTTTTTTATTGTTAAAGTTGTACAGTTGTAATATATTCTTCATTGTAAATGATTTATAAATTTATGTACTTTTTAACATTTTAAATTTTTTATGTTTATCATAATTCTGTCAATCTTACCGTCAATCTAAACATGCACTAAATGATAATGTGTGTCTTGCAGTTTATTATAGCATTCATTCATGAATAGTAGTTTGTTAAAAACAATGTTCATAATAATATTCAAAATATTAAAACAATCCTTCATGTGTGCAAATATAGGTGATATATATGGAAATAACACTGCAAAGCAAAATAGAAATGTCTTAAAGTTCAAAAACTTTAAATAATAATAATGTTTTTTATATAATAAAAATATTAGTTACACAAAATTTGCCAAGCCTAATAAAAATTTAATACAGAGTGTAACCAAAACCTATAGTTATGATATTTTGGATAAAGAACAATTTCAATTACATTAACTATTTTTTTGTCTAAATAATTAGAATGTGAAATGAAATATTCAAATAATTATTTGATGCAGCCAAGAAACTTCAAGAGTGGGTTGCAAAATATTGTAAGCAAGAAAAGTTTGTGGATGTTTAACATATAGAAAGTTTCGAGTGAATAGTGAAACGATTAAAAGTTATTTATTTCTAAATATTTAATAGGCTAAATAGCACTCGTGGTCCCTTAACTTAATTTCAGTTAACGATTTAGTCATTTATCTTTTTTTTTCTTCCCATTTTGGTCCTTTATCTTTTTAAATAATTTCAGCGTTACCTTTTAAGTAGGATTCCGTTACAAAAAAAGTTAAAAAGTTACCTCTCCGTTTCCTTTTCCATGAGTTTTTTCTCACGTTTATGTTTCTTTTGTTTGGTTTAGGGTTACCTTTCTTCTCCCATTCACTTTCTCCCTTCATCTCCTTTTTTCTCTTCTCACAAAAAACCCATATCTCTCACAAGAACAGATCTCTATCAAAATCATTCTCACATCTCCATTTTTTCATCATCATCTTCAAACCCATAACTTATAACTTTCATCCAAACACAACCTCCACCAACATATACAAACCCATTAAAGAGAGAGGGAAGTCAAATCAAATCCATTAAAAAGTAATGGTAATGGATTTTCTTGGTAAAAAGTAATGCTTATAAAATTGAACCATGTGTATAAAGCCAATATTTGAAATGGAATAATGACTTTCAACGTAGTTAAAAGAAATTAATAATTTTCAGAAAAGAAAAAAGAAAAAAAAATCAATATTTTTACTAAAAAAGAAAATGGAGTTTAAAACTAACAGCATGATTGAGTTCAAGGATATGTTGAATCCATGGCACTATCGGAAGAAAAAAAATCCTTTTATTGCATTTGCATATATCTTAAGCAACGTAGGGAAAGTTCCCCCCACCCTATGTAACAATCCTTTAAAGGTCACAACATAGTCATTTTCCATTTTGTTTTAGAATTTTTACTTCCAGTCTTCCTTTGTGTTTCTTTAGCTTTTATAATTGCAACCAATAATTTAAAATTCATGGTCATACAAACTAGCACAACGATATTCGTTGTGTATGGATGGTGATGAGGAAAGATGGAATTAGATTTGGGAATATAAGGAAAATGGTTTGATTTGTTAAGAAAGGAGAAGACTTGTTTGATACGCGGAGAATAGAAGAAAGGAGATGAAGGGAGAAAGTGAATGGGAGAAGAAAGGTAACCCTAAATCAAACAAAAGAAATATAAACGTGAGAGAAAACCAATGGAAAAGCAAACGGATGGTAACTTTTTAACTTTTTTTGTAACAGAACCTCACTTAAAGGGTAACGCTGAAAATATTTAAAAACATAAAGGACCAAAATGGGAAAAAAAAGAAGATAAAGGATTAAATCGTTAACTGAAATTAAGTTAAGAAACTACGGGTGCTATTTAGCCTATAAAATATAACACCACTCATCAACTCCTTTTTTTATTACCTCCATCTCTATATGTAATGTTTGTGTGGAAAAAACTTTCTTTTTTAATAAGACTATTCAAATTCCAAGATACATCAATAACATTTTCATAAAAAATATTAGTAATTAAATAGACTAAATTATAAAATACTAACCATCTCTCCCCCTCCATCTTAATCATTAAAGGATAATTTTAAAAACAGAATATACATTGTTGATAAATTTGATGTAAAAATTTATTTTTTTAATTTGTATGGATTGCATGAGTATATAAGAACGAAATGTGAATTCTCCATCGCAAATATCTCGAAGACAGTCTTTGTTGCTAGGGTTGATATATTACATCCAACATTATATTTTTTTTAAATCCAACACCACCCCAATCTTTGATTTATATGAAAGGAAAAGTTACACTACGAAATTAAAGAGGCAACTAGAGGAGTCTTAAACGTCATCCTCTAAAATAACTTTTAAAGTAGGAAAAATAGAGTCAACTAAGATGTAATGAAACGTTAAAGACGAATCCCTCTAATTAAGCAACAGAAGGGCGCGTTCATTGGCTTCAAATAACACACATGATGCACAGAGATTCTCAATCCAACTTTTAGCGCGCACAAAATTTCAGTTTTCCGAAGTATTTGTAACAATGTTTAACAAAATTTCTTGTTACAATTGGTTGGCAATTCATAGACATTGGCAATTGAAAAATAAGTTTTACCATTGTTGTGAAAAATTCTCCAACGTGTAAACAAAGAAAGAAGCAAGAAAGCCCAAAAGAAACAAATGAGTTCAACTTAGAGAGAAGGTTTGTAGTTTATCCGCAAGATATTTTGTAAGCAACTCAAATATCACGAAGAATATTATTATATTCCATTATTTAGAATGAGAGGAGAAGAAGAATGAGTAGGTTTATTAAATATTATATTTCAAAAGATAGGTCGTATCTAGAACATTGAAATAAGGGTGTTACATAGCTTGTTTGGCAAAAAATCACTTTGAACGATCATATTGCAACATTTGTTGAAAATGAAAGGGGTAAAATAATTACAGAGCATCAAAGTAAAAATCAACACCAGTTAGTAGAAAGAGTTACCCAACTAAGAGGCCAATTTACGATCCGAAGATCTAGTTAAGATGCTTTTATAAGTATGGATTGATCAACTTCATTTGGAAAGCAAAGCCAGAGTTAAAGTAAGTTATGATCATCAACACTGTAATGATTTGACGTTATAGAAAACAAGAATACACACACAATGTCTCAATTGTATTGTGATATTTTTAACATAATTCATATATTATTACAGTTCACATGCTTCATCAACATAAAAAAGAGTCACTCCATTTTTTGAAAAGATTATCATGCTCATGAAGGCATGCAAAGAAGATAGTAGAGAAGGTAAATCAGTACATGACTCAATAACAAGTACAATGACTTTGTACTCAAAATGTGATCGAAATATATGGATGTACCAAAACAGAAATGATAGCCACTTGCATGCATGCAACACATCCCTCCTAAGCTTGATAGTTTTACACTATGACCGTTAGACCAACTTAATACCCACAAGGCCACAACTAATAAGGAGGGAGTGCGATGAAAATACAAAATATCATTTAGATGTAATGTAGGCTTATGATATCTTCAGTACAAAGATTGACATAAAGCTACATCATTAGCACTGACCTAATGAATAGTACAAGATCATATGATCTTCAAAATTAAATTGCAATACCACATTAAAAACAATCAGAAAAAGATAGTTTAAAGGGAAGTTGGTTTATGCAAAACCGAGAAATAAGAAAGAAAAAAAAAAGGGTCAATAGTAGATCATTTGTGCACATCCTTAAAGACATAAGTGTCTTTGACATCAATAAGCCAACAACACACATTATTTCATTTTCTGTAGAAGGAAAACAAAACCCCAAAGGAAATTTAAATCAAATTTATGACTTGTGATAGAAGACTATAAATCTCAACAAAATAGACATTTACCAAACAGAATAGCAAGCAAACAAAAAACATCTTCAATTGCGCGAAAATAAAGAAACTGAGTGTGAAAAGAAAATCATTAAAAAAATAAGTTGTCATATATCCTTACTTACCAACTGCAAACAAAACAAGTCATGTGAAATTAAAACCACCCCTTATACTATTGCCTAGTTTCTTGCCATTAAAATTCTATATTCTGATTCACAATAAAATAAGATAGAAACTAATTACTAAGTGCATAATTTTGTGAGAAAGAACTAATATAGATGACATATGGTATTCTACACACTCCTATCAAACTCTAATAGTAATACATAAATTGAAATTATTAGATCATTCATTAGTATTTTGTATCGAACTCACTTGATCCTCATGCATTTTAAATAACTTGGTCAGTTCATCAAGTAAAACATAAACATTAAACCATATTATAAAAATCAACAAGAGATCTATTTTTCTTCCTGTAAAGGTAATCCTATTTGTGACCCTGTCGGGCACTAAATGTGGCGCATATCCCTTTCAAGATTTGAACATTGTTCTAAACAATAACTTAAATCAATGATTCACATATTGAAGATTCCTCTTTCTCTAAAATTAAAGTAGGAACACTTGCACACACTCCCCCAAGCATTTCATCAAACAAAATACAATCACAAAGGACATTAAATAATTATTGTGAAATAAGATCTGATCATAGTTTACTCAAATAAGAGTAAAATTTATGGTATAGCAAGTTCTCTACTCGAAAGTTTAAAATCATGCTAAGATGAATGGTCTAACTATCATGTGTAAAGAATCTTATTTACAGTATAGTCTGCTCAAATAAGAGTAAAGTTTACAATAAAGAGGAATGGTTGATTATTACACTAATAATCCTACTAGACATATATATCCCTCTTAAACCAGCTACTTTACATCAATATTCTAAAATATCATATTATCATTTTAACTTAAAACTTTTAAGAGTCAATACATGGTTTCAGATATATGCACATCATGATTGGTACATTTAAACTTCTGTTTTTTGTTTTTGTATTTTTTCAAGTGAGTTTGCAAGCCCAATGGAAAACTAATTATTAATTCCTCCAATCGGAAAAAGGTTTTCCTTGTAAATTCCTATCCGACAAACCCACTTCTCTCCATTAACACCAATTTCATCAATTATATGGGTTCTTAAATCAATCCAGACTAGCTCATCATCATATTTTTTGAAGCAAACATTACCCTTCTTCCCAACTCCAATGGGACACTCAATGAAAGGTATGGGTCCAACAATGAAGAGTTTAATCCATGATTTCTCCACGCCAAGTTCGCCCAAAATTGAAATGTAAAAGGTAGTGGTATCGTGACAATTTGAGATCAAAGAAATTGACTCATTTAACACCACCAAGTGTCTCACCATCCATCCAAGTTCACAACCTTCATACATGTCTAACGACGCAGGTGTTGTAACCAACGCCTCGTTGATCAAGTCAAACGATATCAAACATTCTTCAAAATGTGAATGTCTTTTACCCCACCAATGACACATTCCATTGATGTACACTCTGGTACCATACATGAAATCATCATTATGGCTATAAGGCATGTCGATATTGAGTATCTTCCAAGAATTACTACTAACACTATAAATTTCCAACACAGGATCAAGCGATCTATCTTTCAATGGCACATCCTCTTCTTCGTCAGTTTTGGGGTAAAACGTTATATGTCGAATGACTTTATAGTCATCTTTAATATGGTCATAACCAAATCCAAGAAAATCAAAAACATGGCTCTAGTAAGGTGGTACTTACTCTTCAGGGCTGGGAGGAATGACAATAAATTCGGTAGTAGCTGGGTTCCATAACACAATTCGGAGGTCAAATGCGTGTTCTTGACAAAGACAAATAATACCATTAATACTATCCAAACCTAAAATAAAAAGACCACTGCCATACTCGTCAAATGAAAATGGCAAATCTAACTTGATCCTATTATCAAACCTCTCACTTTCACCGGAGAGCAAATAGAATGCCCAATGGCGAGGTGATTCACGTGTCATAGGCGGTTCAGCCTCTTTTAGTAGGATAAATGTATCGCCATAATCAGAATCGTTACTATTAGATAAGAAATGGTTGCGAAACATTTTCATGAAGTTAGAATTTTCAAATAAAATTGACCATGATTTATTTACGCATTCAAAACGTTTCATGGATTTAAGAGATAGTTTTGATAGAATAGTGAAAGCAAGATCGTCATGAAAATGATGAAGTTTTTTTCTTACCTTTAACTCTTCGTTCGTCATAGCCACAAGTTTCTCCATTTTCAACTCCAACAAGAACTAGTTTCGGTTGCGATTTAAAAAACACTCAAAGCATGCAAACCCAACAAAATTAGAGATTTGTTAGCGAAACACTTGCATAGCCCACCAATATGAAGAGGGATTTTCCTGATACTTTTTTACAGTAACTAGCCATGTATTTTGGTTTATAGGAAAAGAAACATAAAATAATTAATATGTCTTTGTTTTTTAAACACATATATTTTTTTGTCTTTATCTTTTACTAAATATTTATTTTGGTCATTTATCTTTTTTTAATTTTTAATTTTTGTAAGTGGTAAACTTTAATCTTTGCCACAATCACAATAAAATTATAACCACAACCCGTCATTGGGATCATTTTCAGCCAATATGCCCATTATAATATTCTTAAAAAATATCAATTAATAATTATAAAGTCACGATTAATAATATAAAAAAATTCTTAAATATAAAATCACAATTATTTACCTCTTCATTATAATTATATTCTTGAAAAGTTTGCAAACGTATATCTTTCGATTATAAATATTGTAGTGGTCCAATGATATCAATAGTTACTAAAACATAAAAGAAAATAAATACTTAAACTAAACACAAATTTAATTGAATAAATATTATATTGCAATAATTATTACATTATTTTTCATGTTTTATTCAAATTTGTGAACATATAAGTGCCTCTAAAGTATCTTCATGAAATCTAGACCGTTGAGCACTCGTGAAGTCTAGAAATTCTTATTATTTTGACTACATATAATTTAGAAATTCTTATTTTATAATTCAATGATTCAATCTAATATGATTAGACTCTAAAATTCTAATTTTAATGATTCAACAATGTAATTTTTTCTTTGAATTAATACTAGTATATCATATATAAATAAATGTTTATATATGATATACTAAAAATGTATAATGTGAGAGAGACTACACTATTACTTATAAAAATGTATTCTAAAAATTCTAAAATTTTAGTCAAAAATCAAAATAATGAAGTAAACTAATTTCGGAACTAAAGAAACAAAACTTATACAAATTAATTACTCGAAATATTAAAAAAAAACAATAACAACAATTTATTTACACATTTGTTATTGTAGACCACCAACTTATAAGAAAACTCATTTCATAGAGAAGAATTTCATTTCACTATTTATAAACATTATACTAAATTTCTATATTTTTTCTTAACAAATTCAGAAAATTTAAATGTGATTTCGGCGACACTTTTTGTCAATATTATTTAATTATAATTTTTTAAAGATGTTAAATAATTTTATTAAATAATAATTCATATAACATTTGATTTAAAGACTAATTTGTACCGGTACACTTTAAATTAATACATGTACACGGGGTGTGCAAAAATATGATTAATTGGACCATATTGATAAATTGCATTGTATTGCACCACAAAAAACCAAACCATTTAAATGGTTCATGAATTGCACCACATATTTAAAACAATTTAGTTAACCAAACTTAAACCACAAACCACTTTAACAATTTTAAAATATTTTTAACTTCAATTAAATTTTTTCTTATAAAATACTGAAACATTTTTTTTCAAAAAAACAATTTAAATAATTTTTTCTTAAAAAAAAAATCGAAAAACATTTTTTTCTTGAAAAATTTTTGATTTTTTTATCGAGAAATTTTTATATCTATTTTTCTCGAAAAAAATTTTCTCAAAAATATTTTTCTAAAAAAATTTCGAAAATTTTTATTATCGAGAAATTTTTTTGATCTATTTTTTCTCGAAAAAGAATCAAAATTTTTTTTCTCAACAAATCGATATTTTTTTATCAAAAGAATTTTAAATTTCTTTTTGCTGAATAACTAGTTGTAAAACGATTTTAACTAAAAATTTGTTTAAAATATTAAACTGGTTTATATTTATAAACCAGTTTCAAACCGGTTTAGAACTGCACCGCACTTGATTTAAAAGTGGTTTTTAAAAACTGAACAAAACCATTAATTTAGTCCAATGCGGTTCAGTTTTTGCACCATAAACACTCCTATGTACACGTACGGTAGAAACCTTCAAATAATTTATATTACAACAATTTTGATTTTGCTTAACTTTCTTATCGTCGAAACAATGGATCCTACTCTTCAAACATTTTATACTCTTAAAAATATTTTTGAGTACATAATTTAGAAGTATTTGATATTTTTTTATTGAACACGCTTTAGAGATATATCATTGATACGATGAAGAATGACTTAATACATTTTTATTGGATGGGATATAGATGAGACAATTAGAGCTTTATATTTTTAAAACTTTCTTTTCTTACATATATTTCTTTTAATTCTTTCAAAATTACAATATTACAATATTCATTTTTTTATTTATAGATTTAGCCTTTATATTTAAAAGAAAACATATGTTGTTTTCCTTAACCTTTATGTTTTTTAAAGTGTAATTCTGATTTATTTATAAAATATGTATTATTTTCAATGTCTATTCTGAGTCATTGGACCTTATTTAATAATCAATTTAAAATATATTTTGCGATAAATCTTTAAATATATTAAAATTATAGGGTTGGTATGCTTAAATTAGTGAAAAAGATAACATGTATGCTATTTAATAAAGTGTACACAATATAATTTAATTATATTATTCATTTTGTTTATTTATATTTTTAAATAGATTAAAATATTAAATTTAATCATAATATCAATTTTGTTTGTTTATTTAATTATATTTTTAATAATTTTTTGGTAAATATTTAATTTAGTTTAATTACTCGGAGAAGTCTTTGTGTTATTTTATGAATTTTAAATATGGTTTTGATTTGAAAACACTTGTAATTGAGTCTTTTAAACTTATTGATAATTTTTAAAACACATCGTTGATTGGGTGATTATTTATTGACGATAATTATAAATTTTTAGTAAAATAATAACATCACAATTTTATATTTAATGTTAGTATAAAATTTATAACATCACAATTCTATGAACTTATAAACAAAAAAATCTACGAACTTATAAATAAATGGATTTATAATTAGATTCCTCAAAAACTTAAAAATTTGTCTCTAATCAAAATTTTAAACTTTTCAATAATTTATGGTCGAAGCCTTAATTTAGAGATGTAATTACAAATTATTTTAGGAATTCATCTGCAAATAATTAAAACTTTCAAGAACTCGATTGAATACTTTTGAGTTCATCACCCTTGTTATAAGCTTTTTTAGTTCACTTATAGTATTACATAATGTAAATTATTGACATTATTAATTTAATATCTTGAGTTGTTCCACAAAGGATTTGAAAAGTAAGGCTCCATTGTTAATACCCATTATTCTTTGATACAATGTTATTAACCGTGTATCCATTTCATTATCGTCCATCAACATTGCAATACCTTCTTCAACATCATTTTGACTAAGCCCATTGAGTCTTAAACCCACCTTCCATATATCAACAATATACACACAATTCACAAACTGATCCCCAGCCATAGGGTAGCACAACAATTTCTTTTGGAATTCTAAAGCCTCCAATGTAGAATTCCAACCACAATGTGTGATAAAACAACCCACAGAATTGTGTTGTAAGATCTTTGTTTGTGGGGCCCAAGAAACAACCATCCCTCTACCTTGCTTCAAAACTCTCTCCAAAAACCCATTTGGTAACCCTTCACGCCAAGTGGACCTCAAAACCCAAATGAAAGGCCTTTTTGAAGCCTCAAGTGCCAGTGCTAGATTTTTCAACTTGGATTCACCAATTGGATTCACCCAACTTCCAAATGAAACATAAACAACTGAATTAGCCTTTTGGTTTGTTAGCCATTTTAAGCAACTCAAATCTTGTTTCCAAAAGCTGAGAGTTTTAGTCAATTCATGAGGCCTACAAATTGGGCCTATAGGCAAAACATGTTGTGAATTACTACTACTAATACTACTAGCTTGGAGCCCAACTTTTGTTTCATTAGGAAAGGAATTCACCAAAATCCATTTAAGCTTTATGGATCTTTCCAAAGTTCTCTTCCAAAACTTAAACCTTTCTTTCCTTGCACCAATTGTTCCAATTAGCCATGGTAGATCATTGGTTGATACTACAGGCAACTCAGGTACAAAGGTAATTTTCCCTTCATGTTGTGGAACTCCTGCCAATACATACTAAAAAATTTTAACTTTAAAATAAGATAGAATAGTAGAAATTAAAGAAACACAAAACAAACTTACCTGTATCAGAGATGAGTCTAGTCCGAAGCATATGAGGTATGGATGCAATCAAAAGATATGATGAAAGCATGGCTGGCCAAAACCCAGCAGTAGGGATGCCAAACCTGCCTGCAGTAACTTGTATGGCCCAAGATGCCAACAAATCAACCACAACCAAACACACTTCAATATTATTATCATCATCATCAACCCTTTGATATTTTTGAAGGAACTCTTCCAAATGTTTTGGCATTATGTTCTCCATTGCTGATTCAATTGCAAAGAAATCTGGTGTTGTGTCCTCTTCCATCCCATCTTCTAAGCTAACCCATTTGATATTATTATTCACATCATCATTATTACTATCAATTATCTTCTTATGAACATGTTGAGGGAGGACTATCACTGCTTCAAAACCTTGGCTTACAAAGGTAGAGGCTAAATTTTGCATGGGAGTAACATGTCCCTGTGCAGGATAGGGAATCAATATCACTATTGGCTTCTTCATATTCAGTAATTATAATTAGGTACTTTCAAACCTTTCCTTTTATATAACATATATATATATATATATACAACATGTGCTCCAAAACATATATAACATATATATATATTCAATTAGAAAACCAGATGCAATGAAGTTGTTTGATCTGTCGGTGTCTCTTTGATTTCTTAGTGGGAATTTGCCAGAAATTATATGGAATTGGGCGGTGTCAAAGCAAATACTTGTATTATATAATAGCACACAAAAAGCAAACATTCCTCTTTTATTTTTATCTTTATCTTTTCTTTCTGAAAAGTAACATTATCATATCATGACAAAAATGCACGTGTTTACTCTGCAATCAATGAATTCATGATATTAGACTCGTGTTTGTTCTTTTAGGCGGAAGTTGGTCCAAGAAATATGAATGCAATTAAATTTGTTCGTTAATAATGGAATTGAAATACTAATCATTCCTCTTCCACTAGCTCCAAAAGCATGCGCAAGAGGTGATATTTTTTTTTCTTGTTGCATAGAAGCAGGTGAAACAAATAACCCAAACCTTATGTGGATAATTCATTTATGCAAGAATGGTGGGATTCATAAGACAATAGCTTACACTGAGAGGTAAGCAGCAACAACATGGTTTGACAACAATATGAAACTTAAAACTTAAAACCAATCACATGAATACACATAGTATGTTACAAACTCACATATAAAACAACAGAACTTACAAAGTTCATATAATTCATTAATTGAACTCAGGCATATGATGTCAAAAAATTTGAACAACAAATGTCAATGAGCTATAACACTGAAGGAGTTGTCCTACACACACATAGTTAATACACTTGTCCTGGAGTCTTACACCAAGGCCTTGTTTTGGCTTTAAAATCTACTGTCCTACTAAGAGGGATTCTAATCTCATGTCGTTTTAATTTTGCTTGCACTCAGCTCAATTCCTATCAAACTTGATATGCACCTTTTTTTCAGCTATTTCATCCAAATGCCCAATTTATCTTGCAGTTCAAAACTTGTTCTTAGTTGTCCATGGCTCACAGTTGTCAATGACCCTACTGCTCCAATTTTGAGTGCTTTTTTGGATATCAATTATCAAACACTTCTCTGATAAAAACATGTATGTTAACAAAAATCTGATGTGTTAGTATCTCAACATAAAAATCAAAAGGATTACCCTCAATAGAAAATTTGACACCATCTCCCTCTTGTTGCCCCACTTTCCAACAAAGTCAGCTCCAATTTGGATATAGTAAACTCATGTTTGCAAATAAATAACCATACTGACATAGAGCTAGTAAGTTATGAACCCACAATGTAACAAATTCAATTTACGACATGCATAACTTCATGTTACTAAAGGTGCTCCTGTACCACAATCGCTCCAGGTAATATATTGAAGGTGTTTATGTACTTAACAACTTATATATCACTAATAATTTTTTTAAGTTGTTTTTTAATAGGTAAACGAATCGGTGGCACATTGTGACGATGAAGATTTAAAGCCAAAAGTGGGACAAGTGTTTAATACATTAGAAGATGGTGAGAAGTTTTACAAAACATATGCACACAATGTTGGCTTTAGGAACAGAGTGAATTTGTTAAATCTAGGAAGACAATGTTTTACTTTTAGAGTTGCCTTCTTAGCATATGAGAAAGATGATTCTTTTATTTGAAAAAAAATTGGATGCAACGGGAGGACATAAACCAAATCTTATAATAACATATCAAGATCCGGCCATGAAAATTGCAATAGAGAAGATTTTTTATTGTTCTTCACATAGATTTTGTATGTGGCACATTATGAAAAAGGTTTCTGGAAAGGTAGGTCCTTCATTGAATTCCTATGTTGAGTTCAATAATAAATTTAAATAATGTATTTGGGGCTTAGAAGCTTCCGACGAATTTGAAGCATAGAAATCCATCATGATTGATTTTGGGTTGGAAAATAATGAATGGCTTTCACATATGTATGACATTCGAAGTATGTGGATCCCAGCATACTTCACAAATATATTTTTGGGAGGAATATTGAGAACAACATCAAGATTAGAAAATAAAAACTCATTTTATGGTAGCTTTTTGAATTCTACTATTAGTTTGGTGGAATTTTGGATCAGATTTGAGTAAAAAAGAGTTGTTGGCATGTAATGATTCACTTCATTCTTTACCAAAACTTAAGTTAGATTGTGGTATAGAGAGGTATGGTAGAGATATTTACACTCGTGAAAACTATTACATATTTCAAAACGAGTTATGGATTGTCTTTCTAGATTGTGGAGTTGAAAATAAGAATCGGAATAGTGGTATGGATATATTACATATATTTGATAATAGTGAAACCAATGGTAAATTACGGGAAGTTGTTTAGAATGTTTTTATTATAGTGTGACTTGTTCGTGCAAAATGTTTTAATCTCAAGGTATTCCTTGAAGACACATACTTTGTGTTTTAAAATGGAAAGGTTTAAATGAAATACCGGGTAAGTACATTTTGAATAGGTGGACCAAACTCACAACTAACAAATCTATTTTTTATGTTCATGGCAAAGTCTTGAAAGGGTCATCTAAATCACTTCATTCTTTGCACAATCTTTATTTAGTGTTTAAACCGTGTCAATCTTTTCTAAAATTGACTATGTTCTTATGTTCCATTTCCATTGTTCACCAAATAATTTATATATATATATATATATATATATATATATATATATATATATATATATATATATATATATATATATATATATATTAGATTGGCTCATTTTTTAAAACAATCAGTATAGTTGGGTGATAAGGAGCTAGCATTTAAACTGTTGGTCATGGCTTAAATCCCTCATGATATTGTTTTTGAGATTTTAAAATATTTTTTGAAAAAGTTAGGATAAATATTATGTCTCGATTTTAATTCAACTCGTTGCAAGTTTCTTTACCATTTATTCTACGAGTAAAACAAAAAAAATAATTATGGGTAATACAAAATTATTAAAGGAAGCCAAATTAATATGGAAATATTAAATAATTCAAGAAATAAATATGAAAATATTATAACTAAAATATTAATCAAAATAAAATGAGGTTTTAACATTTTTAATAGTTTTTACATAGCATATATGATAAAATACTATTTTGTTTTTTATAACATTATTCTTGAAGTATCTATAGTCAAAGTAATATTGTTAATAATAACAACAATAATACGAGACTATTATGTGAAGTAAATTGATGACTATATTATTCTATCATGCATATGTATAAATATTAGATGTAATGTTTATGTTGGATTGAACCACCATGAAAATGCTACATGATTGTTGTGTAAGTGTAATTAATTATTTTCATGCGATCATAGTAAATAGTTATTTGATTTGAAGTCATTACGGTTCCTACATGGAAAGTTGTAGACTTTAAGGCTATCAAACGTCGTTTGTAATAGGATAATCATGAAGGTGGTTATTGAATTATGCTAGAATTGATCAATATGTGATATTGAGTCCATTGATTTTGCGTGTCTACTATAGGATCAAGAAATAAATAATTGAGCATTGCAAGAATGACACGTATTGCGACGTGCTTTCAATTAGACATATAGACGAAGGACAATTACTACACAAGAAATAGTGATTGTGGTAAGATTTAAATTGTATCATCGATTTTTTCATAATTTGTGTAGCAATAATGCATTATTAGATATTAATCTTTATTTATAATACTTTATATTATATAAATTATATATAATATTTAATATTATTATATATATTTTTTACTGAGAAGGATCACACAAATAGAGTGCTTAAAGTGGAACAAAGAGATTTTTCACTCATTATAATGATTTTAAAAAGAGTTTTAAAATCTATCTCATGATTCTCCGATTCAAGAGTGGTCCTCCAACACCACCTGTGGTTTTTGTTCAATTGAATTTCTCTGTCCAAAGAGATTCGGCGACCAATTGAACCTCTTCATGCCTCTCCTTAGATTGAACCACTAACTGCTCCTCATTTGTTACTGAGGGGTTCTTCTATTTGTTTCCTTCCTTCACTTCAGCCCCCTTCCTTACTTTTCCCTGAGGTTCCACATTTACTACTGCTAGAAGAGACTTCAAAGAGACTTTTGCTGCAACTAGGATTACTCCCCTTTCACTATTCGTCGCAGAGCTTATGTTATTTTTTGAGTTTCAAAAAAATTATTTCAAAATAAATTTATGTCACTTAAGATATTACTGAGTTGAAAAACCATTCTAAAATTGCACTCTCAATATAACGGTTAACATCACTCTCAATATGGCATTATAACCACTCATAAATTAAAAGAACTACGACACAAAAACCGCATACTACGACATAAAAACTACTTTAAAAGGACAGTGGTATTATGACCACTCAAAAATCAAAGGGACTACGTCATAAAAACCGCTCTAAAAAAAGTGATATTAGAACCACTAAAACTCCAAGAGACAGAAAGAAAGGGGAGAAGTGACTCAAAAATATATCGAGCAAAATAAAAAAGAGAGAAAAGAGAAAGTTGACATATAACTTTGATGTGATTTTCACAAGAGTTTGAAACTCAATATATAGTGATGTAAGCAAACTCACATATGTTTTCTATTCAATGTGAGACTTTAGTATTTATAGAGTTGAAAAAACATATAAGAGTTTTCCAATGTGGAACTTCAACAATTTTTAAATTCACTCACTAACATATTCTATGTTTCAACAACTTCCTTACAAGAGATTTGTTGAAAACCTCAAGTTCAATTTATTCTTCCTCTTCTTCTTTCCACGGCGGAAACACGACAGATCTTGCAAGAACTGTGACAATCTAGGAGAAATGTGGAAGTCGGGTAGTTTCCTATGAAATTTTGAGGCACAATTGTTAGAGCATTCACAATACTCAATTGTTAGATGGCAGTGTCATTAATACACAAAAAATTTAGAATACACTATATGAAAATGTTGTATGTGAATTCAATGTTGGAGATAGAGTTCAAGATTAGAGTCACTCTTGTTGAATCTGAATCTTACTATGTAAATGTTCAAGTCAGAAGACACATTTGTTTATGCACAATCTTATAGAACAGTTTGACGCTATTTTAGAAACATTTTTTGAAATTCAAGTAAAAGATTGTTAGAAATGATGTTGAAACTTAGAGCTAGTGTTGTGTGAATTGAAAAAAATGTAGAAATCCTACATAAGATGGATATCAGTGTACAGGGTGAGATATGACCTTTGGGGTGGGCTCCAAGGGATACCCAATTATGTGAATGAGAGAAAATGCATTCAAATCGACCATCACGCGTGTGTTGTCGTTTGGTTCGGCTGAGTAATCTTTTATTTTTTAGTACCCAAAAAAAAGTTATTATTTTTAGTTTTTTTTCCTCCACGTTTTGTTTTTTATATTGCTTTTTTTTTGTGTCCTCCACCGAGTCAACAATTGATTTAATCTCTGTTCAACTCCTCCTATGTTTCGCATGGCAGTTTCGCTGATTCAGTTAAACTGGACAGACAACAGTGTTGCATATTTGATCAAACACACCAAAAACTCCAAAAAATCAAAGTTTTCTCTCTTCTCCGTTTTTCTTCTTCATCTCAAATTTTCTTTCTGTCATTTTATCGAAAAAATGTCCAGTCAGATTTTTGAATGGTCATAGTAACATCCTTTCGAATAGCCTTAACGCCATATTTAGATGGTGTAATTTTAAAACTATTTTATACACTGCAGTAATAAAACCGATTCTGTGTATCTGAATTGTTTTATTTTGGGTACATCGTGATTGATCGTCTTCTCTACACAATTTTGAATAGTGCCTTAAAACGTTTTAAAGAGAGCGACATAATCTTCGACTCCGATTAATTAGGGTTTAGAATTTTTGAAATAAAAAAATAACAATATGATAGCATACATGACAAAAATGCACGTGTTTACCATGCAATCAATGGCTTCATGATACTAGACTCGTGCATGTTCTTTTAGGCAGAGGTTGGTCTAAAAACTATGAATGCAATTAAATCCGATAAATAACTGCTTCATTAATAATCAAAGAGAATAATGGAATTGGAATACTAATCATTCCTCTTCCACTAGCTCCAAAAGCAAGTGAAACAAATAACCAAAGCTTCAAGAGGATCATTCATTACTTGTATTGACCAAGGAAAGAAAGAAAAAAAATAACTATTTGATATTCTTTATTTACGCCACAATGGTAGGATTCATAAGACAAAAGCTTAGGGTAGAAAGCCTGAATGATGAAACTGAAGCGGTGGTACTATGAATGTTAAAGTGAGAGGCAAGCAGCGACATCATGGTTTGATGGTTCTACGCAAAATAAATTTTTTCTCCTACATATTATATTTTGTCCAAAAAAAAACACCAGCATAAAAACACGGCAACAAAATGGACGCCCAACATGTGCAATGTGTATTTTTGTGGTCATTTCTTGAAGTGCATCATAATAAGGGTCCCCATCAAACTTTTCGTACCAAAAATATAAGAAATGTCAATCCTACATGTGCAGGTCCATGTCAAAGGTCCCCACGAAACAATTCATACAAAAAATACATAAATGCTAATCATTCATGAGCAAAGTGTTGAAACTGTTCTGGTTAATTTTTTCAACTTTCTCCCTTAAAAAATAAACAGGGAGCATATCTGTTAAGCCATCCAATATACAGAACAGCCCTCAATTTGAAATTCGTGCATGCTGTCAACAGCAAGAGGCCAGTGCTATATAAAAGAAATGTATATTTAAAAAATATTAATAGTAAAAAACTTAGAGAGATTGCATATGCACTGCTATTCCTTAATGTAGATGATGCAGGTATAACAAAATATAAATATTATTATGAACACAACCGCCTTGACTAGTTTAGAGTTAGAATAACCTCAATCTTGACACGAGTTGATAGTAACCCTGTAGGCATCAAACAATCAATTTCATCAACAACGGAAAAATCACTGGTATTACTTCACAATTTGGAGTGCGTAAGCACAGTTTTCAGGTTATGACCAATTCCTAACTATAAGTTGGTGAAACAAAGTGCACGTGATATCTACTCCACCAGTGTTGTATTTCTCTGGCATATTTTTAATTCAGGATTCAAACGTTAGTTTTTGCTTCCCCAGCTCAACCTTTTATACAGAACTTGGCACCCTCAAATTAGCCCCAACTGTATACAAACTATGATCCTCTCCCACCTCTTTGCCTCTTCTCTTCCAATGCAGTTGCCTCATTTAACATGTCAGCTGCATCCTTGTGCATGTCCAGCTTTGCAAGAGCAACTGACTGCATGTAGAAAGCCGTGGACCAGTCTGGATAAACGCACTGTGCTTGCATTGCATCTCGTAGTGCAGGATCTGGTTGATCACATAACAGATAGCACAGACTACGCCTTGCAAAAACTGTAGGCGAGACCATCGTTCCCACATCAATGAACTGCACAGAAGCAAAAGAATCTCACAATAATTAACAAGTACATGGCTAAGCTACAATAATTGAACATGTCAAACAAGTGTTGAATTGCACCTGGGAATAGTTATCGACGGCTGTCTTAAAATCCTTGTCACGGAATGCATAGTCCCCACGCTTCCTTGCCTCCAGCATATCTCTCATCTGTTGAGTCCACTCTTGGAACGACAACTGAACCAATCCAAATTCAAACCTTATAGCATAGCAACCTACTAAAAGTAGTAAATTTAAAACAATCGCACCATCAGTTACCTCATTAGTCCCTTCATCATCTCTGTAGTGTGTTGCAACCAAGATCTGATGTATTGCAGTGAGGTCCATTCTTGAGCAAGCCTCACCCATTGGTGAAAGAGGGCGTTGTGGGGTTGATGGAGTTTCCTCTTGCTTTGGAATTCCAAGCATGATGTGAGAACGAACCTAAAGCATGCATAACAATAATCAACTAGAAGTATTGTTGCTTTGATCCTTTTTATACTCCTAAAAAATTGCCATTTAACAAGGTTATGCATCCATGAAGTGAGAGAATATATTTTCTTTGTGACAGCCCAATATATGTAACCTTTAATCCCGCATCTACACTGAGAAATATATGCTAAGGTGGGACGACAATAAAAATAGTTGCATACATGACAAATTGGCATTGACAATAACAAACAAAAAGCATGAAAGCACATTGTTTACCCACATCCAACACTGCATAGAATTAGCTTGGCATTTGGATTACCATACTGCTTAAATGAATATATTCTTGTAAGATAAGCATGAATCCAAATTTAAATTTTAAAGATAGACAACAAAATTTCATCTGATGACAATATAAAGATCAAGGCCCCCGATGTACTTGCATGGAAATGATATATCTTATATGCACTGGTCTGAGATTTTTTTAGTTGCAAATAAAAGCAAACTCAAAGTAACACTGGCCTCATCAAAGTCAGAAAGAAGTCAAAGGCATTGGCAGCAATCAGCCATTCAACCAGCTGTAAGACATAAGCTAAGAGCTAGGAATCATCGATTCTAACAAGTGGGACATACTTATCCAAATGAAAATGTCTTTATACAACATATAAATGCTGTACAATAAACAGCCTCTACATAAAAATTAGAAACTAGTAGATAAAATTATCTTTATATTTACGATGCTTCAAATACAGAATTAAAGTTTAATGAAAACATGTTTATCAATTATAAAAAAGTGTCTGGAATAAACATTCACTGGCAAGATATATGCAAAGAAAAGGATTCTCAAGTCCTGCGCAACTTTTTCAGGATGATATCACATGATAATATGTTTATTAGCTAAAAGAAAGATGACATGTGAGGTATTCTCCATTTCATCCACCCCGCTTGGATCCTATGGTTTACACTTCTCTCTATCTCCCAATCGTTTTGTATAATGGACTCAATGTACTTGAATCGTGAGACTTACGACATGGTATGTTCTTCAATTTCACATCTAAGCTAGGACTTGCATGCTTCTTACTACCCTTGCAATTCCTTATACTCTGTTTTATTTCTACAAAATCGTAGACCATGTGCTTCCAAGGCTTGTCTCAAAGTCTTGGGACTCTCAACAGTATAAAAGCGTACAAAGTCAAGTGGGAGCAAGGCATACTAACACCGGGATCTAAGACAGTGATGTGATTTTCTGTTGTTTGTATTTGCAAAAGCATATATATATGATATATTTTGTTTGGAGAAGTCTCTTCTTTTTGTATGCAATCCCATATCATAAACCTTTATTCATCGCTCTATATAGAGCTAAATTGTAATTTAAAAACATATCAAATCCTTAAAATAAGGAACAAATCCTAAACAAATCTTAAGAATAATCTAAACAGAAATATAAATTATATATCCTAATGATATATTATTTAGATCTTAAATATATTTAAATCTAAATCTAAATAAAATCTTCTAAAGATATTTAGGCATATTATTCTCAACAGTCAGAACAAGACAACTACATCAAGGACAAGGCCTAGACTGCATTTGGGATGCTATATTGCACATCTGGGGCGCGCCAAAACGCATACAGAACTGTTGATGGGAATCAATATACAAAAAGACAGGTGGAAAGCCAGTCTAAAACGCACCCAATCTGCAGAAAGACAGGCTGGAACTACTAGTAATATGGACCCGCAACGGAACAAGATATAGAGACTAAGACTTAATATGGCTACAGTTGCAAAGAAGAGACCGAGATCAAACAAAAACAAAATATGGGTTTAGTGATAATAATCAAGTTCCATGAACTCACCACAATGAAAGGTAGAAACTATTTTCAAGATTATTAACATGGCCCTCACACCATCTTGGGATTATAGGTTTGGAAAATATGAATAACATTTACATTGCATAAGGATGTAATATGATGAGATATATGATCAAAGGGATAAAGAACTAACCTTGATTTATACAAGTACTAGACTCCTACTAATCCTTATCAAATATGTTAGCATTACAAGGAAATATATAAACTCATCCTAAGAGATACTCTAAGATGCTATAAATTATTGTATAAAATAAAATCAAGATATTAGGGGATATTTATTATCATATATTCTAACATCTCCATCAAGCTAGGGGATATTTATTATCATATAGAGGGACTAGATTGCATCTAAAACTGATTTAATTTGTACTAAATATTTAATTGTATTCATTACACTCACAAAAATGCCCCAAATATCTAGGTTACCAAGCTTTATGTCGTTTATGGATATTGAGCTACAGTCCATTTTGCAAACAGCAATAACAAGACAAATATATAATATTGGAAGTCATATAATTTGAATATTAGACATTAAGGAACTTAAACATCCAACATAATGGCTTATTTAAGGGATAGTGAAATATTGGGCAGGCAATAAAGGTTCAATCTGTGGATTAAGTAAATAATCTGTTCCATTCTTTTATAAGAGAAGGGATACATACATCGGGTTTGGTATGCAATGGGGCAAGTGTCGTGACCAAATCCTTTGTATTAGGCCGCTCTCGCGGCTCATATTGTAAACATTTAGAGGCAAGATTGACAACTACTGTTGCCTCTTCTGTAGAAAACTTTCCCTCCAAATGAGAATCCATCAAGAGCATGTTGTTTTTTCCCTGTATCATATCAAGTGCCTGCAAACGGAATCAGATAATTCCATATGGCACCAATAAAGAAATAATCAACATGTATGAGTAAAAGAAAAAACACCAATTTTAGTCTAACAGTTAGGATCAAATTTGGATGAAGTTCCTTATATGTTGTTGAATATTAAAGAACGATCCCATGTATCAGTTTGATTTGAGAACTTGATAGCAATGAATGATATAAGAAACTGGATGTTAATTTTGTCCTTATGTTAAACTTCGATATGTATCCAAGTAAATTAGTAATTGCAACTTCATATATTATTACAGGGAATTGCACTCATCTCCCTGAAGAATGCTTAAATGACACACACACACACACCCATTTTATTTTTCAAAAAAAAAAAAAAAAACGCTCATCACACCACCCTTATTTGTTAGAGAAGTTGCATTGACCTACCCTCAAGTATGTTTAAATGACACCCCAAACTATTTTTACAAAATTGAGCGGAATGCTGTAATTGAGGGAAGGTCAATATCTAATACAAAAAAGAGTGGGGTGTGTGTTATTTAGACATATCTCAAGAGGTGAGTGCAATTTATTCATATTACTTTTTTTTTAAATAATTTCTCCATATTACTATGTATCAATTTAACTGAAAGAATATCATACCTCAAATTGCTGTTAATAGAAAATCATATTACATGTATTCAATAACGCTGTAATATCATTTATGATGCATACATAACTCCAATGCCACAAAGTAAATATGGTCATAGCAACCAAAATAATATTTATAGGTAATGGAAGTCAGAATTACATGTTTGAGACAAAAAGTGAGTCAGTTAAAAATTGCGGGCATTTACTGTTCTATATGGCATTGGGAATACAACAATAAAAGTCTGTAACAGTAAGCCGTTCACTCTCTTCAAAAGGGTGGTGGTGAATGGAAAGTTTGTTCAGGGCAGGGAGCTTTCAGTTGTAATTTTTAATCTTTCTTTATTCTATGTTAGGTAGTTAAGGAGGGTTGGTGAAAGAATGTGGCACTGAAATTCAACATAAAGTAGAAAAACTGCATAGCTAGAAACTTCATTCTACTTATGTTAACCCCATGAATTGCTTGTAGTTAAATACATTTTGCAAGGACAAGTATTATTACGGCTTAAGAGACAACTAGTAGTTGACATTTAATTTAGTCAACTTGATCCTAAATTATCACTATCTCTCTAAATTGGTCCTAAATCATCACTATCTCACTAAATTGGTCCCTAAACTATTCTCCCATCCATCTTGTTAGTCCTTAAGTTATTTTGTGTAACTTTAGAGATCTTTCTCTTTCTCCTAAGTGTAATCAATTTAGTTCTTATACTATGTAAAACCTTCAATTTCGTCCCCAAGAGCTTCATGAACCAGACAAAGGAGACTTACTAAAAAAAACTTTCTGATGCAAGCTCATGCTCTAGTTCATTTACTAGATGAAGCTCATTTATACTTTATAGTCCCCACTGTATGTTTAACAATAAGTTTTTGAGCGTTGAGGGACTAAGATGTTGTATTTTTTGAAACTTTAGGGACCACGTTGATGTATTTTTTGTATTTGTAAGGACTAAATAATCAAAATGTGTGACTTGTAGGTCTGACATAGGAGAAAAATAGACTGCTACTGTGGTAGTTAACGCAACCCAAACAACTCAAATAGACAGAGAGACTAAATAGATGGATAGGGGAATAGTTTAAAGACTATTTAGTAGATTTTATTAATTTAAGGACCAATTTGAAGAGAGAGTGGTAGTTCAGGTATAGATTTGACGATTTATTCTTTAATTTATGTGGAGACGAGTTTTAAGTAGAGTGTCAGTCAGTGGATGAACTTAATAAGAAAAAGAGATAACTAGTTTGCAAAATAGGAGTTTAAGGAAGAGAGTACACAGAAGGAACTTACATGACTGGGAGGGATGTGCTTGCCACTGAGTAGGTCGAGAAGAACAGTTCCAAAGCTGTAGATGACACTTTCAGGGGTGACCCTTCCTGCAATGCAATATTAGAGACAACACAATTAGTAAAGTGTGTGATTAAAGTAATATAAATAGTGAAGGGGGAAAGATAGAGTTAGTTACTAACCATTTCTTAAATATTCAGGAGGTGTGTAAGCAAGGTTTGTGCTATAACTTTTTCCATCCCTACTGTTCTTCATTAAACCAAAACAAGACAGACGCGGATCACCTTCCTGAAAAAAGAAAAGTTATATGATTCCTTAATTACTCGATTTGTGTCACTCACAATAACGCGAATTCAAACAAATTAAGAAAAAATGAAATACCTGATCGAAAAGAACGCGATAAGCATTCAAATCATGGTATAAAGGGCGACCCTCAGAAGTACAATAATGCAAAGCTTGTGCAATATAAAGAGCCACTCTTAAGCGCATGGCCCACTCAATGGTCTGATTTTCCCCTGAAATTAAATTGATAGATTCATTGAGCAGCAACAAAATAAAGTAATTAAATTTTAAATTAGGAAATAGAAAGAGAAAAGAAAAGATATATACAGTGGAAGAGGTGTTTGGCGAGGGTATCATTAGGCATGAATTCAGCAACGAGTAACCTCTCATCACCATCACAGCAATAACCGATTAAATTAGCAAGCCTAGGATGACGCAATTTACCAACACCAGAAGCTTCTTCAACGAATTGTTTCGGATCCGGCCAAGCAGCTTTGCTGAACTTCTTAACAGCAATCCAACGCTTCTGATTCTGATTCTGATTCTGAAGTTTACCTTTGTAAACCAAGTTCGGTGCCTTTTCACCACTCTCCGAAACGATATACTCTGAGCTGAAATTGTTCGTCGCAGATTTAAGGTCTGTTAGTGAAAACTCTGAGAAAGTGAAGGATGAAGGATCCAGCGTCGAAGAATCTTTATCGGTTATAGTTTGAGTTTGATTGAGATTGTGGTTGTGGTTGTTCCGGTGGTGGTTGATGTGGTGGTGATAGGGTTGTTCCTTAAGGTTTTCATTTAGTTTAAGAGGGTGATTATTATTATTAATATTATTATTATTATCTCTAACTCCTCCTCTCAACCTTGACAACGAGGATTGGCAACAACCCATAACTTCTCTCTCTAACTATCTCTTTTTCTCTCTCTCTCTCTATTTCTTTAGTTGATGATGATTCGAAATGATATCACAGATCATATAGCACAGCATAGAATAGATGACACCTTGTGATTACTATGCGTGTGTATTGTGTTAATTGTCTTCCCTTTCTCTCATTTCCTCTTTTCTTTTTTTGCAATTTCTTACTTAACTAACCCAATCTACTTTTTAGATATGCTTCTATTTATTTTCTTCCTCATTACCCGACACTGTTTACTTTTTTTTACTTCAAATATCGTTTTGTCTATTTTAATTTAGGATTTACTTCCGCTATGCTATGCGAGTTTTGGAAGCAAAATTTAGTCTTTTCAAAATGTATACTTTATCGAATACTCAAATTCTATCTAAATTGTAAATAAAACAAACCAACAAAAATAAAATCTCTCAGAAAAAAAAAAGTGTGAATATTTTTTTGTTACCGTAGGTCATATAAAATAAAAATAAAAAACTATAATTTTGACTATTTTAATTAGGATTTATTTTTTCTTATATAAATTTAGGGTTTAGTTTGGCTATACAAATTTCTAGGGGCGGTTATTGAGTCTCTTCAAGGTAATGCTTCATTGGTACCCAAACACCATCTTAATTGTAAATAAAATATACCCAAGAAAATAATATGCTCTCCCAAAAAATAAGTGTGAAAATAATGTTTACCTTCGTTCGTATATTATTGATCTTTAAATGTTTTCACAACGATTAAAAAGACCTATTATCTGTACCCAAAAAAATAACCAATTAATATGGAGAGAGAACTAAGGGCGAGTCGCAACTGTTTTATTCGACTTTTAATTTTAATATGTCCTTCTAGTTGACATAACAATTAATAGGTTTGAGACTGTACTATATATTTCTTTTACTATTTTACTTTTCAAATTGTAACTTTTTGGGGGAAAATGACTTAAAAATCTGTTTTTTTGTCGACTGTGATTATAATCTAAAACAAATACACAATTGAGACTCACAGAAGTCACCACCAATGACTAAACTAACTCCATACTCAATTGAGACTGAATGTAGCACAGTAACCCTAATCCATGTCATCATCAGATCAGTAGCTACTGGAACCTGACAATTTCTTTCCATTTTATCAATGGAATTCTCTATTCAATCTTTGAGCAGTTATCAGCCATAACAAATGAGGATGAAAAATGACACTTTATTCCAAATGTGTTTCCATTAAAGCTGGCTCAGTGTCAATAGGTAATCTGTACAATAATGTAACTTAAGAACGAATACTTTTATGCAGGAACATAATTTTATGCAGGAATTAATAATGGCCATGCATTCAGTGACTTGCGTCACTCGTACAGACAGCTACTAAGTTCATCATATGAGTGAGACCTGTCCAATTGCTCATCAGAATTTTCTTTTCTTTCATTTGTAAACTCATTATAATGCTTCGGTTTGAGCACTCTTCTATTATCATCACAGGATTTGCGCAGGAAGGTAGCTGAAAGTTAGTCTTTCATCTGAACATATTTCTGTTTTCTAAAACAGAAAGAAAGACCCTCTAGATGTTGAAATAAAGTGGGTAGGATCTTCTGCCTTTTCGTTGCTCTCACAGGCAAAACATGTATGGTTAGTTGGGACAACTTCCATTGTAGACTCTGCTGAGTACCCAAAAAGCAATTGTACACCTCTGGCCTGCAATCGTCTGATAACATACTCCACTGTTCCATCCTGCATCTAAAGCAAAATGCTGCTTAGCGTAGAGAAAGATTTTTGATGAACTGTTCTATCAAAACACACATGAACCACTCCCAGGATGCAATAGGGAAGTCAAACCCAACCCCTCCTCCCTTAACTGCGTTGTAAAGAAGCACAACCTACGGAACTCATTCATGATTTCGGGGGGCACTTTCTTCTTCACTCCGTTGTAGCAACTCCTCATAAGCTCTCGCAGATTCATCAGTAAATCTCTCCATTGCCTCAAAAATACGCTGCAAGCTAGCCTGTAGGTTACTGCTTTTGTCACTTGGATATATGATATTTTCAGAAACTGAGAGACCTTTACCTTCCCCAGATGTCAGGACTATCTTCCGCTCTAATGCCTGAATTTGCTTCTGCAGCTTCTGATCATCTCTGTCTATATTTCTCACTTTTCTCTCAAGATCCTTGTTCTGTATCAGCTGCTGATGCAATTCTAGCTTATCTTGTTCCCATATGCGAAGGACACTCATAGTAAATACATGCATGGTGTCAACAACTTCCTTTTCAGATATTCTATCCAAAGCTTGAGACCACTGATTACATATTACAAATATTTGGGGGGCACCAAACCTACCAGGGGAAAAGGGGACTATACCGTCAGATGTTTCTTCAGGTTCATACAGGAGACACTTCAGCAGCCAATTATTCAATGCTCTGACATAACCTTTCTGGGCACTTACCCAGCCAGCGAACTGGAAAGTCCAGTTGATAAGCTCTTGCTCAAGCTGCTTCGTAGCCAGAAGATGACTATCACCACTTTTCTTTCTGGATCCAATGGAAACCAAAATTCTGGCTTCTCTAATGGCTTCACACTGACTATGATGGCACTCAAGCATGGATTTCCACATTCTGTTAAACCTGAAAATAAGTCTATGTTTAGATATACCACATATTACCAAATGTTGTGCACAAACACCCCAAAATGCTATACAGTGGATGAATGAATATCACATGCATGTCTGGTCATGTATAAAAAATCTCGACACCAATAATTGAAGAAAAATAAAATAGATAGGGGCATGTGTGACAATATCACGTCTAAGTAGTCAAATTAGGACACCGGTGTCAACCAGGAGTCTTGCACATGGTTAACTGGATGGAGCATCAAAAGACTCTGAATTCAATTGTCCACTCCAACCCACACATTCAAGGATACACAGGTTATATTTTAAGATTCCTCCTGATGATTGGGGAGTAATAAATTTCTAGGCAATCCTCTAATATGGGGTTCACATGATTTCTTTGTATAAGGTAGTTCATCTGACAGCTCAAGCTCAAAATTATGCATAACTTGGGCAGATGAACCACCAAATTATATAGAAGATATGGTTGGAAGTTGAAAACAGACATCGTAGTAAATAACAAGACCTGTTGGAAATGATCTCAGAAGAGGGAGAAGTATTTGCTTCTAACAGAAGTTACATGTAGATTGCAGATGGTTGGATTTCTCATAATACCCATTTCATCATGGTTACCAAAGAATTATGGACATTTTGCGTAAGTACTTCAAACTCATTCCGTGAGAATTATATATTATAGAAGAGATACAATGATGGAACAGAATCTCAATAATCAAATAATTCCTTCTTTAAATCTTTCTCTAATGTTTTATGGGGTCAGGTGCATAGCTCAGTCGATGGAAGCAAATCCAACCTACTAAGAGGGGAAGTACTCCCTGGACAGAAAATTATGCATGACTGACTTGTTATACAACAGCAACAAAGCCTTAAATCTTATAGTCACCTATATAACTAGAAATTGCTTAAATAATTCTTCTCTTTTATCATAATTGGGAAAGGTTGATAACTACCAGCTGAATAGTCAAAAGTAAGTTTTTAATGAGGTCTTGTTTTATCACCACCTCAGTGATAATCAATGATTACCAAAATTGCAAATACATCAAGTCAAATATTAACAATAGTATTAAGTACATAGTGACATTATATAGCATAGCCCATCAGGAATAGCAAAAATTTAAGGAACTGGTACAAACAAGACTGGAAGTTGTTAAGTTGACATACCCTTGGATTAATCCCTTCAGCTGTGGCCACAGTTCTTCATCCCTAATGTTGTTTATCGTCATAGAAATCTTGTCAACGACATTGATTGCCATTCTAATTTTTGTTGACAGATCCTTAATTATAGTTCGAGTGGAATCAACCTTATTAAAATCAGCACCCCTTTCGTCCATACGCTTGAGTTTGCGACACTTCCTATCATGCAAGACCCGCATCTTTTCCTCTGCCTGGTAACAAATAAACATTGAAAAAGCCTTGTTTGTAGAAACTCATAAATATATACTAATATTCAATGCAAGTTGGTTTAGATCACACAAGAAGCAGTGAAATAGATTGTGCATAAATTTGAAAAGCCTCAGGATGGACACGATAATGTGATTGATTTAGTAGTGTGATTGGATTTCAAATTTAAAACATCACAAACCAATAATCTATCTTTTGGCGTATTGACTGAAAAGAGAACTTTTAAGAATAAAATGGTTGGAAGTGAAACAAACAGAGTAAAATTGGATAATTTATTTAGTGATAGACATGATATAACATACCTTAACTTCATGATAGAGTTTCTTCTCCCAAAGATATAGCTTGTGGAGTGTAGAGGAAAGATTGCACGATCTGGTAGTGAGTTCAACATCAAGATCCGTGTTGTTAGGATCACTGGATTGGGCATTTTTAGAAGCAGAAGACACGACTGACAATGAGGGAGCAACCAAATGTAACATCTTGGAAGAAGAAGCTGCTTCATATGTACAATGCAAGTCAAGTTAAGTCAAAGTCAACAAATACATATCAGGATTGAAAAATGTATCATGTGAAAAAATTAAAAGTGCAGAGAGAAAAGAAAACATGTATAATACAAACCTTTGTGATTATAGCGAAGTTTTCCAACTTCAAGGATTTCGGCGATATAGGAACCGGAGTCAGAAGCCCTCTGAAAGAGAATCTGAATATCTTTGGCAACTTCAAGGGGATTCCGTGAGCCAGGTCGGAAAGTGGAGGTGGGCTTAGAGTTGGACTTGGGCTTGGACTTGGGCTTTTCATCATCGTCGACGACTTTCTTATCCACCACATGAACCTCGTATTCCATTTCAGACTCGTCATCGTCGGGAGAGGCATGGGCGTTGTGACTATGAAGATTAGGATTATGATTAAGACTCTGAATATGAATAGGATTAGGGTTATGATTAGGAGGGTGAACGAACTTTTGATTTCCATGGACCTGTTTGACAACTTCGTCTTCGTCTTCCAAGTCAGGGATCCCTTCTTCTTCCCTCACTTCCTTTGAATCGCGGCTAGGTGTTGCGGTTGGAGTGTAATGAGTCTGAGGATAGTACTTGTCGTCGCTTTCGAAGAAGTTGAGAAAATCCCAAGTGGAAGTTCTCGGAGGAGAAGGTGGAGGTGGAGCGGATTTGGAAGAAGTAGCAGGTGGAGGCGGTGAAGATCCATAGAAGGAAGAAGAAGGAGGAGGCATCGAATAATAGTTGTTGTTGTTGTTGTTGTTGTTGTTGTAAGGGTATGGTTGTTGATAAGGGTTATAATAGGAAGAAGAAGAAGAAGATTCACCGACATAAACGGTTTCGTTGCTCATAGGTCTATGTTCGTAGACGATTGAAGATGGAGGAGGTTTGTTCTTCATGAAATTGATATGGAGATTAGATGTCATGTGATGGTGTGGTGGTGAAGCGTTGTAGTAACCGCCGGAATTGTGATTGTGAGGGAGATGTAAAGGTGAAGGGGAAAGATGAAGTTCGTCATCGTCATCGTCATGTTCATCATCGTCATCATCGTCATCATCATCATCATGATGGTCTAATTCGGAATCGGAGTGGAAGTGAAGATGAGAACCGGAATCGGAGTGAGGTGGAGAGGGAGAAGAGTGTTTGGTAGGAAGGTGGTGATGGTGGTCTAATTCTTTGTCGTGTTGAATGAAAGCATGTAAAGAGTGACCAATTGCGGTGAGGGAGTTGATGTAAGCTAGATGAGATGCAGCTAGAGCATAACGTTGATGAATAGCTTCGTCGAGAAAATTACAACGCTCCCGGCATAAAGCTACCGCCGGGAGATCGTCCAGCTTAGAGCTGGCACACCCCATACCATACACAATTAATTATATAATTGAATTAGGGTTTGTATGTAATTGTAGAGAAGTAGTGTGTTATTAAAAAGAAGATGAAGATAGAAGATGAAGATGAAGAAAAGAGAGTGATAGTGGAAGTGGTAGTACAGTTACTGGGTGGGGGTGGGAGGATGAAAATGAATTCAAGAGAGAATCTTTTGCCAGCATGGACTTCTTCGTCCGTTTCTCTCCATCTTATTTCTATTTCTGACTCTACTTCACTTTATTTACCATTATATATTTTTTTTATACTTAATTACATTTCTACCACCATTCTCTCTCTCTCTCTCTCTCACCGTCCTGCCTCCATCTCTTTTTCTTTTTTATAATTTACTGTACAAAACTTTTGAAATAAGTATTTTCTAACTATTAATTAAGTTTAATAGCATTTTATTAACGTAATTCTATTTTACGTTGTTACTTGTGCTTCTTAATTTTCTCTAGTTCCGAGTTTTTGTTATATAAAAAATAAAAAATAAATGAAGCAAGACCACGTCTTCTCATTTTTGATGAGAGTATTTGGGTAGGTGAAAGAAAGTGTGAAACATTTTTTGAATTAATTATTATTATTATGCATAGTTAGTTAAAGTCGCAAGTGTGGGTGGAACTTAGACATAGACACGAAAAAGAAGAATAACACCGAAGCTCCAAAAAATATTCCATTTTGGAAGTTTGAACCCATTGAACTTTGACGCCTGCCTCCGCTCTATTTCCATTTACAGTTATGCCCCTTTCTTCTTTCGGTAACAACTATCTCCTTTCATTTTTAATTCATTTAATTAATACCATAACTCCTTTCTCATGTTTTTTTTTTTTTTAACAATTACACATCGGTTACAATTTGTTTCCTTAAGCAATTCAAACACGTAATTTGAAATGTGGCCATCTTATCTTATTGTAATAAATAAAACAACCAAATGTTCGGTTGTTTTTTATAAAAGGGCATTCCCCTAGAACATACACCGGATAACTATACAATTCCAACAGTTTATAGCATATAAATTCATATGATTAAATTAAAGTTTATAGCATATAAATTCATAAAACACGAAAAAGTTGTTGTGTCTCATGTTAGAAAATTATTGGATTTTGAATTTCACAAAATAAATGTAGTACTTTTGTGTAAATATGGTCAATATATAAATATTTTCCTTTTTATCACATTTTTTCACTTGCTCATATCATTATTTTTAAATATTACTTCAACTAGTATTTATACTTATTTTTCTCTCACTTTTACCTTCATTACTGTAATTAAAATATTTTAATATAACATGTATTTTTATATCTATTTTATATTTAACTAAACAGTTAATTTTATTAAACAATTTAAATTTACTCTATTAGTTTATTACACATTAATTAGTTTATTTCCTCTCTGCTATAAATTCATTTGTTATGAGCTAACTTATTCATCATCTACTATTTTTTCCAAGAACATAGCCTTAGTCAATCGAGAATATACCAAAGAATTCATTTTACAGCAATTTCATTGAAAATGAAGATCTGCTCTCTTATAGATGTGATTCATAATTAAAATTAAAAAATTGTATTAAAATGATATTGTTAACGTTTATCTCAAATAATTAATGCCGTAAGAGATACGCTTTTATTTGATTTTAAACTCCTTTATTATCAATTTATTATTTTGACAAGATACTCCTTTAAGATATTATTAATACATCTTTTTCTTTCTTCAGTATTTTGTGGCCTAACTTGTAAAAAATAAAAGTATTGTGTTGCCTAAGCGAAGAAAGTTCTGCTTGTGGGTGTGGCAACCGCCACCTAAAATTACCTCGAATGAAATTACAAAAAACAAAAGCAAAGGGCATGACTCGTTCATATAGCTATTTTTGAAAAGTAAGAAATATATGATTGTTTTTTTTTTTATAAGCTATGATATGTCCTTTTGACACTTTTATGTAAAAATATACCAACATTTTAATGGGATTCATATAAATTTTAATGAATGTGTGTGTAAAAAAATATGTATTGTTCGCATAATTATATATTTTGTTGAGTTTGTAAATAATTTTTTTTAAGGTTTGAGAAGTTATCGGGACCATTGAAGAAAGCAAGTAGTAGTTAATTGACATGATACCAACTATAAATCCAACTCTCTAATGAAGTGTTGTAGAAGAAGAAAAAAGCTAGATATTAGATATAACCTTCACATCTACGTCTATACATAGACGAAATATATTTACAATTTTGCTATTCAGATTCTCTTTTTACTACCTACACTCTTCGATTTTAAAAAAAATAAAACAAAATATCCAAAATGTACTTGTCTATTTATTAAATTTTTAAACCTAACCTCTCATTCATTCAATTTTCATCTTTAACTCTAACCTCTCTCAATCTTCATCTTCTACCTCACATTCATATTCATCATTTTCTCTCACATCCTCTTCTCCTTCTTCCTCTATTTTTAACAAGTTCAACATCTTCAATCATTCTCATTGTCTCTCATTTACATCCGGTATGCATTAATGTTGTTGTTCTTTTTTTTTTTTTTCCAAAATGTACTATTGTTAAAAGTTGATTTCACTTAGTTAGGTTTTTCTGAATCTGTGTTCATAAGCAAATTCAGAAACGTACGTGAACTTTATGTGAACTGAATTCACGTAATGTCTGTCTGAGATTTCTTAAATTTAATAACGTACGTGAATTCAATTTACATAAGGTTACAAAGTACAATGTGAGGAGTAGACTAATGAAGTGTAAAAAAACGAACTCAAAATTTATCCCAAATTTAAAAAAAAATAACTCAAAAACAGAACAATAAAGATACTTTGTTAGTCACTTTAACCACAATGTGAAGAGGAGACTAATGAAGTGTAAATTATAACTGAGTGTTGTGAGTTTTGCATGATAATGAGTTATGATTAGTGAGTTATAGATGATTTTGTGATATGTGAGTTACGAGGTTAAAAATGGTGATGAAGAGATAAATAGATTTAAAGAATATTATAAATAAATAAAAGTATTTTGGATATATTGTTTTTTTAAAAAAAGTTGAGAGATATAGATAGCAAAATTGATACATTTATGTTTGTGAAATGTTATGTTGGTACAAAAATTTTATCTTGTCAAATATGCCGATACATTGGTTTGTCAATTTCTTATACGGTGAACCCAATTTTACGTTGGTTTGTCAATTTTGCGTTATTAAGAACTTTTTCATCGGTAGCCATAAAAGTCTATCACTATCATCCTATGTTAACTATTTCCTAATTCTCGTATGTCTTATCAGAAAAGTTTGAGTTTAATTAGTATGCATTCAAAATTTAAAACATATTATACTATGTTAGATCAAACTCATTTATGATTAATACTTTTAAGGTAGTTAGGATTAATGTTAAAAGATTTTTAATTATTCGATGATTATATGAATTAAATCTTTAGTTTTCATGTATGGTTGGTATAAATGGTTTTATAAATAATATCTATAATTGATTATATATTTATTCATTGATGAAAGTTACAATTATGAGATAATAAGGTTAATGGTTTATATTAACTTATAGAGAAAATTGATTTACACGCATAGTGTACACTTCTTTTACTCTTATTAGAATGATATAGTTGTTATACTAAGGGATCGTTTGAATGTATAAATTTAATTATGGTTTAAATATGATTTTAGTTCTTACAATTATGGTGTTTTTTATTTTAATCTCTTATAAGTTTTATTGTTTTAATTTAGTCCTTACAAATTCAAAAACTATTGATTTTATTCCTTGACGTCAGATTATTGTATAACATCGAGAACTAAAATAAGCGATTTTTGAATTTGTAGAGTTTGAATCCCAACAAAAAAAACAGTTATGAAAAAAATGATATAATTATTGGAACTAAAATCATATTTAAACATTTAATTATTTGCCAAACACACAAGGTTCATCGGAGTGGAGTGATGAGTAAGTCAAACGTTTGATCTCTAAACCTAATTGCGATGACAACTGGATTCATACTCAACGAGTACCCGCCAAAAAATTGTTGTTTCGAGTTTTGAAAAACGAGTTTAAAAATAATTTATGCCACCGAAAATATTACTGGGTTGAGTCGCGGACTAGGTCGCTCTCTTTAAGACGTTTTGCGGCACTACTCAAATTGTGCAAGGCAGACTATCAACCACGTCGTCCCCAGGATAAAACAGCTCAGTTACTCTGTATCGAATTTTCACTGCACTGTGAAAAAACCGTTCTAGAATTACACCCTCAGTATGGCAGTCTAATGGCTGCCACTCGTAATATGGTACTAAGACCACTCGAAAGAAAAGAAATGTAGAAGTAAGAATATGGAGGGAGAAGAGAGAAAAACCTCAAAAGATGGAGTGTTTTTGGTGTGATTTACAACTGAGCAGAACCCTCTATTTATAGAGGAGATCTGCTACTGGATTAGAGGAAATTCGGGATCCATCTGACCAGACGCACACTAAAAACGTGCCCCATAATTCTTGGTTTGGTTGACTCCGAAATTTTCAGGGTATTGACCAAGTACACGGCCACAAAACAAACGTAAAAATAGGAAGGGTTTTGACCACAAACCGAACCGTGAGAAAATTAGGGAATGATTTACTGGATCAGAAATACAGTGTTGACTCGGTGGAGGGCCTTTTAAGTAAAAACGCAAGCATTCATTTTTTCAGAAATTAAATATTAATTTTTAATTTTCTTTTTAATAAAAATAATAATTCACAACCCAAGCCCAGGCCCAGGCCCGACCCGACCCATCCCAGCCGAGCCGGCCGGACGGCGGCAGCGCGCGCGCGTGTGTGGCGATTTATTTTGCATGTGTTCTCGCTCCTTCACAAAATTGGGGTACCCCTTGGGGCACACCCCAAGGGTCATACCTCCACCTTATATACACTACTAGAATGTGTAATCCCTCCTATGTGGGACTTCTAATTTTTCAATTCACAAACTAGCTCTTTTGTTCCTCATTTCCAACAATCCCCCACTTGAATTTAAAAAGTAGGTTCTGAAATAGCGTCAAACGCTTTCATAAGATTGTGCATAAACAAATGTGTCTATGACTTGAACCTTTGCATAGCGAGTAAGATTCTGATTTAACAACAGTGACTCGTAGTCTTGAACTCTATCTCGGACATCAAACCCACACACAACCTTTTCATTAGGTGTATTCTAAAAAACCCGTGCATTTATGGCCCTACACGTATATCCCAGTATAGTGAACGCTCTAGGAATTTTTGCCTCGAAATTCCATAGGAAACGGCCTCATTTCCACATTCACATAGGTGAGTCTATCAAGAGTACTCCTGTAGCTAGGTACTCCCTCCACATAGAGTATAGATCTCATTAAGAGTTTCTATTATCTTAGCCTTCCATCACTTCAGGAATCATGCTTCTGTTAAATATAATAACATGTTCATCTCATATCACTATGACTTGTTATTACCCATTGAACCTAATTCTTGGGATCTCCAGTCTTTTAGGTCGGGTTCCCATCATAAGTGACTCATTTATCTATAGGCAATAGTCCCATCTTTTTGAATGTATTTATGACTTTCTCTCTAGCCAATCCTTTCGTCAAAGGATCTGCTAAATTATCATCAGTGCGTACATGATCCACTATTACAGCTCCTTTAGTTAGTAATTCTCTAACTATGTTGTGCTTACGACGTATTTGTCGTCTCTTACCGTTGTAATAACGATTCTCAATTTTTGCAATAGCTGTGGTACTATCGCAGTGGATCAACACAGCTGACATAGGTTTTTCCCACAAAGGGATCTCAGCTAGCAAGCATCTCAACCAGCTCGCTTCTTCACTAGCAGTAGCTAGTGCTATCATTTCAGACTCCATAGTGGACTGAGTCAGTATCGTTTGTTTCTTCGATTTCCAAGATACAGCACCACCGGCTATATTAAAAATATAGCCACTGGTTGCTTTGGAGTCATATGATAAGGTGTTCCAATCAACATCACTGTATCCTTCAAGAACGGCAGGAAATCTTTGATAATGTAATCCTAGATTCATGGTCCTTTTAAGGTATCTCATGACTCTTTCGATAGCATGCCAATGCTCCATACTAGGTCTAATGGTAAACCTGCACAATAGTCTCACGACATAGGCAATGTCGGGTCTAGTACAATCAGTGGCATACCTGAGGCTGCCAATGATGCTCGCATATTCAGTTTGTCTAACACCTTCACCAGTGTTCTTAAAAAGTTTCATACTTGGATCATATGGTGTGCAAGCAGGTTTACAGTCATAGTATTTATATTTCTTGAAGATCTTTTCAATATAATGAGACTGATCTAAAGAAATCCCCTTTTCTGACCTAGTAATCTTGATTCCTAAGATTACATCTGCTTCTCCGAGGTCTTTCATATCAAAGTTGTTACTCAACAATGATTTCACAATATTTACAGCATGGATGTTTGAACCAAATATGAGTAAGTCATCTACATAGAGACATATGATAGTGCAAATGCCATTTTCAAATTTGTAATAAATACATTTGTCACTTTCATTCACTTTAAACTCATTCGATATAATCAAATTGTCAAACATTTCATGTCATTGCTTAGGAGCTTGTTTAAGACCATACAGAGATTTATCTAACTTACAGACCTTGTTTTCTTGTCCATGAATTACAAAACCTTCAGGTTGTTCCATATAGATTTCTTCTTCCAGGTCACCATTTAAAAAAGCTGTTTTAACATCCATTTGGTGTATCACCAAATTATGAATTGCTGCTAGTGAAATGAGTACCCTAATGGATATTATTCTCGTGACTGGAGAAAAAGTTTCGAAGAAATCTATATTTCTCTTTGCCTAAAACCTTTGGCTACAAGGTGTGCCTTGTATTTATCAATAGTTCCATCGGGTTTTAGTTTGTTTTTCAAAATCCATTTACAACCTATCGGCTTGCAACCAGGAGACAAGTCTACTATATGCCAGGTCTAGTTAGATTCTAGGGAATCCATTTCATCGTTTATAGCTTCTTGCCAAAGATGACAAGGCTTCTTTGAGATTTGTAGGATCCTCTTCTAAATTATAGACCATATATTCTTATCCATAATCTTTAGCAACTCTGACTCTCTTACTCATTCGAGTTTCCAATTCACTTTCAGCACTTCATTTTTTCAGAAATTAAATATTAATTTTTAATTTTCTTTTTAATAAAAAATAATAATTCACCACCCAAGCCCGCGCCTAGGCCCGACCCAGCCGAGCCGGCCGGACGGCGGCGGCGCGCGCGCGTGTGTGGTGATTTATTTTGCATGCGTTCTCGCTCCTTCACAAAATTGGGGTACCCCTTGGGGCACACCCCAAGGGTCATACCTCCACCTTATATACACTACTAGAATGTGTAATCCCTCCTATGTAGGACTTCTAATTTTTCAATTCACAAACTAGCTCTTTTGTTCCTCATTTCCAACATTTAATTCGTCAGATTATTGTATAACATCGAGAACTAAAATAAGCAATTTTTGAATTTGTAGAGTTTGAATCCCAACAAAAAAAAAACAGTTATGAAAAAAATGATATAATTATTGGGACTAAAATCATATTTAAACATTTAATTATTTACCGAACACACAAGGTTCATCGGAGTGGAGTGATGAGTAAGTCAAACGTTTGATCTCTAAACCTAATTGCGATGACAACTGGATTCATACTCAACGAGTACCCGCCAAAAAATCTATGATAGGTAGAGTAAAAACCCACACAACGGATTGCACATGAGCACAAATAATTGTGAAGTCTAGTGGATTATAATTGTGTTTATTAGTTAATGAAAGCCAAAACTTTGTATTAAGCTAATCTAATACTTTTTATTTTGTTTGTCTCAGTTTTTGTTTTGACAATTATAATTCGCTAGATATTGTTATAACTACTTGGAAAGAAGAGATAACTATATAAATCATGACTTGTAGCTTGCTGAAAAACATGATAATGATAGTAAGTGTTTTATAAATCAATTGGGGAGAGTTCAAATGAGCATAGAACAAAATTATGATAGCTAGGAAAATCTTGTACTTTACTTGATTATTGATAAAGAAATATAAAGTAAGTGTTTGTGACGATGTAGGAGATTATTGCTCCAAACTTCGATAATTCTTATGTCTTTTTCATTTTTAATTCTTTCTATTTCAATTATGCATTTATCGTTCAAATTTTTTAGGTTGAATTCATAACATTAACTAAAACTCTTGCTAAGTCGATTTACGAAACCGTCGAAGATGAAATATTTATTAAATTGTTTATTGTGAAGTCAGACAAAAAATTAAGTAAAATATCATTTTTAATTGTAAAATCTAGTTTAATGAAAAAATAACGGTATTGTTAAACTCCCAAAATTTCATTGTTGGTGTGAGTTTCTTTATACTTGATGGACTCATGTTTGGTCAAGTAAGTGAGTTTGGAGAAATACTTGATGGACACAACTCAAATTAAAAATAATTGGACCCACATGCATAAATAAAAAATTAAAAGAAAAAAGAATTAAGTGATATGACTAAAATATTTCTCTTTTATTTTTTATTTTTTTCATTTGTGTGTATGTCCAAATATTTTAAATTTAGAGTTTTGTCTATGCAAAACTTATTCGTGATTTTGAACTTTTAAAACACGGGAACAAGAAGCGAACACAAACATAACTTATAATATTATTTTTTTGTAGTTAAAAATTTATTAAAAATCAATTATTGTTAAGAAGAATAAGAAGATAAAAGAAGAAGAAGAAGATAAAAGAACAATAAAAGATAAATATAAGTTTAGAAGAAAAAAAAGATAAAAATATAGTTTTGCAAATATAACTAAATAAATCAAAAAATCAAAAATAAGATAAAACAAGTGCAGTTATAACTAAATAAGATAAAAAAAATCAAAAATATAGTTTTTTCTTTAAAATAATATATATTAAATTATTGTGGTGAAGTTAACTAGTTAGAATTTAGTTATATTTTAATATGTAATATTTATAATTTAAAAACAACATGTCTATTATTTATAACTAAAGGAAATAAAATGTTTATTGTTCATAACTTGATAGACTAAAATGAGATAAAATAAGTTTGAGAGATCAAAGTGTTTAACTTTTATAATTTAAGAGATCGAAATAAATAAAAAATAAAGAGACCAAAGTAAAATTTAAAAATAATTTAAAAGAACTAAAAATATAATTTAAACTTTTTTCCAATTTAAAGAAACATTTTAAAATATTTAATAATATAAAAGATTGCGTAACAATTTCAGGAAAATTAATGGTCTTGCTTGCTTTTGGAGCTATTTTGTTTGTTTTATTGGCTATACAATTACAAATCCATTGGCCTATTATTACATTATGATTTTTTCAAGCCAAGACTCAAACCCGAAAAAGAGTCTATTGCAGACAGCAATTGCAAGCTACTACAAGGGACAAATTAATACATAATTGAAAAAAGGTACGAACACTTTTGAGGAATCATGTGCAGAGCACATGTGATTGTTGATTTTCAGTAATTAAATTTAAAAATACTCACTCCACAGTCACCATGCATGCAATTGTAATTGTAATTGCAATGCAGTGCGACCGAATTAACAATGAAAAGAACTGTCCACTCATTCAGTCTGCAGCAGAATTAAAATATTAATGATGGTCTAATAAATTAAAGGTTGCTCTGCTTTGCTTAAACTTATTTCTAAATATAATCAAAAAACAATTTGAATGCTTTTAGTAATATCTTCTACAAAAGGGCCTCAAAAAGCTGATTATAAAACACTTTTAGCAAAGTGTAAACTATCATTTTTCAACTCCTTAATTATGACACCTGATTGGGGAGAAGTGGAGTCAAAAAATAAAAGTGAGTTCCTCTTTACACTCCACTTTACACCCCCAATGTATATGTGAATAAGGAATACAAAATGTACTATACTTATAAAAATAATCCATTGGATGTTAACTAAGGAGAGAAGCATTAGAAATGTGGTGGAGTGCACTTTGATTGTTTGGGGTGGGCCGGTGAGGGGCCAAGAAGATTAGTAGGGTCGCAAGTGGCAACACCAAAAGGACTGTTGCATAGTTACGTTAATGCCACAACTTTAAAAGTACTGTTAAGACCTTTCAAAGGATTGTGCTTTGATGGCCTTCATGATTGGTATATGCCTCACATGCTAGCTAGAAGAATTTTGTAACTGGACTAGACACCATCCCCTTGCCCTAAAATTGTTATTAAAAAAAAAAAAAAAGAATTTTGTAACTGTTAAGCATAAATTACTTTTACATTCAATTTACTTGTAACCAAATTGTAGGTAGAATCTCAATTTCTTTATGTATTTAGATTTTGATGTTATTTATGGGTTTGCCTAAAGTATAGATCATTAAGCAGAAATACGTCCAAGCTTCAACGAGATTACTAAAGTATAGATCATTAAGCAGAAAATGGAAGTCTAACGATAATAACCAAAATTCTTACTCCCAAATTTTATTATATTGTGAGTTCCAATGAAATGTCAAAATATATAAGTACCTTGACATACTGCAAAGCACTCTACTAGTACATACACGAGTTCTCTTATTGAAGAACAAACCTTGATGGTCACTTGTCGAGATTAATTTGTAGGATAGGATTGGGGCTATGGTAGAGGTAAAAATCTGCTTCCTCCGAGTCTCAGGTATAAATGCGGGGAAATAGAAAGAAAGTTGAAGAAATTATGGACAATGGTTCTTGAATTGTAATCATTTTTTTACATGTACATCTAAATACTCCAAAAATTTCACATTAAGATGAAACCACGTTTAATGGAATGACCGCTTCTGCTGCCCCAATGGCTATCCTGTCTCATACTATACTATATGAAGTAATATGAATAAAAAGAATGCCTTATCAAACCTTCCCACAGATTTGAGTTTCAGAAGCTTCAACATATCAGTGGCCTATATTTACAGTTGCTACAAATACAATCTATGCTACATTTTGAAGGAGCTCCACATCAAAATCTAATCAACTATGTACAAAAGGTTTATTTTTCAATACCGTCTAAGAAAAAAAGTTTGAAGATCTTCGCATTGCATGAAGACGAAAAAACAATCAGGGATAAGTTGCTAGATCTCAGGGTTAGAGATGCTATGAATTGGAACATCTAATCTGAGAAAAATTCTTGCACTGCAGCTTGGTCATTTTCCATTAGAAGGGGGATTGAATCAATTTTAGTTCCTTTGAGCTGAACCTGTTTTCGACTGTCCAAATCATAATCTAAGTCAGACCACTCCCGTTCTTCCTCGGTAGGCTTCTTTTCTGTCCTGTTTTCTTCTACCTTATTGCCTTCATGTGTTTGATTTTGGGGGTTGGAAAATCCCCCAGTTTTTACCTCCGATCCCGAGTTTTGACATATGCAAGATGTTGGATTCTCGTGAAACTCGCCATTGCCCGGCCTCAACTCATTAGGCTCTCCCATGAAGCCTACCTGAAAAGTTCGAACTCGAGATGCAAAATCTTCCCACGTCATGTTAGTTTTGTTCGTGAACAAGGGGTTCAACTTTTTTCCATTTGGGCGGATGGTAGGTTTATGACCAAAGTACCTCCTGCAACAGACAAAGTATATGAATATGCATATAGCTAGAAGAATCTCTAATTTATAAAAATAAATACCAAACTGTTTCATATTCATGTGTGAAACCAAGCATCACACTTTATGTTAATTGTTCAGAGTTGGTAGTTCAATAAATTTTTTAAATTGCTTATGTACCATTAATCAGGCTGCTTTCCTGTTTTCAGCTGAGTTTTTATTAATATACTGTAAGTTAAAATTTTAAACACGCCCTAATAAACCAGCTTACCTTCTTCCAGCTAAAATTTTAGCCATGTTCCCGTTGTTGTTTGTGACGAAAACATCGCTGTCATCACAAACTATGAAATCAAGTGCAGCCATGCGAGAAGAAAATGAAACAAATGGTGTCAACTCCTCCTTTGTAGCTAAGGTTTCCTTTGAATGGAAGTTTGGGAAAAGAGCTCTTAGGGGTGCTAACGTTTCCTCACCTCCATATATTTCTCCAGATGCCACGTACAAGTGCGTGTCAATTCCATAACCTAGTGCTCTAAGCATAAGACCAACTTCTTCTGGGGTAAGTGGGCACCTTCCATGTCTTCGTACTTTGTCAGGATTGCTTGCCTGTCACATTATTTTTTTTAGGAAATAAGAATATGCCAATTTTCATACAGGTATAGATTTATCTTGAATACCAATAAAACCTTACATGTAGATTTTTCCAGCGCTTCCTAATTTCCCCAAGTTCTTTTCTTTCTTTTTCTCCCCCGCCATAATAGCAACCAGAGAATGCAAGCATATCTGGTTCAAACCTATATGAGACAGAAAAACACTTTCGATCACAAATTGTCGCATTGAACTTGGAGAAGACAAAATACGCCTCATAGGAGCATATTCCATACTCTTCGTTGAGGAATGGCATAGCAAAGGAACCAGGGACAAATATTAGCTATATAATTATTAAATCTTACCTTAAATGCAGAGCAATGAAATGCTTGCTTTTCATTCTCATCCGCTCAACCAACGATTTTCCCATTCCCTGAATAGAATCCGTAAACTTGAGAGCATGGTAGTTAACTCTGCACCTCAGCCTTTGTAGATCATCATCCAACATATTAGAAAGTCTGTAGTCAAACTTCGTGAGCCGAACAACCTGCATAACACCATTTATGTTGTTGTTTTTGTAAGAAAGTTAGGTAATAAAATAGAAAATGTGTTTATAAAAATTGAAAATGTGTTTTACAAATTTAAAATAATAATAATAATAATAAAATGTAATTAATTTATATAAAATCTTTTACATTATCTTTTTTTTTATACATCATTAAAAAAATGATGTTTTATTAAGTTTTGGATCAAGATTCTGTTTGAGACCAATACTGGAGACAAATAAATTGGAAAATTATTTTTGTGATTCAACTAAAATAGAGGAATCAAAAGTGTAATTAAGGCATAATATTTCTTAGTTTAATTTTTGAAACAAATGTTTTTTTTACGTAAAATTAGTTAACATTAGATAAGCTATTGTGAACACATGTTATACGATTTCCAATTTTATATTGATTATTCTCTTTTTTTGTTCTAAGAATTGGAATACATTAAAATTGTATGTGTTTTATAGAGTGTCATACAGTATCAAAGTTTTGTATAAATATCAGTGCTATTTTTGAAAAATGGTGTATGAATGTATGATAAGTTGATAACTCCTAGGAGTAGTATACTCCTATTGGATAATAATGAAGATGATACCAGGTGGAATCTAACAATCTATTCATGGCATTTTTCTAAGCATCCAACGTTTGGCCAGTCACATAAATTCAACAATTGGTGTTATTATAATTAATAAAAAATTTCTACCGCCGCATTTAATATATATATATATATATATATGCAAATATTCCAACTCTAATCGATCAATTAATAAGGACTTTTAATTAAACACTTACTCGCTTCTTGACCAGCACGGGTAAAACACGACCCTCGTAGCATTTGGGAGTGCATTTCCTTGGAACACGAACTGTATATGGAGCCATAAATTTCTCTCCCATATTTGGAAGCTGCTTTATAACTTTAATGTCATTCCGGAGAAATGTTATAAACCAGTCAGCATCAAATAGTTCAGAAAAATTGCTGCAAGAAAAAGAAGCATATATTACTTACAAAATTAAGGGGTAGAAAGACGATGAAATCTACTACCAATAAAATACAATATGTGATTTAAGACATGCCTGCTGTCTTTCCAGAAAGATGTATGATCCAATTCCGGAACAACAAGAGTAGCATTCAAAAGATAGGCAGCGACAACAGCATCAATTATCTGCAGCCACAATCTACATTTTTTCAATACCACATATAATGCAGCCACATAATTTATCATTCAAATTCGATCGTGAAATCCAAATTTGAGTTTTATAGCCCGATAACACATACAAAAATCTGTATATCAAATTACCAGTTTGTCCGTTGAACAATTAATTGCCATGCCAATAATTATAGAGCCTATGGTATAAAGTACATAACAGATCACATACTAATATTACACATTTAAAATTCCAGCATAAATAAAGAAGTATTATGTTTATTATACTTTCAATGCAATTATGTTTACTAATGGAAAAATAAATAAAAGAATTATGCATGCTCAAAGACAACAATTAGTTACATGCAGAAAGGGGTACATATTCCAATTAACATGTTAACCTCCTTGAAGTTGAACTCATATACTTGATCAAAAGGATCGCATAATCAACAAACCAATACCACAGTCTATTAAGAAGCTTACCCCTGTTCTCTGTTGATTTAAGCCTCCACTGGTTGCGATTAACAAATATCGATCTGGATGAGTTTTTTCATCAGCCTCTGCAAGAAATTAGAGATACAAGTAAATATACGCAATCAAATTGCACATCAATCAAACGTGAATCAATCAATACACGAATTACAATTCGATTCAAATTAAATTCATGAAAAAAATAATAGACTAGGATAAGCTTTACTTGCAAAGTTGACGCGGGCATTACTGCATCCAGAGAAAAGATTCGAGTTCGTCGAATTCCATAAATCACGCGTGTAAGTACCTCCATTCACCTTTAAAGTTCAACAAACAAAATAATATAAGTAAAATTAAACAAGAATGCAGAAAGAATCAGAAAATGGCGTTTGATTGAATAGATTACCGGAACATTAAACACCGATGTCTGATTTGAATTCGAATGAGATCTAACCGAGTCATCATTTTCCTGAAAGAGAGATACAATCAGAATGACGCATAGCACCATACAGCGCAGCGCAGCACAGAGAGAGAAGAAATATAATTAAGATTGAATTAAACATAATTGAAGTTGAAGTGCATTTACAATAACAGGGGAAGGAGCGAAGATTGAGAGCATGACGAAAAGAAGAATAATGCAAACGGAGATGGCGGAAATGAGGAGGCGGTGGATGAGACGACGGCGAAGGAAACTGGCGAGAAGGAGTCCGACTAGTCTCGACTTGTCTGCGTGATGCCTCCTTCTCTTCACGGTTGCTGTGTGCATTGTTAATGAATGTATGACAGTTACTGCGTTTCGTTTTGCGGAGTATACTATATATTAATTAATGAACTTCTATAATTGATTGATTTTGAAAATTGCAATTACAAGAAAAAGAATAAGAAACGCATTCGGGGATTAAATGATACTATATATTTTCTTTTTGGAAGTTTGCGTGTGCAACGGTAAGCAGGGTTTTTGAAGACGAAGACGAAGACTTTTGAACAGAAACCAAGCTGCACAACCAACGTAACCGTATATACGCTGAGGTGTTCTGTTAATGATCAAGTAATATTACCAGCTTCCTTTTTGTCCGTTTGATTTCATCACATCTTAGTCCACCATCCTTATCCGTCAATCATGCATCATCATCTCACTTTTAACTAATCTTCTAATCCTCAATTTGGATCTTTTAATGTGTAACTCTATGTATTCGTATACCTTTTTAGATTGAGTTACGGTCCAAATTTTAATTATTTTTTATTGTTTTTAAAATTTGAATCATTTAATTTTAATCGAACGATATAAAATATAAATATGTGACTGCGTGAACTAATAACATTACAACTCAACTCACATGAGCTAATATAGAATTAGGATTTAGGATCCACCTCTCAATAAGTAATAGCATAATAGATATACTTTTAAACACTAAACACTATGATATATAAATATATTATATTATTTCAAATTAGATTTATGTTACTAATATAATGTAAAAATATATTTTTCTTCTTTTAATTTTTTTCAACTAATATAAGACATAACAACATATTTATAAATTATAATAAAAATATTTATTTACCAATAGAAATAATAATAATAATAGTCTATTAAATAAAGTAACATCTTTTAAGTTTATATTTTTATTTTTTTTATTTACAACACCTAAAATACTTGTCATTGTGTATACTAGTACTAGTACTTTATATATTAAATCAGTACGTAGGGTGTGTTTGACCGTGTGTTCATTTTTTGCAGTTGGACGTGCACCCAACACATGCTTATAATAGTCCAAGTTGATTTGAGTCAAACTCAGCCTGTATTTACAATCAAATCCATCACTGCAAAACTGTTTGTTCAAATATGTATAAAGATATATATGATACGTTTTCTAACTCTAAATATGGATTGCTAAAAACAACTCTAAATATGGAGTGCATAGCAAGTATGTTTGGATGCTTGACTTCGACAAATTAACTAGCAGATTCTCTAGCTAATTTTAGAATTCAATGTTAGTTGGAGTGTAGTTACTATTATATATTCTTCCCCTGCTTTTTGTGAAATCCCAAATTAAGATTATCCATAAATATTCGAGTAATTTTATTCGAACACAAAATTTAACAAAAATTGTTAGTTTATTTATTGAATGAATGGTAAAACTTATTTATTGAATGGATTGACAATTCTATTTATACATAAGTTATTCTTACATATTCTAATTGCAATCTAACTAATTAACTAATTGGTTAGTTAGTTAGTTAGTTACTACATTCAATTATTATTTTACTTGAATTATAAGTCATCTAATATTTTCCTTTATTTCAAGTATCCAAGTGATACTACTCCTAGCATTTGTCTTAGCTCCTCAAATATGTTTGTCCTCGATGACTTGGTCATTTTATCAACAACTTGCACTTTAGTTTGGCAATATATGAGTTTAAGTTTGCTTCTCCCAACTTGATCTCTTAAAAAATGAAACCTTGTCTAAATATGATTGCTTCTTCCATGAGATACATGATTCTTTGCTAGATTTATGGTTGAGATGTCGTCAATCATCAATGGCATTGGCCTGCACACATCAATCTTCAGTTCTTCAATCAAGGCTTCCAGCCATAAAAGCTTGGTAGGCTGCATAATTGCCAACAATGTACTCAGTTTCGCATGATGATAAGGTTATGATTGGCTACTTCTTTGAGCTCCATGCTATTGAGGATTTCATGAATTTGAATACATAGCCTAATGTGCTTCTTCTATCACTCTTATCTCCACATCAATCAGAATCTAAATAGCCTACTAGGTATTCATCTCATTGCTTTAATTCCCTTGCAAACAGAATTCCATGTTCCAATGTTCCTTGAATGTATCTCATGATTTTCTTAACTACAAACAAGTGAGAGTGTTTGGGACTGCTAATGACACCCACAATATAGCATATGTCAAGACTTGTGTTTCACAAGTACCTTAGTGATCCAACAACCTGCTTGAACAGAATGGTGTTAGCCAACTCCTCTTCAGTTTCTTTCCCTAGCTTTGCATTGACTTCAATTGGAGTAACAATAGGGTTGCAGCCAGCCATGTTATATATTCTCAATATTTCTCCAATATACTTCCTCTGATGCATTACCAGCTCTGCTTCTGTCTCAGTGAATTCCATTCCTAGGAAATAGGCTAGCTTGCCTAAGTCTGACATTTCAAATTTATTCTTCATGATTTCCTTGAATTCTTCAATTTATTTCCTGTTGCTACCAGTTACCAACATATCATCAACATATAGGCACAGTAGGAGCATTACTGGCCTTCCATCCTGTATGTAATGTTTCACACAAACCCCATATTCAATTGTACACTTGATGAAGTCAATGGTGATTAGGAATGAGTTAATTCTTCTATTCTAAGCTCTTGGGGCTTGCTTCAAGCCATAAAGAGCCTTTCTCAATCTGAGAACTTTATTATCCTTTCCCTTAATCACAAATCCTGGTGGTTGAGAGACATACACTTCTTCTTCAAGCAATCCATTCAAGAATGCAAATTTGACATCAAGCTGGCACATCAGGCAGCCTCTAGCACTAGCTAGTGCTATGACTAGTCTAATTGTCTCAATTCCGGCCACTAGAGCAAACACTTCAGAATAGTTTATCCATGCCCTTTGTAAGAATCCTTTGGCAACTAATCTAGCTTTGTATTTAGCAATTGACCCATCTGAATTTAACTTGAGTTTGTAGAGCCATTTAACTCATATCTGCTTCTGCTTTGGAGGTAAGTTAGTCAGGTACCAAGTCTGATTTTTCTCAATTTCCTTGATCTCTTCCATCATTGGTTTCTTCCAAGGTTCTCTCTTCATAGCTTCTTCAACATTCAGTGGTTCTATATTTGCAAATAGAGCAAATTGCACTAGGTCTCCATTGGCATTAATTTCATTATCATTGTATACTTCAAATTCACTTAAATGTGTTGGTGGCTGCCTTGTTCACTAAGATCTGCTTGATTTTATCCTTTTTTCAACTCTCTTAACTAACTTGATGATCATTCAACATTGGTGCAAGAACTTCTGTATGATGTCTGGTGGTGCTGGTCTCATGTTCCCAGTGTTGGCTGGTGAAGTAACAATTTACAACAAAGGGGGTTTGAATTGTAAATTAACCTTTTTTAATAATTCCTGAAAAAATATTAACTCAAGATTGCTCTTGGTTGTAAATCAGAAAACGGGGAACGTTCTTGGTTTAGATCCAGAAACGGAGAACGTTCTTGGTTAGTTGAAAATGACAGTTTTAGTTATTTTATTAAACTTGATATTTAAAGACTTGAAAGTAAATAGATAAGGGAAGGAATATAACACACAGATATATCCTGGTTCACCCAACTTGGGCTACGTCCAGTCCTCACAACTATATGATTTTCAACTAAGTGCTCTAAGGCAAGAACTCTCTTGACTTTTACACAAACTTTCTGCAGATCTATCTCGATCTGTTACAACCAATACCTTTCAATCCAGAAAAGAGTTTTTTTTCACTGATCTATCCTTCAATCTTTACAAGGATTACTGACACTACCTTCTCTATAACATAGAAGGATTTTCACAACTTCTCAAAACTAGTTTTTACTCACTTTGTCTTGAGATTACAATAGAGTGATAAAGTGTTTTGATAGAATCTAAATATCCTCAACTCATGTTTGAGTATTTGATTCTGATCTTTGGAATTGAGAGTGGTTTTAGAACACAATTGTGATTGGACGTTGCAGTTTCTAAGAGTTGGACAGAACTTAGCGAAATGTATGAAAAATGTAGAAACTCTTGAATCTAATTTGTGAATAATGGAATGATTGCTTTGTTCAGTTCTGCCTATTGCCTATATCTTGAGTTCTCTTTTATAGACTCAAAAAGTGCTTTTGACAGCTCATTTTCCCGTTGGGAATAGCTGGCTTGTCCTCTGTCAGTGATTAGGTGAGAGTAGGCCAAAAAGCAAGAACGTTCTTCATATTGCTTCTAATGTTCAAGAACAGACTTGGTTCTTCCTTTGTGTTGCAAATGAGTCTTGATCATAGTGATGCGTATTCTTGACTTTTAAATTAGAGGGATCCCTGGTGATATCCTCTAGAGGTATTTTCTGGTATCCTCTGGTGATGTCATCTGGAGGTATCCTCTAGTGATATCCTTTAGAGGTATTTTCTGGTATCCTCTGGTGACGTCATCTGGAGGTATCATTTGGATATATCCTGTAACACCCCGAGTTTAAAACACAGCGCGAGTGTATTTTTTTTAAAAATAAATAATTAAAATGATTTTCCAAATTATTACTTCAAAAGAATTGAAATAATATTTTCTTTAATTCATTTCATAAAAATAGTACGTCGTAACTCCATCGATGAACATAATTAAATAGCTTCATCATAATATCACTAAGTACTTAACTTTGAGAATTGATAGTAAACATTAATACATTTCAAAAGAGGAACAATGTCATATCATCTAAAAAGGAAATATCAGAGTACAGAATGTGTTAGCGGAAAAGTGGTACAATAATTTTCAATTTAAAACAAATTATATTTTCCAGCTCAAAATCCTATACATCAACTCTAACTGATCATGCGCTAAAGCTACAGTAGCACGGATTTCCTCCGCATCCCATACAAGTCTCATCCGACTCCGCCGCTCGCCTCGATGTAACGTCCTATTCCTCATCATACAGAGAGGGATCAGTCTCCTCCGAAGTCAGATCAATGCACAATCTAGGTCGCTTCGGCGGTGCCGGAATCTCATAACAATCATCGGATATCCTAGATGGACCCAGAATATCAGCTGCTACTAGCGTCTGCCTTTTATTCTTTTCTTCCGCCTCGGGTTCACGTACAGCCCTTCCAATCACCGGGTTAGGAGTCACCACTCCTACTGTGGCCTCCGTCTCAACCCCTCCAGCTGGCTCCTCCGCGTCATCAAAAATTCCATACGCCTCCAATACTAATTTGGAAGGCACAGGAAAATCGATACTCGTATAAGTATGCTCCACGTAATCCTCTACTCCGTCGGTCCTGCACATCCTTGCCAACCTCCACGTATAAGTCGCCCTGCTTGAGATGGGGTCATATACCCAAGCAGTACGCGAATGTCGATCAAGGAAATTTTCCGTCGTCGGGTACCCACGGGTAATATGGGTTTGGGGGGCATCTGAGGGCAAAGCCCAGTTTCCACAATAATAGTAAAGGGTCACCGACCGAAATTAACAATTAACACATAGCATTTATATCACAGTAACAAACATATCCATGACATATCATATAACAATGATGATAAATAAGGATGCTCATTTTGAAATTTCATGACATGTATGCCTTTTCAAATAGCAACCAATTAATATAAAAAACATGTTGTAAGTACAACTAACACTTCAGCAATCACAATCATTCATCAGAAATTCCGATTTTATAAAGTACTTACACACATCAATTTCCAATCATCAACATATATCCAAATCGTGACCCACCGGTCAATCACCCCGATGCAATATGTATATGCTCATGTATTCAACTTTTTGGAATTACCAAGGTGCAGTCGCTCACAGACCAGCACAATTTAAATATGTTTGACTTTAACGGCCTCAAGACCAGGGTGCAATCGCTCAACAGATCAGCACCAGTGCAGTCGCTCAACAGACCAGCACGTTTTACATATACTTAGGTACAGTCGCTCAACAGACCAGTACCAGTGCAGTCGCTCAACAGACCAGCACTCGTGCAATCGCTCAACAGATCAGCACGTTTTTGCGCATTTCAGGGTATGCAATGTTTTCTCTTCACTGAAAACAGTATGCAACATCAGTAAAATTCAGCCTTTCCATCATTTCCCCAAAATATCTCAACACAATTAATTTCATTATTATCACATCAATAATTAAACATTCAAGCATCTCATCATTACCACTTCACATTATCTCAAAACTCCATTCTTAATTATCATAAGTCTTCCCAATGTTCCACTGACTCTTAAAATTCATAAAACAGTGTTTAAAACTGAGATTTCTGGAAAAACACGAATCTGTATTCGAATACAGCTTCCTTGTATTCGAATACATAAGCCAAAACAGTGCATAATTCAACACTCTGTACTCGAATACAGTTTCCTTGTATTCGAATACAGAGGCTGTCACAGTGCAAAAATCAGTATTTTCACAACATCAGTAGAGGTCTCAAAAGCTTCATCATTACCACTTCAAATTATCACAAAACTCCATTTTAATTTGTCACAAACCTTCCCAATGCTCCCCAACACTTAAAGTTTATAAAACAATGTTTAAAACTCTGGATTTCTGAAAAACACGAATCTGTATTCGAATATAGATCCCTTGTATTCGAATACAGTAGCTAAAACTGCAATTTCAACACTCTGTATTCGAATACAGCATACTTGTATTCGAATACAAAAGACAAAACAGTGTATATTCAGCATTTTCCCAATATCATTAAAGGTTTCACGAACCTCATAATCTCCTCTTCAAAATTATTTCAAAAATTCCATTTTAAATCATTTCAAACCTTCCCAATGTTCCCCAACACTTAAAGTTCACATACAGTGTCTGAAACTTGATTTTCTGGAAAAACACGAATCTGTATTCGAATACAGCTCCCTTGTATTCGAATACATAAGCAAAAATAGTGAAAATCAGCATCCTGTATTCGAATACGAGGGTGTTGTATTCGAATACATATGCGAATACAGTGTTAAAATTTCACTTTTGTATTCGAATACGACAGGGTCGTAGTCGAATACAGATGCTAAGTCAGAAGCAAAAATCTTTCATATGTATTCAAATACAGAAGCTCGTATTCGAATACAAGTTTAAAAATTTGAATAAAACAGAAGCTTTTCAGGTTGTATTCGAATACACTTATGCCGTAATCGAATACACCTTCGAATTCAGTGAAATTTTCCTGAAACTTCAACACATTTTCAAACTTTTTCCTTTGAAAAACCAACACAACCCCAAAATAGTTCCACCACTCTTTTGAACCACAAACTCATGTATTTTTCATCAATAACAAATTGTCCAGCAAAGCACTTTCATCATTTTAAATCTTTTTCTTTTGAAAACATCAGCAACACCAGAATCACCCAAAACAGAATGTCAACCACAACAAAACATACATTTTTCAACGTTTACATTTTGATTATTTCTCAAAACAACATGCAAAGTACTTTCCAGTATTCTTACACAACCAAAACAACATGCAAAACATTTTTCAGCTTTCCCACACAAACAAAACAGCATTGAGGTAACAACAAGAACAACAAACATCACAAATTATTAAAACACCAACATAATGCATTTTTTGCATTTTATGACAACATGCATAAGAGTTTCGTTTTTCAAAACAGAAACTCAAATATGATCACACATTAAATATGCATTTACAGCCCTAAAATGCAAACTAGAAAGTGGAAGGTGCCCTTTACCCCTGTTACGTTTATGCTCACGTTCACGTTTCTGCGTAAAAAATCGGCGAAGTCTCCGTTTGCGTTTGCCGCTACCAAAGTGGGTTCTCTAGCTCCGTAATGAGAAGAGGAACAACTTTTGTTCTTGGTACTTGGTGTTTTAGTGCTCGGATTTCCAATTAATCTCACTTTTGAGCAACTTTTTTTTTTTTTGAATGAACTGAAACAGAAATCAGAATGGGATGAAGAAGGTGATGGTTACTGTTACATGCAGTATGGAGGAGGAAAGGTTTTCTGACTTTGCCCTTCCTTCTCACTCCTATATATAGGCATATGTGGGTGCCACCTCATAAAAAATAATACTAAAATATTGTTGAATCCTCCAGCACTTAACCGGTTTCGTCGCAATTAGTCGATAATCCCTTAATTAACTGCCTGATAATTTAATTACTCGTAATTAAATTAATTTACTCTTCATACAATAATCTTAATTCATCTTCCAAAATAAATATTTATATATATATATTCACTCAAAACATACATATATTAAATATTTTACAAATATCCCCAAAATACCTTAATATTAATTCCATAATTAAATTTTAAATTTAAGGGTCTTACATTACTACCCCCCTTAAATTAGTTTCGTCCTCGAAACTACATGTTAATAAACAACTGAGGATATTGTTCCCTCTTCTTACTCTCCAGTTCCTAAGTTGCGTCTCCCGTAGTCGGATTCCAAATCACTTTGACTAGTGGGACTTCCTTGTTCCTTAACAGTTTAATCTTACTGTCTTCAATCCGTACAGGGAATACTTCAAATGACAGGCTATCCTTCAGTTGAATTGTGTCTGGTTCAATTACATGTGACGGATCCGTAATGTATTTTCTTAACTGCGACACATGAAATACGTCGTGAATATTGGACAATATGGGAGGTAAAGCAATCTGATAAGCCAATGGTCCAATTCGTGCAGTAATCTGGTATGGTCCAATAAATTTCGGAGTCAACTTTCTTGACTTAATAGCTCTTCCAACACCAGTTGTAGGCGTGACCCTTAGAAATACATGATCACCCTGCTCGAATTCCAAAGGTCTGCGACGCTTATCCACATAAATCTTCTGACGATCCTGTGAAATCTTCATTTTCTCTTGTATCCTCTTGATTTTCTCTGTAGTCTGTTCCACCATCTCAGGTCCAACAATCATACTCTCTCCGTCCTTATACTAGCATAGAGGCATCTGACACTTGCGTCCATACAAAGCCTCGTACGGTGCCATTCCAATACTTGCGTGGAAGCTATTGTTGTAAGTAAACTCAATCAATGGCAATACCTCATCCCAGTTTCCTCTGTCATCCAACACACATGTTCTTAATAGATCTTCCAAAGACTGATTTGTTCTCTCAGTATATCCGTCTGTTTGCGGATGATAAGCTGAACTCAATTTCAATTTCGTTCCCAATGCTTCATGCAGTGCTCCCCAAAAATGAGATGTGAACTTTGGGTCACGGTTTGATACTATACTTGATGGAACTCCATGTAACCTCACAATCTCAGCAACGTAGATTTCCGTCAGCTTATCTACTTTATAAGTGGTCCTTACCGGTAAGAAATGTGCGGATTTTGTCAATCGATCCACTATTACCCATATTGAATCATTCTTTTTCCTTGTCTTGGGCAATCCTGTTATAAAATCCATGGAAATGCTGTCCCACTTCCATTCCGGTATATCCAAAGGTTGCAACATTCCAGCAGATCGTTGGTGTTCCACTTTTGCTTTCTGACAAGTTAAACAAGCCGATACGTACTCCGCTACGTCCCTCTTCATTCCTGGCCACCAGTAATTTTGTCTTAAGTCCTAGACATCTTGGTCGCTCCAGGATGAATACTCAACTTACTCTTATGAGCCTATTCCAAAATCGTTCTTCTCATATCTGCAACTTCCGGTACACAAACTCTTCCATTACATCTCAGAATATTATCTGGTCCGACCCTGAACTCAGTTGTCTGTCCTTGCGCTATCAGATTCCTCTTTTCTTGGATTAATGCGTCATCTTGCAAGTTCGCAATCTCCTCAAGCAAACCACTGGAAATTGTGATCATTCCACACTTTAAAATTCCTGGTGCAAACTTTACGTCCAAGTGTAGATCTCTAAATGCTTCCCACAACTCTTGTTGTCTGGCCATTATCATTGAAGACACTGATACGCTTTTCCTACTTAATGCATCAGCCACCACATTGGCTTTCCCAGGGTGATACTGCAATGAAAAGTCAAAATCCTTGAGAGTCTCCATCCATCTCCTCTGACACATGTTCAATTCTTTCTTATCGAACAGATATTTCAAACTTTTATGGTCACTGAACACCGTGAACGTGCATCCATATAAGTAGTGCCTCCAGACCTTTAACGCAAACACTACTGCAGCAAGTCTGGGGCTGTTTCCAGGCAAGAATTGTTTCAATCTTTGCCGGATCCACAAAAATTCCTTCTTTTGTTATCACATGTCCCAAGAAATTCACTTTATCTAGCCAAAACTCGCACTTCGACAAATTTGCATACAATTGCTTCTCGCGTAAGACTTCAAGAACTTGGCGTAGATGCTCTCCATGTTCTTCTTCATCCTTTGAATAAATCAATATATCATCGATGAACACCACCACGAATTTATCAATAATGGGCTAAAGATCCTATTCATATAATCCATAAAAATCACTGGTGCATTCGTAACTTCAAATGGCATAATAAGATATTCATAATGTCCATAACGGGTTCTGAAAGCAGTCTTTTGAATATCTCCTTCTTTTACCCGAATCTGATGATATCCTGACTTCAAATCGATATTTGAAAACACCGCGGCTCTCCTCAATTGGTCCATTAAATCATCGATGTGTGGTAAAGGATAACGATTCTTAATAGTTACCTTGTTAAGTTGCCGATAATCCACACATAAGCGTGAGCTTCCATCCTTCTTCTTAACCAACAACACCGGAGCTCCCCATGGCGACACACTTGGTCTGATAAATCCTTTCTACAATAAACCTTCAATTTGACCCTTAAGCTCGCTTAATTCCAATGGCGACATTCGATACGGCGCAATTGAAATAGGTCCAGTTCTTGGGTGCAAATCAATGAAGAACTCCACCTCTCTCAGCGGGGGTAATCCTGGAATTTCTGTTGGAAATACGTCCGGATATCCTTTGACTAACACCACATCTTCTATGTTCACATCCATCTTGGTCTCCAAGTTAGCCAATGATAAAAATTCCTGAGTTCCTTCTCTCAGAGATACTTCGAGTTTGTTAGCAACCAAATACCGAACGACTCCAGTTTCGGGGAAAAGAACTAATTTTCGAGCGCAATCCAAGACTACGTAATTATACGTCATCCAATCCATGTCGAGAATGATCTCGAGTGATTGCAGGGGTAGACAGATTAAATTAACCAAGAAATCTCTATTCTGAATCGTTACAGTACAGTGTAAACATGCAGAGTTTACGGTCAAGGTCTTAACAGGTGTGGAAATAACCAAATCAAAAGGTAAAGCAGACACAGATAACTTCAAACGATTCACACAGTCCATAGCAATGAAAGAATGGGTTGCCCCCGAATCAAAAAGTGCAGTTAGTGTGTTACCTGCAATCTCGCAATCTGGCTGGATTAAATTTGGAGCTTGACTCCCAGCTTCAGCACCCATGTGATAGACGCGTCCTGTAAGACCCTTAATTTTAAATATTAATATTGGAATTAATGTCAAGGACATTTTGTAAAATATTTAATATATGTATGTTTTGAGTGAAAATATATATATACAAATATTTATTTTGAAGTATGAATTAAAATTATTGGAGGAAGAATTAAATTAATTTAACTTCAAGTAATTAAATTAATCGGACCACTAATTAAGGATTAGTGGCTAATTGCAAGGTAATTAAAAGCTGAAAATCAGACAAGTGACAAGTGAGGTGGCACCATGAGAGTCTATATATAGGAGTGAGAAGGATGGTGAAGTCAGAACACCATTCCTTCCTCCTCACTTCCCATATTGCATGTACCAACTCCATCTCCCCTCCCATTCTGTCTCTGTTCTGCCATTCCCGAATTCAAATTGAAGAGAGGGAAATTCCTCCAAACACCATTAACTAAAATTCCAACCATCAAACCAGAAAACCCACAGTAGTAAAGTTAATCCCCATCTCAATACGAAGAGAAAGAACCCAGTTTTGCAGCAGCAAACTCAGGGAGCAGTTTCGCCGTTTTTAGACGCAGAAAAGGGAACGCAGCAGGAACAAGAGAAATAGCAGAGCACGCTACAAGGGTAAGGGCACCTTCCATCTTTTAGCTGCATTAGGGCCACAAATGTGTGTTATTTCAGTTATGTTTTTAAAAGAAAAACTGTTTTTGAAAAATGACATTTTGAAAGAAAATGCATTTTGTTGATATGTGATTATCCTGATGGTTGTTGCTGCTGTTTTTCTAATAAAACATGCTATTTTACTTATGAGTGAAAGCTGGAAAATGTTACATGACATTTTAATGATGAATAAAATGCATGTCATAAAACTGTTTTGAAAATAGTCTTAAAATGCAAAAATGCATTATGTTGAGGTTTGTTGTTCTGTGATGCTTGCATGTATTTTTGTGGTATCATGGAAGCTGAATACTTGCATGTTATTCTATTGTGTGGTGAAAGCTGAAATGCTTTACATGTCATTCTGTTGTTGAGAAAACTGAGTGCTTGCATGTCATCCTGATGTTAGATGAAGCTGAGTATTTGCATGTCATTCTGGTGTTTTGAGAAAACTGAATACTTGCATGTTTGTTCTGATGAGTGAGGAAACTGCAATGTTTAAATGATGTTCTGATGTTTTGAAAATCTGAATGATTTGGTGATGGTGACTCTGATTCTGTTCTGTGTTGAGTGATTTTGATGATAGCGATGATTCTGATTCTGGTTCTTTTGTGTGATTCTGGTGGTGTTGATAGTTTTTAAAGGAAAAGGGATTTTAAATGAGGGAAGTGTTTTGAAAAAAAATGCAGAATCCGTTTGGTGTTTGATTGTTATTTTTAAAGAAATAGTTTGAAAGAGTGTTGATGTTTCATGAAGTATTTCACTGGTTTTTCGAAGGTGTATTCGAATACAACATGAGTGTATTCGAATACAACATGAGTGTATTCGAATACAACCTGTCAAGTTCTGTTTTGCCTAAGTTTTCAAAACCTGTATTCGACTACGAGCCCCTGTAGTCGAATACAGAAGAAGGATTTTTGCTTCAGACTAAACCTCTGTATTCGACTACGACCATGTCGTATTCGAATATAGAAGTGAAATTTTAACACTGTATTCGCATCTATAGTCGACTACAGGCATGCTGTATTCGACTACAGATTCGAGTTTTTCCAGAAACTCTATTTTCAGCTTCTGTATTCGAATACAAGGAAACTGTATTCGAATACAGATTCGTGTTTTCCAGAAAAATCAATTTTAATCACTGTTATGTGAGTTTTAAAGTATTGAGAAACTTTGAGAAGGATTTAAATGATTTGAAAAGAAGTCCGTGAAATGGTTTTAAAGAGGAGAGAAAGATGTTTGAAAAACTTTAAGTGACATGGGAGAAAAGGCTGTATTTTTCAAAGGTTGAACTCCTATATTCGACTACAGTCATGCTGTATTCGAATACAGAATGTTAAAACTGCAGTTCATGCTTCTGTATTCGAATACAGACCCCAGATTCGAATTTCCAGAATTTCCAAGTTTTTAAGAGTGTTTTGTAAACCCTGAGTGTTTGGGGAATGTTGGAATTGTTGTGGGGAATTCAAATGGAATTTTTGGTGACATTTTGAAGTTGTGGTGATGAAGTTTTTGAAACTTTACTAATGTAGTGAGAGATGTTGTTTTGTACACTGTGACTTCCCCTGTATTCGAATACCAGAGGGTTGTATTCGAATACAGGGTGTGAATATGCACTGTTTTTGGCTTCTGTATTCGAATACAGAGGGGCTGTATTCGAATACAGATTCATAAAATTCCAGAAATCCTCAGTTTTAAACTCTGTAATTGAATTTTAAGAGTCTGGGAAAACTTTTCAAAGTGTTAATGATTAATGGACTGTTTAATCATGATTATGATGTTGTTATTTATGACTGTGCTGAAATATTTAAACATGATGAAGAGCATGAATTGTCTGATTTTGCATTCTGTTTCTAGAGAAGTGAAACACTGCATATTCATGCATTGCATAGTCAAGTGGTACCCGCGATGGGCCACAGAGTAATGCGCAACCACGTGCTGATCTGTTGAGCGATTGCACGAGTGCTGGACTGTTGAGCGTCTGCACTAAGTACTGATCTGTTGAGCGATTGTACTTTGGTATATAAATGTTGGACTGTTGAGCGTCTGCACTGGTACGGGACTGTTGAGCGTCTGTACCCTGAAATGCGCAACCTCGTGCTGATCTGTTGAGCGATTGCACGAGTGCTGGACTGTTGAGCGTCTGCACTAGGTACTTATCTGTTGAGCGATTGTACCTTCGGTGATGTCAAACGTGCTGGTCTGTTGAGCAACTGCACGATGTGCTGGACTGTTGAGCGTCTACACTGGTGCTAATCTGTTGAGCGATTGCACCCTGGTCATGAGGGCCGTTAAATTGTGCTGGTCTGTGAGCGACTGCACCTTGGTGATTCCAAGAAAATTGTGCATTGAGCATATATGCATTACATTGAGCGATTTGACCGGTGTGTCACGATTGTTTATATGATGAATGTTGGAAATTAATGTGTGTGAGTGCTGTCCAGAATCTGAAATTCTAAATTAATGATTGTGTTTTGTTGACGTGTGTTTGTACTTACAACATACTTCATAATCATTGACTGCTGTTTTGAAAAGGCATGAAAGTCATAAATTTTCAAATGAACATTATTATTTCCTCATCATCATATGTTATACCATGATTATACATGTTGTGCAATATATGCTATGTGATATCTGTTATTTTCGGTTGGTGACCCCTTGCTATTATATTGTGGACTTTGGGCTTTGCCCTCAGATGTTACCTGAACCCGTCCTACCGACGGATACACTAACGACGGAAACGTCGTTAGTTTCCCCTGATTTTTACATACGGAGTCTACGTGGACGACGCAGAGCGACGGACGGTTGGCTGAAGACAAGACTTATAGAGGATACGGTGGAGACCGTGCTACTGTAGCTTAGTGCATGATCAGTCTAGACTTTTGTATAATGTCTTGAGTTTTGGGAAATGTAATTTTATTTTGGGAATTAATGCACGACTTTTTCCGCTGTATTATTCTGCACTCTGACATTGTTAACATTTTAAAAATGCCTTAATGTTTATTATTAAATTTCCCGAAATTGAGTACTTATTGATTTACGGAAACTTTATTTTAATTCCCTTGTTATTAATTTTGAAAAACTCATTTTAATTATTTTTTAAAAAAAAAAAATGCACCCGCGCTGTGTTTTAAACTTGGGGTGTTACACGTCCCCTAGCAATAGGACGAGTAGCCCTAGTTGCGTTCACTGTTGGTTCCACCTTCGGAACCCGGCAATCCTTCACCACGTGTCTTGGTTTCTGGCAATTGAAACACATAAGATCCTTTGTGGTACAAGCAGTAGCAATATGTCCCTCTTTCCCACATCGGTAACATTGGATTCCTTGTCCCAATTGTCGTCCAAAATTCTGATTTCTCGGCCGATTCTGGCCTCTATTGTTGTTTTGTGGCCGGTTATACGGCTTAGCAACCTGCTTTCCTCTATTGTTCTGATAGTGCATCCGACTAGGCCCTCCTGAATTAAAGTTCCCTCCTCTGTTGGCTCTCCTGTTCTTCATATCTTCAACCTCTCTACACTTCTCCACTAAGACTTGGAAACATTGAATTCCCAATGGTATGACCAAGTCTTGAATCTCATACTTCAGTCCATTTTGAAAACGATGGCACATAAACTGTTCATCAACTTCTTCCTGGAAAAATCTAAAATGCCTTGATAGAGATTCAAACTTAGCTGCATATTCCCCCACCGTCATGTTTCCTTGGTGAAATTTCAGAAAATCGTCACCCAACTTGGTTCTAGTGCTCATCCGGAAGTATTTGTCCAAAAACTTCTTTTTGAACGTCTCCCAGTTCACCTCCTCGTGAGGTGACCCCATCAGTAGCCTTGTACTCCTCAACCAATACTCTGCATCCCCTATCAGCAAATATGTGGCATAGTTGACCTTCACCACTGCTCGACAATTAATCATTTCAAAGATTTTCTCCATCTCTTGAATCCATTTGTCCTCTCTTTTTGGACCCTCATCACCCTTGAACTTTGGAGGATTATGACGACGAAAATCCTCTAGTCCCCTTGATTCAGCAGCACGAATCTCTCTTTCTCTCTTCTCCTGATCTCGTTGAGTCTTCGCAGCCGTCTATGCAGCAACAGACGCAGCCATGTTATTCATTGCTTCAGCCATCCTATCCTCCCGGCTGACGTTGACTCTTGCGGTGTCGTCTCTTCATGGAGGCATTGTTTCCTACAAAACCATCATCACTTCAGTCACACCACAACTTACACAAGACTTGACATTTTAACTACTTGCTCCTATGCATGATCAGATAATGACTCAAAACCAATAATTTAAATCACAGCTTTTAACCCAAAACTTTAACCAAATGCTCTGATACCACAGTTGTAACACCCCGAGTTTAAAACACAGCGCGAGTGTTTTTTTTTTTAAACAAATAATTAAAATGATTTTCCAAATTATTACTTCAAAAGAATTGAAATAATATTTACTTTAATTCATTTCATAAAAATAGTACGTCGTAACTCCATCGATGAACATAATTAAATAGCTTCATCATAATATCACTAAGTACTTAACTTTGAGAATTGATAGTAAACATTAATACATTTCAAAAGAGGAACTGTGTCATATCATCTCAAAAGAAAATATCAGAGTACGGAATGTGTTAGCGGAAAAGTGGTACAATAATTTCCAATTTAAAACAAATTACATTTTCCAGCTCAAAATCTTATACATCAACTCTAACTAATCATGCGCTAAAGCTACAGTAGCACGGATTTCCTCCGCATCCCATACAAGTCTCATCCGACTCCGCCGCTCGCCTCGATGTAACGTCCTATTCCTCATCATACAGAGAGGGATCAGTCTCCTCCGAAGTCAGATCAATGCACAATCTAGGTCGCTTCGGCGGTGCCGGAATCTCATAACAATCATCGGATATCCTAGATGGACCCAGAATATCAGCTGCTACTAGCGTCTGCCTTTTATTCTTTTCTTCCGCCTCGGGTTCACGTACAGCCCCTCCAATCACCGGGTTAGGAGTCACCACTCCTACTGTGGCCTCCGTCTCAACCCCTCCAGCTGGCTCCTCCGCGTCATAAAAAATTCCATACGCCTCCAATACTAATTTGGAAGGCACAGGAAAATCGATACTCGTATAAGTATGCTCCACGTAATCCTCTACTCCGTCGGTCCTGCACGTCCTTGCCATCCTCCCCGTATAAGTCGCCCTGCTTGAGATGGGGTCATATACCCAAGCAGTACGCGAATGTCGATCAAGGAAATCTAGCGACGTTTCCGTCGTCTGGGTACCCACGGGTAATATGGGTTTGGGGGGCATATGAGGGCAAAGCCCAATTTCCACAATAATAGTAAAGGGTTACCGACCGAAATTAACAATTAACACATAACATTTATATCACAATAACAAACATATCCATGGCATATCATATAACAATGATGATAAATAAGGATGCTCATTTTGAAATTTCATGACATGTATGCCTTTTCAAACAGTAACCAATTAGTATGGAAAACATGTTGTAATTACAACTAACACTTCAGCAATCACAATCATTCATCACCAATTCAGATTTTATAAAGTACTTACACACATCAATTTCCAATCATCAACATATATCCAAATCGTGACCCACCGGTCAATCACCCCGATGCAATATGTATATGCTCATGTACTCAACTTCTTGGAATTACCAAGGTGCATTCGTTTACAGACCAGCACAATTTAAATATGTTTGACTTTAACGGCTCTCAAGACCAAGGTGCAATCGCTCAACAGATCAGCACTAGTGCAGTCGCTCAACAAACCAGCACTCGTGCAGTCGCTCAACGGACCAGCACGTTTTACATATACCAAGGTACAGTCGCTCGACAGACCAGTACCAGTGCAGTCGCTCAACAGACCAGCACTCGTGCAATCGCTCAACAGATCAGCATGTTTTTGCGCATTTCAGGGTATAGTCGCTCAATAGACCAGTACCAGTGCAATCGCTCAACAGACCAGCACTCATGCAATCGCTCAACAGATCAGCACGTTTACGCATTACTCTGTGGCCCATCGCGGGTACCACCTGACTATGCAGTGCATGAACATGCAATGTTTTCTCTTCACTGAAAACAGTATGCAACATCAGTAAAATTCAGCCTTTCCATCATTTCCCCAAAATATCTCAACACAATTAATTTCATTATCATCACATCAATAATTAAACATTCAAGCATCTCATCATTACCACTTCACATTATCTCAAAACTCCATTCTTAATTATCATAAGTCTTCCCAATGTTCCCCTGACTCTTAAAATTCTTAAAACAGTGTTTAAAACTGAGATTTCTGGAAAAACACGAATCTGTATTCGAATACAGCTTCCTTGTATTCGAATACAGAAGCCAAAACAGTGCAGAATTCAACACTCTATATTCGAATACAGCTTCCTTGTATTCGAATACAGAGGCTGTCACAGTGCAAAAATCAGTATTTTCACAACATCAGTAGAGGTCTCAAAAGCTTCATCATTACCACTTCAAATTATCACAAAACTCCATTTTAATTTGTCACAAACCTTCCCAATGCTCCCCAACACTTAAAGCTTATAAAACAATGTTTAAAACTCTGGATTTCTGAAAAACACGAATCTGTATTCGAACAGATCCCTTGTATTCGAATACATAAGCTAAAACTGCAATTTCAACACTCTATATTCGAATACAGCATACTTGTATTTGAATACAGAAGACAAAACAATGTATATTCATCATTTTCCCAATATCATTAAAGGTTTCAAGAACCTCATCATCTCCTTTTCAAAACTATTTCAAAAAATCCATTTTAAATCATTTCAAACCTTCCCAACGTTCCCCAACACTTAAAGTTCACATGACAGTGTCTGAAACTTGATTTTTTTGGAAAAACACGAATCTGTATTCGAATACAGCTCCCTTGTATTCGAATACAGAAGCAAAAATAGTGAAAATCAGCATCATGTATTCGAATACGAGGGTGTTGTATTCGAATATAGATGCGAATACAGTGTTAAAATTTCACTTCTGTATTCGAATACGTCAGGGTCGTAGTCGAATACAGATGCTAAGTCAGAAGCAAAAATCCCTCATCTGTATTCGAATACAGAAGCTCGTATTCAAATACAAGTTTAAAAATTTGAATAAAACAGAAGCTTTTCAGGTTGTATTCGAATACACCTTCGAATTCAGTGAAATTTTCCTGAAACTTTAACACATTTTCAAACTTTTTCCTTTGAAAAACCAACACAACCCCAAAACAGTTCCACCACTCTTTTGAACCACAAACTCATGCATTTTTCATCAATAACAGATTGTCCAGAAAAGCACTTTCATCATTTTAAATCCTTTTCTTTTGAAAACATCAGCAACACTAGAATCACCCAAAACAGAATGTCAACCACAACAAAACAGACATTTTTCAACATTTACATTTTGATCATTTCTCAAAACAACATGCAAAGTACTTTCTAGTATTCTTACACAACCAAAACAACATGCAAAGCATTTTTCAGCTTTCCCACACAAACAAAACAGCATTGAGGTAACAACAAGAACAACAAACATCACAGATTATTAAAACACCAACAGAATGCGTTTTTCGCATTTTATGACAACGTGCATAACAGTTTCGTTTTTCAAAATAGAAACTCATATATGATCACACATCAAATATGCATTTACAGCCCTAAAATGCAAACTAGAAACTGGAAGGTGCCCCTTACCCCTGTTACGTTTCTGCTCCCATTCACGTTTCTGCGTCAAAAATCGGCGAAGTCTCCGTTTGCGTTTGCCGCTACCAAAGTGGGTTCTCTAGCTCCGTAATAAGGAGAGGAACAACTTTTGTTCTTGGTACTTGGTGTTTCGGTGCTCGGATTTCCAATTAATCTCACTTTTGAGCAACTCTTTTTTTTTTGAACGAACTGGAAACAGAAATCAAAATGGGATGAAGAAGGTGATGGTTACTGTTACATGCAGTATGGAGGAGGAAAGGTTTTCTGACTTTGCCCTTCCTTCTCACTCCTATATATAGGCAGATGTGGGTGCCACCTCATCAAAAATAATACTAAAATATTGCTGAATCCTCCAGCACTTAACCGGTTTCGTCACAATTAGCCGATAATCCCTTAATTAATCTTCCAAAATAAATATTTATATATATATATATATTCACTCAAAACATACATATATTAAATATTTTACAAATATCCCCAAAATACACTTAATATTAATTCCATAATTAAATTTTAAATTTAAGGGTCTTACATATCCTCTGGTGACGACTTCTGGAGGTCATCCTCTGGTGACATCCTCTGATGACGTCATCCTCTGGTGACATCAGAATGTTGTCTGGAATGTTCTTGGATTTTCAGATTCGATATTGCTTCTCTCAACTGATTTTGTTTAAGTTTCTTGGTACTTATCTTGATTAATACACTCAAGCATACTTATTAGTTACAAAAACATGCTTTAGAATCATAATTATAATTCTTAATTAATCTTTGTTTATCATCAAAATTATTTAAGTTGGGGTTTTGTCTCAACAACTGGTGCTGCCGGCTTTCTGTTTCCAGTCCCAATTTTCCTGCTCAACTATTTTCACATCTCTACTGACTACAACCTTCCATTTAGTAGGATCATATAGTTTTTATGCACCAGTTGGATGATACCCAACTAAGATCATGACTTCACTATTGTCCTGCAATTTCCTTCTTTTCTGGTCTGGCACATGCTTGAAGCATATAGCACCAAATGTTCTCAAGTGCCCTACAGCTGGTTTCTTACCACTCCAAATATCATCTGGCACTTTCTCATGCATCCTATTTGGACACTTATTCAAGCTATAGACAACAGTTGATGCAGCCTCACGCCAAAACTTGTGTGGTAAATCCTTTCCCTTCAACATGCTTATAGTTATGTCTAGAACGATTTTGTTTCTTCTTTCAACCAGTCCAATATGTTGAGGAGTGTAGGGGGAAAATACTTCATGTTCAATCCCATTTTTGACACAAAATTTCTCAAACTCATGTGATGTATACTCACCACCTCCATCTGTCCTTAACACTTTGACAACTTTTCTACATTGTTTTTCAACTTTCACTTTGAAATTCTTGAACATTTCAAGTGCTTCATCTTTAGTCTTTATTTAGTAAATCCACAAAATTCTACTAAATTCATCAACAAATGTTATGAAGTACTTATTACCTCCCATTGATGGCACCTCAAATGGTCCACATATGTCAATATGAACACTTCGAGACAATCATTTTCTCTTGATTGCACTTGTGTTTTGAAAGAGTTTCTTGATTGTTTTCCTGCCATACACACATCACACACCTTCTCAGGAACATCGATCATAGGAATGCCACTCACCATCTTCTTTGTTCCTAGTTGTTGCAAGCTTCTGAAATTCAGATGACCAAATATTAAATGCCATAGTCATTTCTCATCAACTGAGCTCATTGCCTTCAAACATTGGATGTGTGCAACTGGTATGTTTATGACAAAGGTTATGTTCTTTGAGAGAGGAACCTTCAATACCATCTTATTTTGCCCATCATACATCTCTAGTGCATCATTATTCATAATCACTTGAAATCCTTTTTGAATCAATTGGCCTATGCTCAACAAATTGTGTTTCATTCCTGGCACGTATAGCACATTCTCAATCACCATTGTCTTTCCATTCCTTCTCCTTATCACCATGTTTCCACACTTTCAACTTCCAAGGTTCTGTCATCAGCAAACCTGATCTTGCTTCTTCTTGATGTATCAATATCCACCAACAATTTTTGTGACTGGTCATGTGATTGAAACACCCAGTATTAAGGAACCAGAATTGAGATTGAAAAGGTTCTTCATTTGTTGCAGCCATCAACAAGATTGTGTCTAAATCTGATCATCCTCTTGTGCAGCACATGCCTCATCCTCATCATTCCTCGTTTGTTTTCCTTTTCTAGCTCAGCATTCATCAGCAAGATGCCCAAACTTTTTACAATTGTAGCATTGTACCTTCTTCTTGTCAAAGTTCTTTGATTTTCCTTTGGATTTACCACTTGCATGTCCCCCCTGTGATGAAGACTCAAACTTCTTGAACTTATTCTTCTTCCATTTCTTTTTTTGATCCCTTTTGTTATGTACTTATGCTGCCAGTGCTTGATCTCCAAACTTCCCTCCATTCCTTTCATCTATTCTCAATTCTCTTGCTTCTAATGTTCCCTGTAATTCTTTAAGACTCAAGGTTGAAATGTCTTTGGATTCTTCAATGGCACATACAATGTAATCAAACTTAAAATTTATTAAAATAAATAAATATTATTAAAATTTAATAATATATAAAGTTATTGGTAGAATCCATTTAAAAAATTATTTTGTGGTGTAGATTGGAGAAATTAAATGTTAATTAAATAATAACACTAATAAATTATTAAATAAGTGATTTTTTACCTACAAAGTCTATTTAAACACTTAAGTGGAGAACTCAGTTCTGGATGATTTTATTTAAAACCTAACAATCACTTGCCCATAGCTTAAACACTAAAATTAATAAAATCAAATCTAATATAAACATTATTTTGACAAATGTCAAATGAATTAAATTTTAACTAAATTGCACTTTTAATCTTTTAAGTTACATTTCGTTTACAAAATTATCATTTATGTTCTGCTTCATTTGAATAAGTACCCTTTTTAATGTTTCTGTTAAAAAAATAATATGTGTCTGTTAAGTGCTTAGGTGCTCTAATGGAAAGTACAACTCTTCTAACTAGAAAATTCAAATCAACAATTAAATTGAAGTGTTTGTGGGAAAAGAATTTTGGTGAATAATGGTTTGTTGGAAAGGAAGATGGATCTATGGTAGAAGAGAAGAGTAAAATATAAATATGAATTTCTAATTGAAATTAAAGTGTAGAGAAGGAAAAAATTAGATGTTACGGTTAAATTTGAACTCACTATTTCAATTGGTAAAAGAATAAAATTCAATGTTTTATGCCAATTAATTTCAAGCTTCTCCTTTCCTTTTCTAATTTACAATTTTCCATTTTTCAATTCATTCAAACTTGAATCTACAATTTTAATTGTCAAAATTAGATGTTAGTATCATCAACCAATTTGAAAAACAGCTTCTTATAAGTTTTTTTTGGATTTTTTTGAATTTTTTACGGTTTAAATTTGAAAGATGAGAGAAGGAAGAAAATGAAGTTGATGTGGAGAATATCGCATGTATTTTTTAAAAAAAATATTTGTGTAAAGGAACTAGAAGGTTAGCTTGACAAACATAAAGTAACTTAAAAGATAAAATCGGAGGAAAAATCTTAAATAACTTAAATGAATATTGAAATAAACTTAAATGACTAAAAATACAATTTAACCTTAAATTTATTATCGATTAAAAATATATTAAATGAAACATCTACAATAATTTAATAAAATGATTTTGCATTCTAAAAATTCCAAAATTATAATAATTTTACTAAAATTTTGCGACCTTTTAAAAGTAAACTATGTTTGAATATTGCACCAATTTGAATATAGAACTCTTTTAACCTCGTGTATTTCTAAAAATTTACAACTCATCTCAAAGTATATATTTAAAATACAAAATACTCGTGTTTTTGTCTAAAAGTACACGACTAAAGAGTAAAAAAAATTGTATTTTTTTTTAGATGTGTATTTTTTGAAGTATACGTTGGGTGGGAAATTAATCTCCCTCTTGGTTAGAGGATTTTTTTTTCTTTTTCATATTGAACTTTAGTTGTCTAACCTTGAAGGTTCATTATTTTACTTATAAACTCTTTTAATTACACTTTTGTCTAATATTTTACTCTCATATTTTACTCTAATATTTTAGAGGATTTTACTTATATGGCTCATCCACCCTCATATTTTACTCGCAAGTGTTAAAAATACTATAAAAAAATACTTTTAATAATGTATTTTGTTCCACTTTTCACTCTCGAAAATTACATTTTGGTAATTTACCAATGAAGTGGGATCTCTTGAGCATTACTCAATTATAAGTGGACCAGCTTTTTTAGTAGAGATGACAACATAAATCGCACTCGCGAGTACTTACTCGAAATCGTCTTGATTTGCACGGAGAAAATCCGCTTTGATTGAGTGCAGGTGTGAATTTTCCCCGCACTTAAAATTCGGGTGCGAGGACAAGCGCAGGTGTGTTGATATCTATCTACCCTGCACCCAAACCCGATCTGTTAGTAATATTATTGTAATTTTTAAATTTTATATACATGCACATATTGAATATACTTAATATTTTTTTTAAAATTTAAAAATTAAAATCTCATCTCTATAAAAATATATATATTTTTTAATTTTATTATTGTCTAACATAATTATTTTATTATACTAATTATAATAGATATGATTTTTAAATTTATAATTTTATATATATGAATGAGTGCGGGTGTGGGTGGAGAAACTCAAAACCCGTTGTGGGCGGGGATAAAGTCTAAATTTCACACCCACTAGAAATTGGGGCGGGTGCAGATTTTCTCCGATTAGTTGGGTGCGAGGGTGGGGAAGACAAAATCCAGCTCCGTCCAATTGCCATGTCTATTTTTTAGTGGTCCAAGTGTGGTTTATGTATCACATTTATATTAGATTTTAGAAAATTTTACTCAATACTCCATATTTTAATAAAAATTTAATTTATTTTTTAAAAAAAAAATTCAAATTTTATATTTTTTTTATATGGCCGTGTTTTAAAAACATTTTTTAATTTTTCAAATTTCAAATTTCTGAAAATAATTGTCATCCAGAAATTTTTTTTAAGTTTTTTTAGATATTTATATTCCAAAAAATTTAAAAAAGAATTTAAAACACAAATTTTTAATTTTCTAAAACATATTTATATTTATGTTCCCAGTTCTAATTTTTTTTGAAACACATATGTTTTAGAAAACTTTCATAAATATAGTTTTGAAAATTTTGAAAAAAAATTTCAATATACAAAATTTAAATTTTTTAAAACACATGTGGTCTAAAAATTTTAAGCTTTTAAAAATTAAAGTTAAATTTAATCGGGTATAATATTTTTATTTTTTTAAAACGAAAATAAATACTTTACATAAAATGTTATTGTAGTAAAAGTATAAATGTTGGAGTAAAACACTTTAATTGATAGTTGGAAGATAACAGTTGCCAGTATTGCAAGTAGCATGAGCAAGTAATAATAGATTGAATTTCTCTCAAATTGGTTGCTTACAATGAGTGATGATTGTCTGGAAGATTACGTGTATTCTAGATGTTTCATTCTACATTTTTATTAAATTTCGCAATCCTAATGTACCCATAGATTATTCTAAACCAAGTATTCTAGAAAATTGAAAATGTAAATTTAAATTTGTTAGACAGCCTCTTTTCATTTCATGTGGATCCACCATTCACCATTAATATTTAAAAAACTAAAAGTTGATAATTTTTTTTTATAAAAATAAAATGTATTTAATTCTAAAAAATAAAAGTGGAGAATTTCAAGGTGGTAACCCAGAAAAGGTTAGTTCGCGGGCATTCTGTGGGCTTTGGGTGGAGGTTGGAGATTTATTTATTAAATAATTAAAATGATTAAATAATTTTGGATTGCTCAAAATTAAAAAATCATAATCGGATAAATGAATTATGATTGTGTTAGTGAGCCAAAGTAGATACCTAAGCAAGCAAGAAGGTATCTTATCATAAAAATTATTGTTAATAAAATCTGAAACTAAGAGAGAGTTGCGTTGAATTGAAGGCATGAAGGTTGGCAATTTGAAGAGAGGTTATTCTTCTGATGCTTCTGTTTCTCTTCAATGTGTCGGTTTCAGCTTATACAACGAAAGGCGTAGTAGACTTTGTTCAAAATCTGTAATAGTTCGACTGAAGAAGAATGATTCCCGCTTTGTAACCCTTCGCGCTTCTTCACTCCTTCCAAAACCATGTTTTACTTATCCACCTTCTCACCTTAATCAACACTCTCTTCTCACCGATTCTCATCACGATGACAGTGAATTATCCGTCAATCAAATTGAAATTGAAAATGAACAAGTTTACTCAAATTCAATTTCAGACGTGAAACGTGAGATTATATCGCTCTCTTTGCCTGCCCTTGCTGGACAAGCAATTGACCCAATCGCACAGTTGATGGAAACTGCTTACATTGGTCGACTTGGTTAGTTTCTTTCTTTCTATCTTTCTTTCTTTCTTGTTATACACATTTTCACTTACTATTTCTTCATTATATTAGGTACTTTGGAATTGGCTTCTGCTGGTGTTTCTGTTTCCATCTTTAATATCATTTCAAAGCTATTCAATATTCCCCTTCTTAGTGTTGCTACTTCTTTTGTTGCCGAGGACATGGCCAATCTTTCTAAAAATCCTGATTCTGATTCAGGTTCATTTCTCATTTCTTACCACTTTTTGTTCTATAACTAGTACCGTTTTGTCAAATAGTTCCAATATAGCTTTGCGGAATTCAAATTATTCCACGATACTTTGTTTAGTATAAAGTATTGTCCAATAGTGATGCTATAACATTGTAGCACAGCGCAATTTGAACAAATCTCTATGTTCCGCTTTCTGCGATTGACAACATTTTATTACTATTAGTACATTTGTATCATTATCTAAGGCCTTTGATTTTCCCTGCAGATCAGGGTGGTAGTACAGAAATTAGTGGCAATGGTAATCCTTTCAAAGCAGTTTATCAACGAAAGCAACTCTCCTCTGTCTCCACTGCTTTGCTATTAGCTCTAGGGCTCGGCATTTTCGAGGCTTTAGCTTTGTATTTGGGATCTCAAACATTTCTTCATATAATTGGTGTATCAGCAGTATGTTTTCACTTCAACACGCTCTTCGCTAATCATTTTTCTCTCTATTTCTTGTACTTAGTTGAATGCAGGGTTCTTTTAATTGTGAATTACAAGTCTATAACATCCTTTGTTAATAATCAACCAACAGGGAAATCCAACCCTTGTTCCGGCACAAAAATTTCTCTCTTTAAGAGCATTTGGTGCTCCTGCAGTTGTGCTTTCTTTGGCTCTTCAAGGAATTTTTCGCGGCTTTAAGGATACCAAAACTCCTGTTATATGTTTAGGCAAGTTTCTGGTTTAATGTGTGTTTCTTTGCTTTTTTTTTCTTTCTAACTATCTTTTATAATTTTTGGGGTTTATCTTCTGCATATGGTCTAATACCTTGCCATGCCATTATATGCTTCAAACTTTTCAACATTTTCTTATCCTTTTGAAGGCTTTTACTATTCTCACTATTCATGAATAAGTTGTTGTTGTTATTTAATGAGATTACATAAATCTATAAATATATTACCCATCGGCCATCATATCACTGTGTCATTTCCTTTATTAGGTAATAGTCTGCTTCAAAATTTGACTTTATTTTAGCCTTTTGAATGGCTTTATAATAATCACGATTCTTAAGACAATAAGTATTTTGAACTTTCTACCGAACTCGCGTAAATCATTGAAAATTTTGTTATCCGTAATTGTGGCTTTGCTGCCTAATGTTTTACATTGCAAGCATGTAGTAGTAACTAGTAAGGAGTGCTAACACAAGTCACAAATGCCTTTGTGCATAAGAGTTTAGTTATATATGATTGAGAAAGCTGGGGGTGGCTGTCTGAATTGTTTTTACATGATAGGAAACTTGATATGGATCATGGAAAGATGGGAAGACTACTTTGTTTAATCATATTACAACATATTTATACTAACCACTGAACTTGTATATAAAATAATGCATTAAGTTCGCTATATGATGTAAATGGAAAGTTAAGTGTAAAGCTTTTGAGATGGACATTGCTCTTGTTAATTGTTATTATTGAATTTTATTTCCTATCCAACCTTTATCCTGTCTGAATGCAACTCTAAGGGAAAAAATGGCCATAGTATGTTTACTGAAGGGTGAACAAGGTGTATTAATAATATTTAATTTGTTGGAATTTATATGGAAAAATGAAGAACAATTTAGTTTTGATATCTTAAGGGTGCATGTTGTTTTACTGTGTTTCAAAGAATGGTTAAATTTAAAGTCATATTCATGATATCACATGCATCCGTGTCCTAATACATTTATGAAATTGCAGGCATTGGCAACCTTTCAGCTGTCGTTTTATTTCCCTTACTTATGTATTTCTTTAAGTTGGGTGTAGCCGGTGCAGCCATTTCCACTGTTCTCTCTCAGTATGATCTTTTCAAAAGCATTATTTTCTTTCTCTATTTTTTTGACTTAATTTAACCCTAATTATGATGGAACTTTCATGCTTCAGATATATTGGGACTGTGTTGATGATCTGGTGTCTAAATAAGAGAGCTGTGTTACTACCTCCAAAAATGGGAAACCTGCAATTTGGCAGTTATATCAAGTCTGGTAAGGAGTTGTCTCTTTCTCAGTTTCTTGGTTATTTCAGTTTAATTGTTATCTGTTTGCTAAGACCTGAGTTCAAAGAGTGCATTTGGCTCTTCTCATAAACTAATTTTCTCTCCCTTAGAAAAATAGGGAAAGAAAGGGAAGATCACAATAAGATGCTAAACAAGATCTCAACAACCGTTTCGATGCAAAAAAAAGCTATTTTCTTTCTTCTGGTTTCTGTTTGTAACTTGTCTATTTAGAGTACCATTAATAGAACAAATTGGTTTCTGTACGCGTCTTTTTTTTACTGTTTCCTCCAGGTATTTGCAGTACTGTCTTGCATTATTTTTCTCCTTTGACAGTAAACAATTTTCACATGAACATTTCTCTTTTCTACTTTAGTGCGTAAATTATTTAGCTTTCTGTTAGGTTAATCAACTTGTTTCAGTTATGATCTGTGGACTGCTATAGGTGGTTTCCTTCTTGGAAGAACACTTGCTGTTCTTACAACCATGACACTGGGGACATCAATGGCTGCTCGCCATGGTCCAGTAGCTATGGCTGCACATCAGATATGGATGCAAGTGTGGTTGGCTGTTTCTCTTCTTTCTGATGCATTGGCTGCATCTGGTCAGGTATTAAATCATCCATTATCTAAAATCATGTTCATTTTTTACCTTTTATTTAGACAGGCATCATTGAACCTTTGTGAAGATTTCAGTTTGTTTGAGTCACTTTTTAACAATTTAACATCCTAATTTCTTTTAAGCTTGGTTATTACTTGCTTCACTACTGTCTTCTTGTTTTCATATGCCTTTTTTATTTCTTATGCTTCTATGTTATTGTTCATAGGCCCTAATTGCAAGTTCTATATCCAGACATGAATATAAAGCTGTGAAGGAAATTACTCATTTTGTATTAAGGGTAAGTGTTTTCCTTTTTGTGAATTAGTGTTGAACCTTTGATGCCTTGTATTCATTAGCTATCCTTACAATTTAGGAAAGTTATGGTTGTGTACTGTGTTAATTAAATATTACGTTTTGTTTATTTGTTTGAGAACCTGATGATGTCTCTTTCCAGATCGGACTGCTGACAGGTATCTGCTTGACTGCAATTCTGGGTGCATCTTTTGGATCTTTAGCTACCCTTTTTACCCAGGACTTAGAAGTTTTGCAGGTTGTCCGAACTGGAGCGCTGGTATGTATGGTATTGCTTTTTTGTTTTTTTGTTTTTTTATGTCTGCATTTGTTTTGATTTCTCTATGTCTCCTCAGATAGTGGTTTACATTGTTTAGATGTAATTGTTGCCAGTTTGTTAGTGCTTCACAACCTTTTAATGCACTGGCTTATATTTTTGATGGTCTCCATTATGGTGTTTCTGATTTCCCATATGCTGCTTTCTCCATGGTAAGTTTTCTTGTCAAACTTGTTACAGTGTTTCTTCTGTCGTGGTACATATGTTTTGCAATATTAATTTATGTGATATTTGCTTCATAGATGTTTGTGGGAGCTGTCTCCTCAACATTTTTGGTATTTGCCCCTTCACATTTTGGCCTTCAAGGTGTATGGCTGGGCTTGAGTCTCTTCATGGCACTTCGTGTAGTAGCTGGTTCTGTCAGGTAAAACTACAAATTAATGCTGCATCCATGCATGTAAGTATCATCAAGAAATGTTTCATGTTGTTTCTTTCATGTCAAATAGGTAACTCTATCCATTTAAGGTGGCTACTTTAGTGCACAACTATATGTCCGTCTTAGATTAGAATAATTAATTTATGTATGTTGGGATTGTACCAGCATCCTCTCCTTTCATGGATTTACTGATGCAAGATAGCATGGCTCCATTATTGCATCTTCTAGCTGTACCTTTTAACCTCTTTTATGTTGAATGATTCATGCTTTTACTTTTTCAGATTACTATCAAAGAATGGTCCTTGGTGGTTTCTACATAAGGATTTCCATATTGCAAAGGTCAGTGTGTATTTGTATAATTCCTAATATATCTGGCATTCGACTGCTTTTCCAATAAAAGAGCAAAGATAATATTATATGGCGTGATAGTGTTGGTGTGCCCGTATATGGAGAGCTAATCTTTGCTTCTTGTTTGTTTATACTATTAAGTTAGGTGCATGTGTAGTCCCTTTTAATCAGACACTGAGGAAAACAACATTGCTATTCTATAAATTCTCTGCTCTTTTTAACAAACTATAAATTATCTGTTGATTAATTAATATTATGGTTATACTCTTCACACTCTGTAGTGCGTATATATACCTTATATTTGGCACCTTAATCTTGTAACTCATGTTTGCAGATGGTCTCTTAATTGTTAAGACGGAGAATATGGATGAAACCGTTTTTCAAGATAAGGATCTGCATCGGATACCCCATTTAGATGTTAACTTAGAATTTGGATTTTTGGTACGCATATGTAGGAAATAGTTTTTAGAAGCACATCATAAGCCGTTGTAAGTTCTCAATTAGTGTTGTTATATTTTACAATTTTCTGCTAAGTAGTACTTTTTTACCTTCAATGTTTACCCAATGTAAAGGAAATTGTTCATTTTTAAAAGTTCAATGTACATCAAATGCGGGTATAATAATAATAATAATATATATAATAATAATAATAATATATAGATGTCTATGATAATTTGAGATTTGACATCTATTATAATAATAATAATAATTAATAATAATAATAATAATAATAATAATAATTATTATTATTATTATTATAGATGTCTCATCTCAAATATTTTTTATAATTATTGAGAAAATTAGGTTTTATTGTTTCTTTTGAAGATTTTGGTTCCACACAATTGGATAAAATATGAAGTGAGAAAATTAAATAGTTGTTATTTCAACAGATTCATGATATTTATGATTGTACATCTATTATCCACTTTTGATTTGTTAATAAATTGTTAGCAATACTCAATATACACTATAAAGTAAGTTGACCGCATTAGAGAAGTCGGATTACATATTTAAATAGTTTTAAATTATAAAGACTAAACTAAATTTTGAGTGAAAATATAATAAAAAATGAAGGGTAGAGGGTGAATTTACTATTTTTTTGTATCACTTCCCTCTCTCACCTACCCTAGTCATTCAACCAAATAATTATAACATTTGATATCTATAACAGTTATGTATCCATACAATCCAAATTTTAATATATATATATATATATATATATATATATATATATATATATAATAGAACTCATCCAATTAATCATATATAACCATGTAAATGAGTTTTATATAAGTCTAATATGGTTATATAATAACTATAATTTTTTTTAGAGTTTTGTTATATATAGGAATAAATCTTTGCAAGAATGTCAATGTGGTAGAATCCTAAACAAAAAGAAAACAAACCAATCAAGATTTAGGGGAAATCATGGAATGATGGTTTAGTGGGAGGCATTCATTTATTCGTCTTATAAATCTTCCGTAATATTAAGTTTTTTTTTTTTTGTTTGTTAATGTATTTGTTTAATCGTATCTCTTTGTGTTCGTGTTTGTCGATATATTTGAAGAAGTAATGTAATAAATTAACACAATAGTAATATGATTAGATGATAGAATAATATTTTTTAAAGAGTGTATATTTAATAAATAGAACTTTGGTAAAAAAATTATTTAATAAATAGAATATTTTTTGAATAAAATTCTTTTGAAAAAAATAGAAAATTAAACAAAGTTAAAGTTATTTAATTTTTGTTATTAAAAAGAATATTTAATATTAGTTACTGTGTAGATAGAGTATAAAATAGAGAATTTGTTGTGATTGAAGAGAGAAGGGAAAGGAAGGGTGAAATCAATCAAGAATGTGTAGTATGGTACTAAAGAATAGATACTGGGTTGTGAGACATGGCAAGAGCATTCCCAATGAGCGAGGCCTGATTGTTTCCTCCATGGTTCAAATTCCGAATCCATATTTATTTATTTATTTAATTAATTATTGATTGTTTCCTCCATGGTTGAATTTGAATAAAATGACAGGAAAATGGGATGCGCCCTGAATTCCAATTGGCCCCCGATGGCATTAATCAAGCTGAAGTCGCTGCAAATTTATTCGAAAAGGTATAATAAATATTAAATAATAATAATAATAATAATAATAACCTTAGTCATGAAAACAAAGTTTGTGATGAATGAATTATGTATTATTGGAGAGCAGGAACTAGAGGCTAATAATATAGCAGTGGCTAATGTGCGCATTTGCTACTCTCCTTTTTCAAGAACAAGCCACACCGCTAAAGTTATTGCATCTGTATTGAACATTCCTTTTGATGGGTCTCAGTGTAAGGTTATCCAAGATCTTCGAGAGCGCTTCTTTGGTCCTTCCTTTGAACTTTTCTCTCACGATAAAGTAAGTACCAACCAACTCATTATTATTCATTCAAAAAACATAATTGCATATCTATTATCTATCTAATTGATTTTCTCTTTCCATTCATTGACAGTATGCAGATATTTGGGAAATAGATGAGATAAATCCTCTTTTAGGTCCAGAAGGAGGGGAAAGTGTTAAGGATGTTGCCGCCAGACTCGCAAAAGCAATGGCCATTATGGAATCAGAATTCCAAGGGTACTGTTACTACTACTACTCATTTCAATGTCTTACTCTTGTGTATCTAGTAATATATTCTGTTCCACATCCTGCAGATGTGCAATTTTGGTTGTAAGCCATGGGGATCCCCTGCAAATCTTGCAAACAATTCTGCTTGCAGCTAACAAACACAAGGATCTTGCTTCTCATGACTTAGCTTCCATCTTAGAGGCAGTTCAGGTGCCACCCATCTTATCCCACCATCGCCAATACGCACTGCAAACTGGAGAGCTCAGGGGACTCATTTAAGCTCTACCATCATAAGCCCAACTTACTGTTTTGGTTGGATTTCAATCCATTATTTACTCTTTATATTCATATCCAAAACTTTTTCCAGTATTTATCAAATATTTTGTTTATGAACAAGGTGACAACTCTTCATGAAATAAGTTTGCAGTTTATCACAATATAACTGTTAAGAAGCTGCCAAAAGATATTTCTACAAATTTTAAGATTCAATATTATATTGCATTAGGAACATGACATCCTGAACTTGTAACACATAATTCTTCACAGGAAAGATGATACATGTCATAGATCAGATCACACTTAGTACTAGGACCACATATTATTGTGAACCTAAGAACTAGAAATGATTTGAGTGAAGCTCAGTTATTGCTTCATGACTGTTTGAACTCACATTCAGAAACACTACAAGAAGAGAGGAGGCTGGTCAAGTCACATAACTGACTTTGGTCAGTTTGTGACAGTTACATTTTATAATTCTGTTAATTAGTTATGTGGGTTATGTTAAGACTAAATAAAGGAAGGCATAGTTGGTTTCCAACAAGTTATTGAGTGGGAGAGACCAAGCTCTCGAAATCTTGGATAAGGAATTGTGTTCTGACCTTAATTCCTTTGAAATGTTTTTATTGATAATTGTTGTTTGGAGTTTTGAAAAACAGTTCAAAAACAATTATGCCACCGAAAATATTACTGGGTTGAGTCGCAGACTAGCCCAAATTGTGCATGCCAGATACTCTGTATCGGAGTTTCACTGCACCGTGAAAGACCGTTCTAGAATTACACCCTCAATATGGCAGTCGAATGGATATCACTCGTAATATGGTAGTAAGATTACTCGAAAGAAAGAAAAAAAGGAGTAGTAAGAATAGAGAGGGAGAAGGAGAGAAAAGCCTTAGAAGAATGGAGAGCTCAGACCATAATCACACAAAAAACGTGCCATATTTATCTAGGGTTTTGACCAAATGTGCGTCCACAAAATAAACGGGAAATAATGTTGACTCCGACTTTTCGACTTTTCTAGGGTTTTAATTTTCTTTGTACTAAAAAAATAATTTATTTTGCATGCGTTCTCGCTGCTTCACAAAATTGGGATACTCCTTGGGGCACACTCCAAGTACTATACCTCCACCTTATAAACACTACTAGAATATGTAATCTCTTCTATGTGAAACTTCTATTTTTCGATTCACATACTAGTTCTATTTGTTCTTCATTTTCAACAATAATTATACTGTGATGTATGTAAATTTTTGGTTGAGCATTTCTGACCAGAATTGTTATCAGTAAAATATGGTATTGTTCAAAATACATTATCTCATACCAGTTTCTATCAATGACATTTTTAGTCTTTTAAAATGGGTCTCATTTGCTAATATTGATGGGAAACTTAATAGCGGAAAATAATAGGAATTGTATTGAAGTCACTCTAACAAACAGATAAACATATTTGAATAAGAAATTTGGAAATGACAATGGAATGGAACTTTGGTTCTTGCTAGGTGATCAAATATAAACTAACGAAACAGAAAATAAATTCATTGAAGGACCAACTCCTCTGTTCAGTTCCAGAGCCCAAGCCCAAAGTAAGTGAAGCCCTTACTTTAGTCTTACAGGAAAAAAAAATGTTTCATTTCTTGCTATCCCAAACAAGCCTCTACTGCCTCCTCCAACTTTTCACTGCAACTACTAAGCCATTTTTCACTATACTAATTTTTGATCCAATTTAATAATCTATTTGCTTTCAATTTCAATAATGTACCCATTTCCTTTTTAACTTTTCTCGTGGTGTTTCTTTTATTAATTTTTATGCACTCATTTACAAACTAATTTAATCTATTTGCTTTGATTTTCCATGAACCATTATGCACCTATATTTTTAAGATCTAAAATAAAAGTTTGTGTGTTAATGAAGAATTATTTGGTAAACTATCTTAAATATTAAGTAACAAAAAGGCCCCCACTGTGGGTTCACTTTTAAGTCTCAATAGCCGTTGGGCCAACCTTGCACCACACTTAACCTCTTGGAATTGGAAATGATTTTTTTTTTTTGACAAGTTATTATTGTTGGTTACTAACAATTTATTGATTAAATACATGTAAAATGTGATCGATCATATTAAAGTAATAGAAAAATTTAATTCAAACAATAAAAAATACTCAATATACAAGTAGAATAGAAAGCTAAGATATAATAAAAAAAAAATTAAGCTACGGTATTATCTGATAAAGAACTTATTTGCTCACTATTATAAAAAAAAAAAATCAAATTAATAACAAAGGTGTTCATCAAACAAATAGTGAAGCTAAAAATCCCAAAAATGATTATTCTAAGATTTGAGACGCATTCTTCCACTTCAAAGTACACACAATAGATCACAAAAACTCAAACAATTGGGTGTTTGGCATGCATATTATATGTAAAATTGGGTTTCACTCGCCAAATACAGGTGACAAGCATTGCATTACACAATCCACGAGTACACGTCACTTAAAAATCAATGTTTGAGAAATATAACATGGAATTTTAGCTTTATATATATGTTGAAATTTATTTATTAATTTAGAAGTTTTTTGGACTGTTAATTTGAATATTGAATATAGTGGGATGAATAAGTAATGGTGAGGTGTATATTTAGTGTGTGAGTGGGATTATTATTTATTAAAGAATGAATGAATTTAATAAATAAAAAAGAAAAGAAGAAACCGCCAATTGAAGTTTTTGTAACCGCTAGTGGGGTGTACATAAGTGGAATGGCAGAATTGGGTGAAAAGTTTTGGTTGGTTAAGAGAGAGAGAGAGAGAGAGATGCGATGAGAGAGTCCGATAGTGGTGATGAATACAGAGAACAACAACCATCTTCTTCTTGTTCTCATTCTGGAAAGAAGAGGAAGGCATCGAAAAGTGATCATGCCGAAGGAAGTAACAACATTGCACGTTCGTGTACTGAGTGCGGTAAGAAGTTTTGGTCATGGAAGGCTCTTTTCGGTCACATGCGTTGCCATCCTGAGCGTGAATGGAGAGGCATTAATCCTCCTCCCAATCTGAAACGAAAAAAACTTGAACAACAAACGAATATGACTCCGGAGGATCACGAAGTTGCAGCGTGTTTGCTCTTACTTGCAAATTCAAAGCCCAATAATAATAATAATAAGGGGAAGTTTAAAGTGGATGATTCTTCTTGTTCATTATTATCAATGGAGAGTAGTCAGTTCGTTTGTTCAAGTTGCAACAAAGTATTTGGATCTCATCAAGCACTTGGAGGACACAGGGCTAGTCACAAGAATGTCAAGGGCTGTTTCGCCAATACAACTTCAACAAGAATGCTGACGTGGACACAATCAGATCATCACGATGAACACCACCATAATGACGGTTATGCTGACGTGGAGGGAGAAGGAGCGGTTATTAATATTAATAATAATGAAATTAATAGCGGAGGACACAAGTGTAGCATTTGCTTGAGGGTATTTACGACTGGACAAGCACTTGGTGGTCACAAGAGGTGTCACTGGGAAAGAGGGGAAACAACCGCACCCTTCGACTCTTCTTCTTCTGATGCACCATCCAACAATTCTCGTATTAATCTAGACTTGAATTCCCCTCTTCCTCCTCCGAATCCGAATCCGAATCCTCTGAATCATCATCATTCTTCCTCTTCTCCTCTCACTCTTGATTTGAGGTTGGGACTTTAATTTATTTATTAATATTTACAATTATTCATTGCTCACTTTACTTACTTCCATCTTCACTCAATACTCTGATGATTTCTGTAATTCATTCATCAATTAACTATAATTCGACTCACTTTTCATCTATCTTTATGTTTATCCTTTTCATAAATATATTAGGTCTCACTTTGTTACTCTAACTGTAACTAACTCATATACTCATTACATAATAACATTTCTTCAATCTTGTTTAGGAATAGCTACCGCATATATTTCGTTTTCTTCCCACACTTTAACGGCGTTTTCACTATATACTTACAAGTTACAACCGCTATCTTACGACTAAATTTATCATTAGCTCTTTTCAAAGGTTATATTTTATTTTTATAATAGAATTCAAAAGTTACTTCAACTCAATACATTGGGAGAAAATGGGATACTACCTTCATTATTTACCTAAAGTTATCTTTAATATGTTGTGTAGTTATTTTGTTCTAATTTCAAATTGTTTTTCATCCTCATATAAGGAAATTTCAAATCACAAGTCTAGTTAAAAGTTAAAAGAAATGATATCCCAACGTCAAAATTTTGATCTTAAATAAAGAGTTATATATTATTTTTGTATATTTTTTAAATTGCGTGTAAATTCTAGAAGATAAAAAGTAAGAGGGATGCAACGTTACATACAATTTTTTTCATTTGTAGACTAATAATATTTTGATATTTTATTTTAGACATATTTCTGTATGTATTTGTCATGTGTTTTTTTAATAAACTAATATATTTTAGTGTATAATTAATTAAAAACTTAAAAAAAAAAACACCAAATTTCCTCTTGTGGAAAAATTTACTCTAAATTTAAGAAGTGGCATTAACCTGTGCTTTGACTAAATGATTAAAGGGAATTTGATATCTATGATTTGCACTTGTTCACTATTTATTAAATCCGATTGAACTTTTTTTTTTTATATCTATTATTTGTAGATGACAAATTATATTACATTTCACTATCACACTGAAGGTAGTTTTTAAAAGAGAGATAAAGACATGGTACTCAAATAAGTGGATAGTAATCTATATATCTTGGCTCCAATGGATGTTTGATCTAGTAAACTATTTTGACCTTGTGAATTTTTTCAAGAAATTGTGTTTTCAAGACTATCTATTTTATGCATCTATATTCGATCATCACATTGAAATTGTGGGAGACTAAATTGAATTTTTTAGTACGTAATTTTAACGTTCAAAAGGTACATATAAGCACAAAACTAACATGCACAAATTATTTTTTCTCAAAGCAAAAACATTTTTTTAAAAAAAACCAAGAGGAATTTTGGTAAAACAAATACACAAGAGAAATAAACTCGCGGGCCAATGTGCATATTTTTTTATGCCCACTCTTATTAGAGATCAAGAACACCCAAATCCAACTGGATCTGGTTTACAATTTACAATATGGACGGGAGGCTCAGCAGTCCAAACCATGTTGGCTTTGAATCCATGAACCAATGGACTTTAACAAGCACGTAAACCAATATGCCACAAAACTTCTGTGAACTTTTTCTTCCCCCTATATTTTCTTAAAAGTTACAAATTTTTATCCTATTGATCATTTTAATGTGGTTATGGTCTAGTAGTGGTCGAAATGAGTCAAATAACCTGATTTTGTGACACGTCATTAAAAATATGACACATCGTCGATTTGAGAAATTTTTTTTAACTAAAGAGCCAAAACTTGAAAATAACAAAAAAGAAACGCTAATTCTATAAATGAGTTAAAATATGAAACTAAAATTACAATTAAACTTTAAAAATTATGCATCAAAACCATAATAATTGTGGTGTCCATTTGTTTTGAGAAATTGAGAACATTTCCTTAAGTTAAAGAGCATATCATATATTCATTTTGTATCTTCTATATATTTTTTTTCATTATAAAAATATATAATTTATCTTCATTTTAATGTTGTTTCTTTTCTATATTTTCTATTAAGAAAGTTATAGAACCTCAAAGTTATTTTCCTTAATTTTTTACTCCAATTGAAAAGACCTCGTCATTGCATTTATTTATGTTATTCAAATATAACAATGCAGCATAACAAGTGACCTCGTGTCTCCTATGGTTAGTGCATTTATAAGAGTCACGCACCATTTAATGTGCAATAATTGATGTAGTTAATTAAGAACCAAAATACTCTATTTGTGTTTTCTGAATATCGGCTTGGATCGTACTACTTGCAGCTACCAAATTTGGATATATAGAATTATTATAATTATTACTATCATCATCAAATATAAAAGGTGAACAAAGTGGAGGATACGCAGCTCGTGAATAGGGTCGTTTAGAATCTATAGCCAAACGAATTATTCTTTGTTTTTACGAACGGCAAAGATTAGTATCTGATTTCATAAATCAAATCCGGTTCATTAATGTTGTTTAGTCACCTGCCCATTTCATGTCCCTTAAAATATTATGAATTTTTTATTTAGAACAAAAAATAATCAAAAAAAGAAGACAAATTAAATCAAGCATGTAGACCCAATTTTCTTCTCCCTAATAATATACAAACTAGAGAATCTTTATTGCAGATGTAATATAGATTCATTAATATCCAAAGCACGGGCCCCTTTGAATATTGTATTTTTACATTATTATGGGAGAACTAAAAGGAGCATTATATATAATTAAAATGTTATTCAGATTTTCTCCGTAGAACTACTCTTTTTAAATAAGTTTTTTCATATAACTTAAGTCCGGATTTCATCTATTATTATTTCACATTAAAAGTAAGCAATTGATTATTATTTGTATTTTGAATTGCAAGTTTTTGTGCAACTTCTTTCAAACTAAAACATGCTTACGAACTAGATAGATATACGATACGATACGAGGATGATAGACATATAGAAAAAACATCATACACCTGATTCTCTATGTCATCATGATTCACCAATAATCCAATACCGTCTTATATAGGCAACTAGATCCAATGATATATATTACTAGTTAGAACCATATATATAATAATTTGTTTAAACTTCAACAAAATGTAAAATTAATTTTTATTTTTATTATTATTACATTTTATCAGGTCATTCTCAGATTTTTTTTCAAACTACTGCTTTATGAAACAGATCGATCTGACGTGTTATTTAAACTATATTTTAATTTTAGAAAACAAAAAATGACCAATTATTAGGGTGTTTATCCTTGATTCTTCAAAGCAGCCCTTTTATTATATAATGAATTGAAGGCTGGGGGCGGATAATTGAAAGAAAGAAAGAAAAAAAAAAGCATCTATTAAAGAACTAGATCTGGAATAAAAAATAATTTAATGAATTTGCAGTTTGGAGTGATAATATTATTATTTCACGTGATTGATATAGACCAATTAATTACATTATAATGTTATACCTAAAAGAAATGATTTAGGTATCAACCACGAAAAGAAAAAAATTAGAAAAATAAAACAAGATTTTGAGTAACACATCCCTATATAAGATATGGAAATCTAAAACATAACCAAACTGTATCTATGATTAAATGTGAGAATCTAAAACATTACGATTGCCTATCTCATAACCATGCATATATATATATTAAATACACTTAAGAAGATCCTGTTAACACTGATTGCCGGCTTAATTAATTAAGTATAGTTTAATTTGGTTTCCTGTTAATCAGACATGTTGCACTGCTATTCAAAGTAATTTTATTCATTATTTTAATACTAAACAAAAATTATGTGTTCATGTCAAATCTATAGTTTATAGAGCCCAATCTATAATTACGATATGAGAGAATTTGGAACTCGAGGAGTAAGTCAAAAAGGAAATCCCAAGGAAACTTGCAAGCACCTCCAACTGGTCCACAAACAAACCATATTATATTGCTAATTAATTAAATAATTAAATAATTAATTATTCAATTATTTTTTTTTTACTTTTGCTTTGCGACATATATACTACATATGCACTACTCCCAATTGTGTACACCTTCTGCACGAAATTATCATGAATAAAGTAACATTTCTCGTATGAAATTCTAATTGATTAAACAGAATGTACTAAAAAAATATATGTTAAAAAAATATGTTATTAGTATTGTTTATTAAATAATTTTATACTATGTAAATTATTTTATACTATTAAATAATAATTTCACCAAATCATTAGAAATATTTAATTTTAATCTTAATTACTTCTAAAGTTATACAAATTGATTCTTTTTATCCTATATGTTAATAGAAAGGAATTCTTATCTCATTTCTAGGGTATTTTTGTGTGAATATATGTTGATTAAACATGACTAGTAATTGTTAAAAAAAACATAATTAATAAGAAAATATAAATACAACAAAAAATTAAAAAAAAATTGTTTTTATTTAATTGTAACTAGAAGTAAATAATCCGGTTCATACTTCATATAGAGAAATTGTTCACGATCCTTAACAATCTTAAATGCGACATAATCTTTAGAGAATTTAAATAAAAAAAAGTAGTAAAAGATAGGAGGAGGAAAGAAGTGGATGTGTTTGTTCTTCACAACTTTTTCAGCTATGAAAGAAAGCATTGAATTCAAATTCATGGCGTGTGACTGGGTTATAACGTCAGTGAAGAAAAATGATTGGTTGAGTGTCAAATCAAAGAATCAAGTGGAGGGGTCAACCTCAGAAAGGATACTATCATCATTGAAACTATACAATAAAATAAATGGACCATGATTTATTTATTTGTACAATTTTATCACCAGTTCGCCGCTTACAATTTCAACATCAAATTTAAATGACATAATAATCCATCAAGGAGAAGAGCAATATGTTGTGCTATATCAACAAATAAAATAAACATTAACTCTATTGCTATGGGGTTTGGTTTTGTAATAATAAAAATATATGTAGTGAATCTCTATTCAATTTAAAAGTCCTTTTTACTTTAGATTTTATATCATCTTTTTATTTTATTAAAAAAGAAAATAACATAAACACTCTCTTTTTTAGTAGGGATATATGCGAGTTGGATTAGGTCGGTTTTGACAAGATCTGATATCCAACCCAATCAATTATTTTTGATTGAGTTAAATTTTAAATCTTTATTTTTTTTATTTAACCCTAATCAAACCGATCAAAAATGAGTTGAATGAAAGAGCGTGTTGACGGAGCAACCCACATCCATATACATGCCAACTTTTTAGAAACTATTTTTTAACAATTAATTATTATCATAAATATATATAATAAAATATAATGATTTAAAAATAGTGTAGAAATACATTTTAAAATCATGAAAAGTTTAATGAAATTATAATAAGATTGTGATTTTATAAGAATCACTTTAAAAAAATTACAATAACTATCTTAATTTTATCAAATTCATGATAAATCCAAATATATATTTATAGAGTGATTCACACTAATTCAAATAATCCATAAAGTTTTTAAAGAAAAGTCCAACAAGAGGACTATTCCCTCTCTTATATATCTATGGGATTTGACTCAACTGCGCGCATAAAATAAACACATTCTCTCCAAATCCTTGTCACCATCAGGATTCTAAAGTGTGGATAGCCAAAATATAATGGTTAGAAGATGTACTTTCACCATAATAATTGGAACTAACAATACATAAATCAATAAAAAAACTGTGGAAGAAATTATGCTATTTCTTGATTTCAAAATACTACATCAAATAAAATTTAACAATTAGAAATTTTTTTATTGTTTTTCTTTTAGAAATAAACCATTTTGTATACCAAATTTAAATAATTATTGTATATATTTAAAAAATTACGTACTTTTTTATATGATAAAATTTTAGTTCGGAGTCTTCAACGGATGATGTCTTAATCTAACAAAGGAAATATCTTGTAGTTTATAGCGTTTGAAAAATCATTACAAAATAATTTTTTTACACAACTCGTAGATTTATTGTGGTTTGTCCTTTCATATTTATTTTATAGTCTCATAACACAATATTTTATTATTTTATATTGCAATTTTTACAAGGACAAATTGCAAACTCTCTTTATACAATTTTGGCGTGGAAAAATAGTAAAACATCTCAAACTACGGTTTTTGCACGAAATAATTACAAACCATTTCATCCATAAGTTTTGCATGGAAAAATTGCAAACTCTTATGACACACAATTACCCAAGTCTACAATAAAAAAACTAGAATTGTTATCCATGGATCACATTTTGCCAATAATGGAAGCTCAACATGTGGTGGGTTGATTCGCAATCAACATGGTAAATTTGTGCAAACTTTTATTCGTAAAATTACCTCTTAAAATACTCTTGATACTTAATTGTGGGAAATCTTACCATACCTCCAAGTTGTTCAATCTCAATACTTATAACATGTGTTAATTGAATCTAATTCCAATGTGGCAATGGACATGATTCATCGTGGCCATATTGATATTCATTTATACAACTTGTACGTGCATACATCCTTCATATTATCAAGGCTCTGTATATGAATCTGAAGTTCATCATATTATTCAAGACACAACCTTAGGCTCTTTTCATTGAAAGTTTCACATTTCTTTGAATAACCTTAGCTCCTTAAGGGACTTTAATTAATACTGACTTTGACACAACCTATCTTCCCGTCATCAAATTCTAACATTTCTTCATATAATATTGGATTGTACATTGCCTTAGAGAGAAGTTTATCCTCCCATCAAACAAAGGAATATATAACTTCAAGTTAGCCATAACACACGTATCTTAAAAATAAGATGAAAACTAAGCTTTATTTAAAAAAGAATGACACCACAAATTGTTGCTCTTCCTCCCTTGATTGGAACACTTAATTTGATGTCTGTTATTGGAAAAATCACTAGAAGAAAAAAATCTTTACGCAAGCAGAAGCATACCCACATAAGAAACAAAATTAACAAAAGACAATTTATTTATTTATTGTTGGTTGACACTTAATATCTAATCCACAAAAATATTTTATTACTTCAACTTGCAATTTTTACAAAGATAAAAAGTTGCAAACTATTATACAATTTTTGTACGCATGATCAAATCTAGAATATTAAGTTTCAATGTCTATCTTTTTACTACAAGCTTACATTCACATTTACTCTGTAGACAAAAGAAAAATCAGAAAAAGGGGGGAAAAAGATAGAAAAGAGAAAAAAAAAAAAAAAAAAAAAAAAAAAAAGCTTCTTTGATTTATTTATTTTGTAAAATACTAAAACTATTTTACACAATTGCTTAATACTCCATGGTTTTAAAAAAAACAGAAAAATTGTGTTTTAAAAATACAATTTTCTAGGGGCTGTTCATTTCAAGTTTTCTACATTTATTAATGGGAATAGAATACAACGACAAAAATTATATTCTTAGATATTTTTTAAAATTTTGGATAACATTTATAAAATTCTTGAAAATTATTATAAGAGAGATATCTTTTAGTAGTTACATATATATTTATTTCCACCTTCACATATATTTTTTTCTACCTTGATCTTTCCTCTTGGAATAAAATTATGAAAATATGAAAACTTATCTGTTTTCAAGGAATCTTTTATAAACATGAATAAAATGTAATAACTTCTTTTTTACTCAACATTTTTTTATAAATAAATTTATTAAAATGATTACAAATAATACTCAAATTTCATTACAATATATTCAAAGCCATAATCAAACACTTTGAAGACTACCAATATGATCGATGACTAAGTTTTAGTTTCTATATTTCCTGCTAATAAACCAAGTCCAAGACAAACGTTACCCGCTTTACCATTTACAAATTGTTATTGTACTTTTTTCTGTCTGTAACATTTATATAACATTTCTTATTATTTTTGTATTATTCTTTTAAAACAATTCTTTTTTTTTCTTCTTAAACTATACATACTCAACTTTTCTTGGGTAAAGTACTCAAAACTTTTCTACACTCTTATTTAATTGAGTAAAAGAATGAAATTTTGAAATAAAATAATTAAAAGTTTAAAAATCGTAAATGTATATTAATTATGTTTGTAATGATATATATGTTTTTCATATCATAGGATGAAAAGTGGTAAGGTTATAAAATTATTATGGATGTCACTGTTATTGGAGCCAACTGTAAATTCTTTTTAACTGTTCAATGGTTCAAAAGTCTTATATATTTTAGATTAAGACACCATTTTTTCACTTTTAAATTTTATTTATAAAAAAATTACTATGCAGTAATTTTTTTTTAAAATGACATTTTTTTACTCTTAAATTTTATTTATAAAAAAATTATTATGTAATAACTTTTTTTCAAAATTATTGCTAAAAAGAATTTTTTTTTTTAAAATAGAAAGAAAAAAACTCTCGCCGACCATACTAAAAAAACTATTCCATATCCTCACTACTTTTCTTATTTCTTTTTTCCAATTCTTTCATATATTTTTTTTCTAGTAGAGTGATATAGTGGCTTCCCAGAGTATCGAAAGGCATATTTAATGACATTAAAAAGTCACCTTAACACTAACATTTACCGCAACTCAAGAAAGTGACCAACACAAAATTATTCATTATTTTAGTTATGTGGGTTTTGGGTGGGAAGGTTCAAGTACGTGTCAATAACATATTGGATACTGAAAGTTAAGGAATTTCCAATTTAAAATAATTCCACACCGTTTTTAAGAACATACCTAAGCAGTAACTATTCACACTTTCCCCATCAATCATTATAATTATGATAGATTATATTCTCTTTCAATCTTCGACATTTATAAGGTTACCCTTTTTGGCCCTTATACAAAAATCCCTTTAAAGTAAAATTTGTTCACGATGCTTTCCTCTTAAGTCACCACTTAAGCTACACTAGTCCTTCTCTATTACTTTAGAATTAGGCAAGCAATACCTATCTTCAATCTTTTTTCGACGCAGACTTTTTTTTTTTAAGTTTCGAAAAATTATTTTAAAATATATTTATGTCACTTAAGATATTATTGAATTTAGTCGCGGACTAGGTCACTCTCTGTAAGAGGTTTTGCGACACTATTCAAATTGTACAAAATAAATTATCAACCACGAAGTTTCCAATATAAAATAATCTAAAGAAACTATATCGGATCGAAGAGTCTATGACATAAAAATTATTTTAAAAGGACAGTCGTATTATGACCATTCAAAAATTGAATGGATTATGGCATAAAAATCGCTCTAGAAGAAAATGGTATTAGAGCCACTAAAACTCGAAGTAACAAAAAGAAATGGGAGAAATGACTTGGAAATACATCAAATAGAAAAGAGGGAGAAAAGAGAATATTGGAAAATACATCAAACTTTGATGTGCTTTTAACAAAAGTTTGACACTCATTATATAGTGATGGAAGCAAACTCATATATGTTTTCTATCTAATGTGAGACTTTAATATTTATAGAGTTGAAAACTACTCAACATATGAGAGTTTTCCAATGTGGGACTTCAACAATTTCTCAATTCACACACTAACATACTCTATGTTCGAACAATCCTCCACTTGAATTAAAAAAAATGTTTCTAAAGTAGCGTTAAACGCTTCTATAAGATTATGCATAAGCAGATGTGTCTCTTGACTTGAACCTTTACATAGTAAGTGAGATTCAAATTTAACAAGAGTGACTCGTAGTTTTGAACTCTATCTCTGACATCAAACCCACACACAACCTTTTCATATGGTGTATTCTCAAAAGCCCGTGCATTAACGGCCCTGCACGTATATCCCAGTATAGTGAACTCTCTAGGAATTCTGCCTCAAAATTCCATAGGAAGTGGCCTCGCTTCCACATTCACATAGTTAAGTCTATCAAGAGTACTCCTGTAGCTAGGTACTCCACTCCACACAAAGTATAGATCTCATTAAGAGTTTCTATTATCTCATCCTATCATCGCTTCAGGAATCATGCTTCTTTGATATATAATAGCATGTTCATCTCATATCACTTCACGACTTGTTTTACCCATTGAACCTAATTCTTGGGATCTCTAAACTTTTAGGTCAGGTTACCATCATGAGTGACTCTATAGACATTACTCCCATCCTTTTTGGATGTATTTAGGACTTTCTCTCTAGTTAACCCTTTCATCAAAGGATCTGCTAAATTCTCATCAGTGCATACACGATCCACTATAACAACTCCTTTAGAAAGTAACTCTCTAACAATGTTGTGCTTACAACGTATTTGTCGTCTCTTACCTTTGTAATAATGATTCTCAATCTTTGCAATGGCCACAATACTATCACAATGGATCAACATAGACGGCATATGTTTTTCCCATAAAGGGGTCTCAGCTACCAAGCATCAGCTCGCCTATTCACTAACACTACCTAGTGCTATCATTTCAAACTCCATAGTAGACTGAGCCAATGTCGTCTGTTCTTTGACTTTCAAGATACATCACCACTAGCTATAATAAAAATATAGTCACTGTTTGCTTTGGAGTCATCTGATAAAATGTTCCAATCAACATCACTATATCTTTAAGGACAATAGGAAATATTTGATAATGTAATATGAGACTCATGGTCCTTTTTAGGTATCTCATGACTTTTTCGATAATGTGTCAATGCTTCATATACTAGGTCTACTAGTAAATCGGAACAATAGTCCCATGACGTAGGCAATGTCGGGTCTAGTACAGTTGATGGCATACCTAAGGCTGCCAACGATGCTCACATATTCAGTTTGTCTAATGCCTTCACTAGTGTTCTTGAAAAGTTTCACACTTGGATCATATGGTGTGCACACAGGTTTACAGTCAAAGTATTTGTATTTCTTAAGGATGTTTTCAACATAATGAGACTGATCCAAAGGATTCCAAGGATTACATTTGCTTCTCTGAGGTCTTTCATATCAAAGTTGTTACACAACAACGATTTCACAATATTTACAGCATGAATGTTTGAACCAAATATGAGTAGCTCGTCTACATAAAGGTATATGATAGTGAAAATGCCATTTCAGATTTGTAATAAATACATTTGTCACTTTCATTCACTTGAAACTCATTCGATATAATCAAGTTATCAAAATTTTTATGATATTACTTAGGAGCTTGTTTAAGACCATACATAGATTTATCTAACTTACAAACCTTGTCTTCTTGTTTATGAATTTCAAAACATTCAGGTTGTTCCATATAGATTTCTTCTTCCAGGTCACCATTTAAAAAATTTGTTTTGACATCCATTTGATGTATCACAATGTTATGAATAACTGCTAGTAAAATGAGTACCCTAATGGATGTTATTCCAGCGACCAGTGAGAAAGTGTCAAAAAAATACACATTTTCTCTTTGTCTAAAACCTTTGGCTATAAGACGACTCTTGTATTTATCAACAGTTCTATCAGTTTTTAGTTTCGTTTTCAAAATCTATTTACAACATATTCGTTTGCAACCAAGAGGCAAGTCTACTATGTGCCACGTCCTATTAGACTCTAGAGAATCCATTTTATCGTTTATAGCTTTTTGCCATAAATCTACATCCAATGATGATAAAACTTGTTGAAGATTTGCAGGATCATCTTCTAAAGTATAGGTCATATAATCGAGTCCATAATCTTTAGCAACTCTGACTCTATTACTTCTTCGAGTTTTTGTTTCGCCTTGTTTGCTTCTTGTCGTAGGAACATGATTTGGTTTGCTGCCCCCACTATTTCTCTATTTGAAAGGGAATGTATTTTCATTGAAGTCAACATCATTTGACTTTATGATCACTTTCGCATTTAGGTCATAAAACTATACACTTTGTTGTTTACTGCATACCCAATGTATACACATTCATAGGCTCTGCTGGCGAGCTTAATTCGCTTGGGATCAGGGATTCTGACATAAGCCAGACAATCCAAAGTTCGAAAATAAGACAAGTTCAGTTGTCTTTTCTTCACTATCTCATAAGGAGTTGTTTTATAAAACTCATTAAATGAACTAGAATCTTATTTGGTTTCTCTATTACTGCGAAACCTCTTAATGTTTCTATTAAATTGATTTTCAATTTCAGTTAAAAAGATCCTAAATATGTCAAGTGCTTCACTTTTAATTTTCATTAGATATATAAAAGTATAGTTAGAACGATCGTCAATAAAAATAATAAAATAACATTTTTCATTTCTTGTTAACGTCTCATCAAGTTCACATATATCCGAGTGTAATAAATCTAAAGACTCAGATTCTCTAACTATAGATTTATGTGAACTCATTGTTATTTTAGCTTAACTACAAAAATCATATTTTTTTTTCTAAATAATTTAAAGATAACTTTGGAATTAAATCTAAGTTACTTAAGTTTGAAATCACATGTGTTCACATGACAGAGTCTAGTATGTCAAATATTAAAATCACACAACATGTAAGTAGAAATAGACATTTTATTAAATTCAAACATTTAATTTAAACATGCTATGAATGACATACCATTTTCCAACAAAAATATCATATTTAGAATTGATGTATAAATATGCCCCTATAGAGTAATTAAATCATGCCTTATTCACAAGAAAACTATATACAATTTTTTTTAGACGAGTTATCAGGCTCTTTAGAAAAAGAAAAAAAAAGCTGGAGTAGTTTTTCAATAATAACAATAATTTGAAATTCTTCATCTAAAGTCGTACCTTAATATATGATCTTATGAGTTATCTTTTGAATTGCACAGGTGTGAGCTTTCATGGATCTATTATCTGATACTTAAGGTAGCGGCCTACAGTATTGCTGGAACTGTAGTAGTTATACAGATAATTAGCAAGTTCATTAAAAATATAATTTTTATAGAGGTAATCATTATCCTCCCATTGGTTAATTCTTTAGATTTCTTATACTTTTTTGTTTGCCTCAATGAAACAGTTTATTGAAATCACAGATCTAGTAATCTCTTCGATTGACATGGCAGAAAAAAACGTCTTAAAATTGTTGTTTTTTAAGTTTCGAAAACCTATTTCAAAATAAATTTATGTTACCGAAAATATTACTTGATTGAGTCGCGGACTAGGTCACTCTTTGTAAGACGTTTCGCGGTACTGCTCAAATTGTGCAAGACAAATTATCAACAACGAAATCCCCAAGATAAAACAGCCCAGAGAAACTGTATCAGATCTAAGGGACTACGACATAAAAACCTCTCTAAAAGGGTAGTGGTATTATGACCACTCAAAAATCGAGGGGACTACAGCTTAAAAACCGCGCTAGAAGAAAGTGGTATTAGAACCACTAAAACTCGAAGTAACAAAAAGAAAGGGGAGAATTAACTCAGAAATACATCGAACAGAAAAGAGGGAGAAAAGAGAAAGTTGGGAAATGCATCCAACTTTGGTGTGTTTTTCACAAAAGTTTGACACTTTTTATACAGTGATGGAAGCAAACCCACGTATGTTTTCTATCCAATGTGAGACTTTAGTATTTATAGAGTTGAAAACTACTCAACATATGAGAATTTTCCAATGCAGAACTTCAACAGTTTATAAATTCACACAATAACATATTGTATCTTCCATTATTTTTTGATTTATTGAAATTCAAATAAGTTTTACTAAATTTATGTGTTGACACTTCAAAATATTATAAGGTGTTAGTTTAGAATGGCCAACAATCAAACATGGTCTATCTTTTGTTTAGGTATTTAAATGCAAGACAAGTAAACTAAGAAATAAGAAATGTTGAATTTATGGGTTAATTGAATTTTTCTCTTGTCCGAGAAGGTCTAAAAGGGCCATGGGATTATTAGAGTTGTCAAAAGCACTTGAAAATTAATAATATTGACTACAAAGCCGTGTCCCTTGTTTTTAACCATCACTAACAAAAACAGCCATTTTGATAGAGGCTGAAAGTGAGTGGAAAAACATTTGCAGATGGAGGAAACTATCATGCAGCGAAATGGAAAGAAATCAAGGCCAAATGTGGGATGCCATGTACAACCAAAAACAGGCAAAAAACATGCAGTATTTGGGAGATTAGCCGATTGAGACGAATCATGGTTGGATTTTGTAGGTCACGATGCATTGGCCAGTGAGACTAACTTTGTTTATAAATATATACCCATTTTATATATTGACAATTGAGGTCGCTGGGGGAAAAGGCTTGAGTCCCGCAAAAGGGGAGGATATGAGAACATTAGAAAATAAGGCCGAATATGATTTTTGACATTACTAAAGCTGATCAAATATTTAGCTAAAGTTGATTTGGTCATTTGAGGCAGCTTATACTCTAAAAAATTCTTTACCAAATTTAGAAAGAAAAAAAATCAATGTGTAAGAGTCCAGACCACTACGAACTTTATGACCAAATTATAACCTGTAGTTGATTATGTAGCTTTGTGAGGGCTTTTCTCATGGTCTGAGATATATTTTCCTTTGTATTGTTAAAAGATCTTACTATATCGATATCGCAATGCAAAACTACTAATAAAAGGGAGATAAGATATATCAATTTAAAATAATCAAACGGCCCACCTTTTTATTTCATCATCTTATGTAGCAGTTATTGCTCATAGTGAACACATAACCACTTGTCAAATTTGTTTATTCCCTAAGTTAAAATATAAATCATAACTTTTATATTGGATTTTGGTTTTGATTTTTTTTTCTTTCTGATTCATGTAGTTAAGCTTTACGATGACGCATTAAGCCATTAAAATAAAAGTTTTAGCGTTTAATAATTTCTATTTTTGCAATCAAATTATAATGAGATGGTCTAAAAAATTTACTTTAGTGCTGTATAATATTTTGTTGATATAATAACCATAATAATAGGACGAGAATTAAAAATTTGATAATTACACAATAGTGAATTAGAATATATTTGTTTTTGCACAAATACCATAATAATATTTTGTACTAATTTGAATATATAGTGAATTAGAAAAATTAAATTGATTATTAATTGCTGTGGTGCCAACTTAGTTGCTTAATCGAATCGTTTTCATGCCAATTGCTTTTAAAGAAAAATGCTAAAAGTATGAATATAATATAATTTGACCTAAACAATATTCGTACACAGTACATTGTCTGACCATTATTATTATATTTCTTCCAACAAACATCACAAATATCAAAAAATAATTTTAGTAATGATTTTGTCCAAAAAAGTCTGTCTTTCTTTATACATACTTACATGTAAGATTATTGATATCATAAGAAAAAAAATCATTAATTGTTAGAAAATTATTAATGTATGTAGAATTTTGAAAATAATTTTATATTAAAGAAAGTAAAAAAATGAAAATGGTTTTATGATTAGAAATAGAGAGAGCGTAAGATAGTACGCGAAAATCTTTTTCGATATGTCATTTTTTTTTCGATATGTCTTTACACGGTCTCTATATTCCTCGTATCATTTCCCCTTACATTAAACTAATTATTTGAGTTATACATTTTGAAAATAACTAATACAAAATAAATTAACTATATATATGACGTTGTGATTTTTTAATGTTCAAGTAAACTTAAAGATTTGTACTTCAATTTTATAATTGATACTTCTCTATCACAGGAAAATTTAAATAATGTTGATTTTATTTACCGTTAGAGTAAAATAATTTATGTGTGCATATCAGATTTTCATTATTAAAAATCCATGTAGATTTTAAAAAAATAATATAATATTAGAATATATCAAAATGGTGAAAATTAATTGGAAGATGCTATTATTCTATCGATGTATATATTTTTAGAAAGGACAATTAATATGTTAATACAATTGTTAATTTGGAGTTTTATATCCATAACAGTTATTTGTGAGATACTATTTCTTCTAATATTTCGGATGTTTTAAATATAAATAAGATTTGTCTTCGTGAATATAGATTTTGTTAATTTTCGTAGTTGTTTAATGTACTCTTTTTTTCTTTATTATATTTTTTTCCTTTGAAGTTTTCTCTTTTTAACGAGACAATAGTTTGTATCTTGAATGTTTTCTTGGGTTTTAATATTCTCCCTCAAACAATAAAATTTTTCTTTCCTTTTTATTTTTAATAATAATTTTTGTGTGTTGTGCACATAATAAATGATTAATTTGAAATGCCAACATAATTAAGATGTTAAGTTAATCATGTGATGCTTTTGTACTCAATTTAAAAAAAAAAAATTAATGCATATAGATCAAACTTTATTAAAATACATCAATTATGATACATTAATATACTAAGAACCAATATCTAGAGAATGGCTTGTGTCCAATATTTATTTTTATTTATAATAAGAATTTGTGATGATTATTAATTTGCACTCTTGAGGGTACTACAATTCACTCTTAGCAAAGGTAAAAATGGTGTTGATTGATCGAACAAAGAATAACTGTTATAACATGTAAGCCACATGAACATAGCGACAGGATTTTGGCAGTAGCATAACATGAATGAAATTAGGGAGAAAAAAGACAATGCAACTTGAAAACTGGGTTTAATTTTCTATATTACACTGCTGGCTTCACTTTGTAGTTTGTAATCTTATCCAGGCCTTGACAGATGTCACAAATAAAATTTCTTCTCCTTTCATAATTCAATTTAGACTTAATTTCAGTTTTAATTCCTTTATTTTTAATAATTTATTACACTAATTTCTTTATTTTAAAATTTGATAATTTTCGTGTTTTATTCTGATTTTATAGCTAAAAAATAGTGATGTGATATACTTTAAATAACGATATATAATATGATGACGTAAAATGATTAGCATCCATGAAATCACAATAAAATTTTCTAAAAACATAACTTTCAACTTTGAAAAAATTTCATTTTTTTAATTAAATTAATTACATGTGAATAATTTTTTCTTACTCAATGACATATGAATAATTAATGCATTTATATGATCATAAAATCATATGCCACATCATTTAACACGTTAAATCATCATTTTTTAGTTAAAAAATACCAATTAAATATCAAAACAGTTCACTTTTAAAATAAATAGACCAATTATATAAAATAATAAAAATAAAGTAATTAAAACTGCAATTAAACCTACAATCTATTTTTTTTTACGGTGTAATAAAATTGGTTAAGTATCCTTTGTATTTTTTTTTCTTCTCCGTTTATATTCAATTTGAAAGAGATAAACACAAAAAAATTAATGATAGGTGAAACTCACTATCCACTTTTTGTGACTATCTAACTTCAAATAAAGTAGAAATGAATCCAACAAAAAAACAAATTAACTCAATTCAATAAAATATATATTTGATAATTTATTTACAATTATAAATGATATTTACAATTGTTATAGGCATCTTTTATCTTACTTTTCATTCTATTAAAATTGATCATGACTACAAATTAAATATTTTACAAAACAAATAATTTAAATTATTTTGGTGTATTTAATTAATCTTTAGAGTCGGTTTGAATCAAAATAAGATACAGATAGACATGATAAGTTGATAAAGTCTTATAATCTGTTTAAAAAGGAATAATAATAGAAATTAACTCTATCCTTGTGGAAAAATATTTTCTTACTATTTCATTACTTGTTTGACCTTATACACTTCCACATGTTTTTAACTAACATGCAAGAGATGACAAATAGTTGAGCATCTTATTCTTAGAAAAAGTTAAAAAAAAAAATAAAATATATATATATATATATATATATATATATTTATATATAAATATATTTTTTAGGAAGTATATTATATTGTTTAAAAAAAAAAGGAAGTATATTATATCGACATATTAAATACAATAAAAATTGAATTAAATGCACCCAAAAATATACTAAATATATTTTTTCAATATATGTCACGTCACTGTTAAAAATTTACTCAATACTTTAATGAAGATCAATAATATTTTTTAAAAGTATAAATTAATATTTTTTTCTTAATTTTACGTCTAAAACATTGACGCGATTACTATCAGTTAAATAAAATTAAAAAAAAAATATTTTTCTTAAAGTTTAAATCGTTGAATCAATATCAATTATATCAAATTTTCAATTGTAAAAAGTAAAGACAATTATTAACTCGTACTTCTAAAAATATCATTAATTATTATTAAAGTTCTAATTTTAAATGATTTTTAAGTGGATTGATGGTAGATTATTTACTGTAAAATTACTAATGTTAACGGTGTTTATAAAATAAACAAGAGTGATATTTAGACATCTTTATTTTTCTTACATTTACTTAACCTTTTTTTTTCTGTCACAAATATTTGAATATTTTTTCTATTTTTAATTTTGTCAAAATATCTACAAAATATTTTCTTAAAACAATTTCAAAGATAGTTTGTTTAAAATGAATTATAAAGTAAATTAATAAATTTCGTTGCAAGTATATTTCATATTTATTTTTTAGCAAGAATAGTAATTTGTGTGAGTTGTAGGAGAATCTTAACGAAGAAACCACGGCGAAAAAACAATTCTCTTTCGTTTTCGAAATGGGGCCCAGATACCTACCATCTATCTAGCTAGCTAGATTGATTGAATAATCACCTTCAAGGATTAACCAAAGTTGTTGTCATTTATGTTTGTGGAGATGCGTTTTGTCAATTTATTCACCAATCAAACATACAAGAATCTTTCTTCAATTTTCACGGCCTCAACTTGTATGTTATATAATATACTATTATCAGCTTTTTCTCCTTTAAAAAACTATCCTTTAATTCCAAATCCACAAATCAACCTTATTTACTTGCTTAATATTAATTCTTGTCATCCATCCGTATGTATTTCTAAATCGAACAACTCCTAATTTTAATTATATCCTTAATTTATAGTATATACATGATTTTTAATTTATTATTCATCAACATTACATTTATTATAATTGAAATACAACTTAACGAGAATAATTTGATAAATTTTTAATTCTTTTTTTTTGTTTTTTTGTTTATCATCTTTTTTTAATAGGTATGAAATGGTCCATTGTAATAGTTTTTATAGAATAGAAAGTATTAAAATATTATAAAAATAATAATAATAATTAAAATACATAGATGTAGATTGAAGATGGTAATATTTTCCAATGTTAATATTTCAGTAAAGATAAAACTAAAGGTTAGGGTTTAAATAACATTTTTAATGTAAAAATTTTGGTTAAATAAATAATATGTAAGCATTTCTCCATATACTATTTGAATCTTGAATTATTTTTTGGGCCCGAGGAGCTTGGATTTTTTTTTTTTGAGAGGTGAGCTTGGGAAATCTTACTTACTTAAAATGTTTCAATAAAAAAAATGATATAGTTAGAGATTTTTATAGTGTTAATTATTAAAAATATTAAACTTTGAATTTTGATATTTTTTATTGGTCTTAATGAGCTTTGCAAACTCAATTACTTAAAATGTACCGCTTTCGTCTCTAATATAATAACTAAATAAAAGTGAACTAGTTATAATGTTTCTATTATAATTGTTGGTTACATTCAAAGATTTAAAATTAGGATTTAATTTATTTTACGTACTTAGTGTAAATAAATTTTATATTTTTATTTAATACAACTGTTAAATTATTTTGCCCTATCTTCAAAGTTATATATAGATATGTATATACGATTGATTGGTCGATTATGATTGCTTATAAACATATGAAAAAGTTTTAGAGAAACTAAAAGAAAATATATATATCGCCGATATCGTGCCTGAGTAAGCAATCCTTGAGTTTGGTATTTGTAAAATCGCCATGTGGCAAACGGAGAGATGGCCCGCAATAAGCGAACCCCTTCCTATACTCCCTCACCACACACCACTCTCTCTATATTCTTTTTGTTTGGTCATAAATAGCGTGTGTCAATATTCTGCTCTATATACTCTATACTATAATGATCTCCCACTATATATTAAATTATTATTTTTTGACATCATATATATTATTATTATACCATTCAATCAAAATAAATTATTATATAGCCGGTTCTTCATTCATATATTTTATAATGCAAAGGGGTCAGACTTTACAATTTCAATTTTCATATATACACATAATAGCCACTCACTGTGTAGGCCTCTCTTAATAATTCATTTTTTTTTTTCATAGACCACTTTTAATTTCTAACTATATTAAATATAGAATTATTTATAAAATCAACATTAATAGTTAATAAATTTAGGATTACATATAAAATTTTAAATTTTCGTTTTTAATTCTAATAAATTTTTAATTGGGATTCAACATCCACAATATTTTTCATCACCATTTTTAATATAAATTGATGATTTTATAAGAATGCTATCAAGCTTATTATATATACTTTAGGTGTTATATATGATAATAGTCTTTGCAGAATATAGTTTAAAATTCGAATTTTAAGTCTATATTTTTATTCTATTGGAATCTTGAGTTTTTTACACTTAAAAATTTATATTTAATTAATTTCTTGTTAAAAAATTTTAATTTATTTGAAAAAATATGTTTATAGTGTTTAAAATATTTGTGAAAAAGATTATTCAAAATTTTGAATGATATATATATTGTGGAGATTAAAAGTCAAGGAAAATTAATTTATAGAGACTACAAACAAAATTTGAAAATTTTATAAGATTAAAAACATTGTTAAATTAATTTAGTGATTTAGTTACCAAAAATGTATAGTAATTTTGATTATAAAAAGTAGTAAAAGGTAGGGAGACAGAGATGCGGAAGTTACTATAGTAGGAGTAGCATTTTGTAGGCTTGGGCAACATTCAATTCAACGGGAAGAATAATATACCTATTCGTGTCTCTTTCTGTCTCTCTTTCTTTGATTGAGTTTGATGATAAGAGTTCATAGTATATGTTTATATGCATGTGTTACTCTCAGCACGAGTGGTGTTGTGTTGTGTTGTGTTGTGTATGTATGTTAAATGTTATACAAGAAGCAGTAAGCACATATAGTACTGTACACACGCACTCTAATAATTAATAATTAATAATTAATTAATTAATTAATTTACAGCGCTGCTAATTGTGAAAGAGAATATAGATATATAAAATATAGATATATAAAATATAGATATTGTCCAGTCTCTTATTTAGCTTGCTAGTGGGTCCAACCGTAATATAATAAATTAAATTTGAAGTTGTGGTCATTAAATAGGAGACTTGTTGATTGCATATGTTCATTTCATCTCATATATTTTGTCAATGAAACAAACTCTTGTTGTACTAATTAAAGTAATTATAAATTAACGACCTGATTCATTCTCTTAATTGCTCAGTTAATTCATTGCCTGCCTGCCTGCCTGCCTGCAGCTTCAGTACTCACCTAATTTCAATTCCTTCATTAGCTAACACGTCCGTACGTGTCCTCAACTACTTTGATAATTCACTAAATCTCTTATTTTATAAATCTCGTATTTTTCTTACACTCTTACTGTATATTTCAAAATAGGATCCATGGAATATGGCGGTGGATTAGTGGAGGATTGTGGTGGTTTTGGGACGATGGTAGGAGAAGAAACAGACATGATTGAGGAACTGTTGGCAGAAGGTTGTTGGGTTGAAGCAAGTGAGAACAATATGATGATGATGGGAGGGATGATGCATCATGATGATCACATGAGTAGTAGTAGTACTACACCACAACCACAATATATAAATAATAATGATGAAGAAACAGGTAACTTTGTTGCTGGTAAGAGATGGTGGATTGGGCCTCAGGCTAATCCAGGCCCATCAACATCAGTGAAAGAGAGATTAGTACTTGCTGTTGGTTACTTAAAAGAGTACACAAAGAATTCAAACTCAAACTCAAACTCAAATTCCAACGTTCTTATTCAGATATGGGTACCACTAAGTAGGAGATCAGGACTGATTCACAATCCTAATCTTAATCCTAATTCTAATCCAAATCCAGTACATGTACAAGAATCTCTTCCAATTTCAGTTCCAAACAGCAACGTTCAGGTTCGTTTCTTTAGAAGCCACGAGTATCCACGCGTTCAGGCACATCACGGATCTCTTCTAGCACTTCCTGTCTTCGAAAGAGGAACTGCTACATGCCTTGGCGTCATCGAGTTTTTAATCGCCAACCAAAACCTCATCAATTACCGTCCACAACTTGATCATCTATCCAATGCTCTCGAGGTTAGTTACTTAATTAATTACTTACATTTGCTTTTTCTCAATTAATTAAACAAATATTTAATTTTGATCGATCCATCTCTGTGTGTGTGTGTGATGCAGGCAGTTGATTTTAGAAGTAACCAGAACATGATTCCACCCGCTGTAAAGGTAGGCAGGCACGCACTTATGATGATGATTTAATTACATTCATAATGATTTTAATTTGATTAATATATATATATATATATATATATTAGGTATTTGAGGAGTTGTATGAAGCAGCGGTGAACGAGATCGTAGAAGTGTTGGCGTCGGTGTGTAAGACGCATAATTTGCCATTAGCATTAACATGGGCTCCGTGCATACAACAAGAAGGAGGAGGAAGAGGAAAGAGTGGATGCGGTGGTGTGAATAGTAATAGTATGATGATGAGTTGCGTATCAACCGTTGATTCAGCTTGTTACATTGGTGACGTGGATGTATTGGGATTCCAAGAAGCTTGCAGTGATTATCATCTTTATAATGGACAAGGAATAGTAGGAACAGCATTCACAACTACAAAACCTTGTTTTGCAATTGATATAACCGCTTTCAGCAAAGCAGAATACCCACTCGCTCATCATGCTAACATGTTTGGTTTACACGCTGCTGTTGCCATTCCATTGAGGAGTGTCTACACTGGTTCTGCAGCTGATTTCGTTTTGGAGTTTTTCCTTCCTAAAGATTGCCTTGACACACACCAACAGAAACACATGCTCAACTCTTTATCCCTTGTTGTTCAGCAAGCTTGTAGGAGCTTGCATTTACATGTCGTCATGGAAGATGATCATAATAATAATCATCATCATCATCATCATCATCAACATCAACATCAACATCAACATCAACATGAAGAAGATCAATTCACATTCCCCACAACAAATATTTACATGCCTTCTGTCGACACTGCTGCTCCACCAGTAGTAGTACTATCACAAGTTGAAGCAGATGCATCAGCTTCAGCATCAGCATCAACAAAAGAGACAACTTCGTCATCGTGTTCTTGGATTGCACATATGATGGAGGCACAACACAAGGGGAAAGGCGTGTCGGTGTCATTGGAATACCTTCAAGAACCTAAAGAGGAGTTCAAAGTAACAACCTGCAATTGGGAAAGGGAGAGGGAGGGTAATTCTGTCTTTTCAGAATTCGGTCAAGTACTGCAACAACAGCAGCAGCAGCAGCAGCATGAGCACCATAGCATGAGCAACTCAAGAGCAAGTACTGTTGTCAGTGTAGAAGCTGGAGAAGAATCTGCCGGAGGTGGTGGTGGTCGCAGGTCATCTTCTTCCTCAAATGGGAGAAAGTCAGGCGACAAGCGGAGGACAAAGGCGGAGAAGACAATAAGCTTGCCAGTTCTGAGACAATACTTTGCCGGAAGCCTAAAAGACGCTGCAAAGAGCATCGGTGGTGAGTGAGTTGAATAAAAGTATTTGGATGAATATTTTATATTATATAATTAAATAATGATTGAATATTTTATATTATACAGTATGTCCGACAACACTGAAAAGGATATGCAGACAGCATGGAATAACGAGATGGCCTTCAAGAAAAATAAAGAAGGTGGGACACTCTTTGAAGAAGCTTCAACTTGTGATTGATTCCGTCCAAGGTGCTGAGGGTGCCATACAAATTGGCTCTTTCTATGCAAGTTTTCCAGAGTTGAGCTCTGCAAGTGGACATTCTGATCAATCTTCCATGAAATTAATTGCTGATCACCACAACACCTTCTATGGAGATGGAGTTACTACTAGTAATTTGAAATCTCCACCCTCTGCTTGCAGTCAGACTGTAGGAAACCAACCTAATTCAACTCTCATCATCAACAACAACAACAACAACAACAATGTTGTCATGACAGAAAGCCCTGCTCTTGCTTCAACTGATCATGCTCATGCTCATGCAGCAACATTTATGCAAATTAGAAGAACTCATAGCGAAGCAGAATTGGTCCACCACCATACATCCAATATTGATATTCAAGATTACCAACTGCACGATCAGGATACTAAACAATTATTGCTACATTTCAACAAGAGTCAAACCCTACCTCCAAGACCAAGTACTACTAATGGCTGGAACAACAACAACAACAACAACTCATTGGAAAGGGGTGCTTTCAGAGTGAAGGCAACATTTGCTGACGAAAAAATACGATTTAGCTTGCAAGGAATGTGGTGTTTTAGAGATTTGCAGGTTGAGATAGCAAGGCGTTTCAACTTAAATGATATGAACAATTTGGTTGTAAAGTATTTGGATGATGATGGAGAATGGGTTGTTTTAGCATGTGATGGTGATCTTGAGGAATGTAAAGATTTGCATACATCATCTCACACACGTACAATCAGACTCTCTCTATTTCAAGCTTCGCCTCTCAATCTTCATCCAAACACATTCCGGAACAGCAGCAGCCCCCCATCTTCTTCCTAGATATATATATACATATATTTTGTGTATAATAATATTTATGTATAGCTACCATATCCCACTACACATCCATCATCACGCTACCTCATATTATAATACTGCTTTTAATTACTTCTTAAGTTAGAGTTGCCGCGCGGCTTTCATTATTTCTCTGTCAAATTACTACATATCATCATCTTGTTTTATTAATTACACCTTTTAACAAATTATCATCACATTTCACAACTATTCCATATATTAATTCTTCTCTTCATCATTCAAAAGCTTGCTAGGTTCTCAATTACGGACTATAACAGTTTGAGTCATAAGTAGATAATTAAGGTAATCACTTCAATAAATTATTCTGCACACTAAGTAATTCATTAACAAATCATAACTAAATTAATATTTACTATTCCAAAACAATATTCTCTAAACATCCAACATAATAATTAACTAAATAGCAACTTTATTTGGTTCATGGTACTCATAACAATAAGCTCCAAGCAAATAAAAATAAAAATCAATATCACACCTCACAACTTGTAAAGACATTATTGACCATATTAAACGTCCAATTTAGGCTTGCCAACAAAAATAAGAACTGTGTTTTGTTCTTGAACGCCTTATTTAGACAAGTATAAATCTAACATTGTATAAAATACACCTACTTTGTGTGTTTGGATTCTAAAGAGAAAAAAAAAATTAATATATAGAAAATAATGAATAGAAAGATATAACATAAAACAAAAGATGACATATTAGGTAATAGATGTATAGTACAACACAAATAACAAAATACATTTTAGGAAAGGAAAGTTTCGGTGGTTTTGGGAAGGAACGTAGCTATCGGAGTAATAAGAAACTTTTGGGTTCTACTCTCTCTTTAACAAAAAAAACTAATAATATTTTTAAGTAGGTAATTTGTAACTGGTCTCTGTCTTACTACCAATTCACGGAATTGATCTCTATTTTAAAAGTCAATAATTTTGGTCTCCCACTCAGATTTTTAAACTAAAAAAATAACTATTTAATATGTTTTTAATGACGTAACATACAATTATATAATATAAAATCATCTACATGTAATTGTTGAGATAAAAAAACTTTTTTATATATATTTTAATGATAACAAATCTTATAAAATAAATAATTAAGTTTTATGATTGATGATCTACTAATGTTGCACTTGAGTTTTATTTAAAGAAGATGAATTGCATAAGTAAACAAGCAAGAAGTCATCCACATCATCAAAATGCACAAGTATCTACTCAATAATGAAAGAATCTAAAAAAAAAATATATCATATATTAATTATTCAAGAGAATGATTATTATATCTTCACGAAGAATGTGATCAAATACATTATTACAACAATCAATGATCACACCATGATATAAATCAAAGCAAACCATGTCTTAACTAAATTGGAAATTGATGACAAGATCATAGTGAAAAAACAAAGATAATTCTAGTTTATTAAAAACAGAAGTCTGAAAAACGAAAATAATTCTGGTATATTAAAAACAGAAATATGGAAAAATGAAGATCATTATGATTTTCACTACATTCAATAATGATTTAATCCAAGAACATTTTGGTATGCAAAAGAACAAAGTTATCATTAAATCAATATCGTTTTGGGTTGTCAATCTTCATCACAAATTACCAGTCTTCATTATGAAAGCAATAGAATTATATACAGAAGACCGTTTTGGACATATTCGTTCAAAGAGGATCAACAAAGGCAAAGTAAAACATCAAGAACAAAAAACAAGATCAATTTCCAGATTTATGATTAAAAAGTACAACAAGGACAAAAATACCAACACTGCATCTCTGCAAAAAACAACATGCTTATAGAGTATGAAAGAATGGCACATAACAGCTGTCAAAATCCATCACTCATACAAAACAGAAACGAAGAATGTTTTGGTTTTACAAAAGAAAATTCAGGTTATTCTCTTTTAAAGGCAGAATTAAAACAAATAATTTTCCACAGTCTAAAACACAATTTAAAGAGTATCAAGACTACTCAAAGAAGTGGTCAAACCCAAAACTCGAGCTGAATGCCCAAAGGAGGAAAACAACCTCAAGTTTGATCTCCAAATTGATGAGTTATGAGCAAGGACGCAAGTACATTATACTTACATTAGTCTGCAGAAAGTCATGCATAAATCTGATTTGAAACAGTACCCACTGACATTTCACAGCTCATTCACTCACTCATTCACGTTTTCCATCTGACCCAAAATCAAGAACGTTATTCGTTTGTCAAGAACGTTCTAGACAACAATATAAACACATGTTTAATTGCTTTAAAATAGATTTGACACTTAGGTAGTGTGTCCAACGACTATATTCATTTTAAACTGAATATTCAAAGCTTTTTATCATCTATAAATTGAAGATCAATTGAAAGATGAAGCCAAAAGTTCAATTTACAAATCTACCAACACTAGTGAAAATTAAAGATCTACATTTTTTATGAAGACAAAAAGATCATTGATCAAAAAGCAAAAGGATTTCAAGCAACTCATCTTTCATTTATTTTTAGGTAAAGTATTTGAGATTAAATCAAAATACATTTTAAGTACAATATTATGAGAACCATCTTGATAGCATATGCATTAAAATGTTTTATAAAAATATTTAATAACATAAACATATGTTTGAAAATAATGTTTTTACAAAACTGGAAATCTGTATTCGAATACGAAGTGTCGTAGTCAAATACAGATTACAAGTCATAAGCTAAAACTGAAGATCTGTATTCGAATACGAAGTGTCGTAGTCGAATACAGATTGCAAATCAGTAGCTAAATTTAAACATTTGTATTCGACTACAGCTTTGTGTATTCGAATACAACTTCAGTCAGTGGCAAAAATCTCATACTTGTATTCAACTACAAGGTATCGTATTCGAATACGAAGTTCAAATTTTAAAAACAAACAGAACGGTATAGAAGTGTATTCGAATACACTGAGGCTGTATTTGAATACAACTTCGAAACAATGCAACTTTTCAGTTTTGAAACATTGCATAAGTTCATCAAAACTTTTGGGAACCATTGCCATTGATCTGAAGTGTTACCTTGGAATATAAATACTTCAAAACTTCAGTTTTAAACTAATCAATCCTACCACGAACTTTGAACAACTTTCTGAAATATTTTGTAAACTTTTCAAAGTTATATTTTCATACTTCAAGTACATGCTCTACATTTTCATATCATTGAGAAAGATTTTCTATTGTACTTGAAAGTATATTGGATTGTTATCCTTGCACAAACTGTTATATCCTGTTGTTCTTAATTAAGAACATTGTTGTAAAAATCATTAAAGTTATTGTTTGAAGAAAGTGGTATATTTTCTTTAAGTGTTGTAAACTAAGATAGTGGTGTGCTATCTTAGGAAGAGTGTTAGGAATTTGTAATTGAAGTCTTAGGGTTAGACTTGTACTTATTCTAACAGATAGTGGAAAATTTCTTGTGGGGTGCAAGAGGACTGGATGTACCCTTGGTTGTAAGGGGAACCAGGATAAATTTCTGTGTATTTTTACCTTCTGTCATTTACAACTTTCATTCACTAACACAACAAGATTAAACAAACTTAAAACAGTTACTTAAACAATCTCCAAAACTCTGAAAACAAAAAAATTTTCTAACACCTAATTCACCCCCCCCCCTCTCTTAGGTGCAACTATGTTCTTACAACTAGTTCAAGTAAGAACAAGTCAAAAACTCTTCAAGCAAACTCCAACTCTCTTCACTGTATTTGTGGATAATCATTTACTGAGTTTTTCTTTATTTATCTCAAACAAGTGTTGAGAAGTTTCAAGATCCCAAACACATTTATCATACATATCATTTGTAACTCAAGTTTATCTTTTAAGTTAGATTGAGTGTGTTTGTAAAAATCATTTATAAGTTGAAAGGCGAAGATTGTAATTGATGAAGGTGTGATCAAAAGAAAAGGTGTGAAAGAGAACATTCTGGTTCTGAAGCACATATAGTGAAAATCTCACGGTTGTGAGGACTGGACTAGTCCGAGTTGGGGAACTAGTATACTTTTTGTGTGTGATCTTTCTATGCCTTATCTTTAATTATTTGCACACACAAATCACACTTTATTATAAACTAACTTATTTTATTTACTTCTAACATATCTAGAACATTCTGGACATTTTGTTTTAACCAAGATTGATCTTGAGTTAATTTAAATTAAGCACAAGAATCAAAATTTTAAAAGGGTCACAATTCAAACCCTCTTTCTTGTGATTGACATTTCTACTTCAGCATTACTTATTCATATATCATTAATTAAATTAAAAATATGAAAAACTTTTGAAGTTGAAAGCCAAGTTTTTACGATGTTTTATTTCAATTTCATGAGTGTTAATTATTTTACATCATTTTATCATATGTCACGTTATTTAAAGCATCCCACATCATTATTTTTTAGTTAAAAAATCATTAGGAGGGACTGAAACTGTTGAATTTTAAAATATGGGAACCAATTTTGTGAATCAATAACAATAAGGGAACTAAAATTGCAATTAAACCTAAAAAGAACTAGCATTGGTTTCATTTCAAATGACATCTAAAACTCATTATATGATACAATTTTTAAGCATTTCAATATTAATTTTATTTAAAGTTTCATTTATTTTTTATTTAGTTTTGTAGTCATTTTAATAAAGAAAATGGTGTTTTTGCGACTAACCCTTTCTAATCAGACAAATTTTCAGAGTATTTTCTTCTTTGTTTTGATGTTACATGTCAATTACATTGAAGAACAAACACTCGAAAAGTTACACGGGATTATTGCTGAAACAAGTTGGATCTTAGAGTGCAAAAATTACCTTTTATTGGAGTCTAAACGCAGCAGGAAGGTGTTAGCACGTATTGCGCCAGACATTGCGCTACAATATTTTTCCTGGCACAACTCCTTGCCTTTGAGCACAACAATAAGGCATAACGGCGCATTGTGCATTATGTCGTACCCAATTTAATGTTGAATCAACACATTGCACTCAAACTCAACGCAATGCGCTGATACGTGTTTTCAGACCACTATTTAAGTCAAAAATCATTATTTTATTACAATTCCAATTTTTATATTCAAAGGAGGAGACAACTACACTTTAGAGAAATCTTTGTGTAACCTTTATGTGTAATTTTCTTCTTTCTCTGTATTGTTTATCCAACATTATGATTAACTAATTTACTCCTTGATTTGGAATTAGATGAACTTCCTTGAATCTATGTAATTTTGATTTTCTAATGTTATTTATGCAATTAAAACGTCAATCATATATTTTTTCTCCTAATGCTTTTATGTGCTTGATTACCATAGAGTTGAACTTATGAATTATTTCGTTATTGGGAAATAGAATATAATCACTGAAACCAGGTTATATGTTTATATTTCAATATTGTTATAGGATTATAAAATATTAATATATGTCTAATAAATTAACGTGCATACATGCTTTGAGTAATTAACAAATTTGGTCGCCTAAAAAATTAGAGTTCGTTGTTATAAAAGATTTTGATCAAGATAATTTGTTGTAGTCTAATTTGTTAATTTGATGTAATCAAATAAGTTAAATTGTTAAAATTGTTAAAATAGTGAATCAATAAATGTATATTGAAAAAGAGAAAATTTGAATTCCTTAATTTTTTTTCTCTAATTAAATTTCCTCTATTTAATTTTACGTTTGTTAAATATTATAAGCTCATTTATAATCTTTTTATTACTTAAATATTCACGACTTTATTACGTTATTAAATTAATAATAATTTATGTGGATATGATTTTTATTTATCATTATTATTACTTAAATAATTTAACATTTTGATACACTTATAAAAAAAAGTTCTCATGACTCAACACTATATTTCACATCTTTGTTCTTCGTTTCAATTCAATATTATTAATTATTTTCTCTTCAATATTTCTTTATTTTTATTCTCTATGTTTTGTCCTTTTATTTTCATATGTTTCTATTGGCTTTGAAATATAAAACTAATTTAAAAAATTAATTTATACAAAATAAAATTACGCATATATATATATATTATATAAAAATTTGCTAATTATATTAATTAATTTTTTAGTTTGTACAAATTAACAAACTATACCTTAGAATATATTTAATACATTTGTAGTTATAACTTACTATACTCTATACCAACTACAAAATGAGTGAGGCAGAAGTTAACAAATATATATCTTATAATATGTAAGTTGAATTCAATTGATTTATTTAATTAACTTAACTTTCAACTTAAATTCAACTCATTCAAAACTAGATTCAACAAGTTAATTATCGAATCATATCCCGGGCAAATTTTGAATTAGTTTAGTTCATCGTCACTCTTATATTTATATATTCAATTACCATATGATATATAACTCTCCCAACTATATACTATTTCCCGTACTAATTAAACAATAAAAAGTATGTTAGGTAGGTTTAAAATATAAGCAAGACTTAACTATTCAACCATATATTTAATGATAATATTAACCACACAAAACATCAAATATTAATCTATATTTTACTTTTCAACCGCTCTTTTTATTCTTACCGGAAAAAAAAACCAGCTCTTTTGCTCTCACAAATTTGACGGTATTATTAAAAAAAAATTCTATTAATATTATGAATATTTTGACTAATAACTTATTTTAATTTATCTACACTGATATTGCTACAGTGTCTATTAAAATTAATTAAACTAAGAGTTTTTATGAATTTATTTATTTAATTTTAACTTCAATAATTAAATAAATTGTTTCTATAAATTTTTTAATTAAAATCATAACAAAAAACGTCATTTCATGATAAACTAAAAAAATAAAATTTAAAAATTTAATTATATTAAATTTAAAATATAATCACATTTAATTATTAATAATTTAATTTAATAATACTAAAATATGTTAATTTTGAAATATATTAATAATAATTCAATCATTCAATCTCCTTGCAAGTCCTAGTTTTTTTACAGTTTATAGTATACAATGCCCAAAAGAGTATATGATACAGGTCATCTATATAACCATGCCCAAAATAAGATTGGATGATCTTGACTTGAGGTTTTATGAAAAATATTTAACGAGGGTGTCAAATCAACTTCCATAAAGTTATGGGGTCCAGATGACTAAAAGCACACAAAAACTGTTTATAATATAACCATATGAAATGGATGGACCATCGACGGTCACTAACAATACAACTTATAGGTGCCCTTCACTTTTTTTAGCGACTTAAAGATATTCTTGTGTTCTTTATTCAGAAATGGGCTTGATTTACTTTTTGACAAAATAGATAATAATTATAATACTTGTTTGGAATAAACAAATCACTAGGTTGAAAAACCTTTATTCTTAAGTAGCCGCTCCTTTTTCAACAATAACCTTTTTCTACTGTTAAGTGTTTTAATTGCTATGCAAGTCAGCAAATTAACAGAAATATGATCATAATTAAAAATTTCTTTTCAATCTCACATTATTGAGCGGTTCACTAAAACCGTTACTTTTGTGTATGCAGAGTAACGGTTTCCTTTTACGATTGTTATTTCTTTTTTCTTTTATATCAAAGGGCTAAACTCATCCACATGCAATCTTTCTTGCAAAGGGTACCCAATTTTTCTCTAATTGTTGTATTTATTTATTTGAATTTAATTACTATACATTGTCAGTGTAAAAAAATTTACATTATGAGTCTACCACAATCATTCATAATAATAATTGTAAAAGTAGTTTTGATAAAAATCAAATGTCTTTAATGATGTAATTATTGTTGATTAAATTAAATCTTTTTTACAAAAACTACCTTATTTACACTTATTACACTCAGTATATATATAAATTAAATCCTTATTTATAATATAATATTTTATATTATATTATACTATGTAACCAGGCATCCATTGTGATACTCTCATTTCTGCAATACACTTTTCTTCTCTAAAACCTTTCATAAAAATGTCTCTTAGGCACATCTCTTACAAATTATTGGAAATCTGGTTTTTGATTTCGACTATTCTTCATCAATCTTCATATAGAACATATAGCTGTAGTAGCAAACTATTCTAAATAAGAAACAAATTTATTTTTTATGATATGGGTTTTATTCTTATTCTGGGATTATGGATTAATCATTTTCACCCAAAGTGCATTATAGTAAGACTCACGAGTTTAATCTTAATACAATATGTGCAATTGTGTGTAAGCTTTTTGTTCTTAAAGACTATGCCTATTCACTTGTCCAATTATCAACGTGTTAAAAGAATTAATTTTTTATTTTATTTTAAAAAATTATAGAGATAATTGTAAAAAAATCATTATTTCCAAGTAAAAGTAAAATGATACCTTTATAATCAGCAAAAACATAAAAATCTTCTGAAAACCAAAACAAAAATATAATATGATCTAACATTATTTGAACGTGCTCATGCTAACTTCATTGTTTGCACCTTGTAGAAGTTTCATTTTATTTCCATTGCAATTAATACCGTTTTAATTTGCTGCCTTTCCTTCTTAGCCTCACATTGTTTATAAATTAATATCAACAGTCAATTACGACAATCTTGAATCATGTAAACACTAAATTAACTGTCTTAGTTAGTCCTACCATAATATCAAAACTAAGTAAATTTTGGCATGAAGTTTCTCCTGACATGGTTCAGATGAAAAAGCATCAAACTTTATCAATCTAAAAGTCAAAACAAAAGATAATGTTAATCCTCTGTGGTCAAAATAATTTTTTTAGTATGTTGTATATGTAGTCATCCGGAAGCAAAGGTAAGAATCTAACTTCATTGTAGAGGCTGTTATGTTGAAGCAAAAGACATGTCTTCTAGCTACTCCTTTATAATTGTATACCTTGATGGAGGACCAACCAGGCTTAGTACCACCTGTGAAAATGATGGGAGCGGGAAATGTGAGGTATTTCATAATTAATTATTGTATATACTCTTTTACTACAAAATAAGTTCAAGGGGAAGCTATGCTATCCTACTCCTAGGTTGAAACATCCCACAAGCCTCAGAGAGGACTTACAGTGGTTCACCGGTTCTAATAGACTGCCTGTCACTACCAGAGAAGATAATTGGTAATGAAAATCGAACCAAAGTCTTACTGGTAAGGTGCTTTTATTGTTGAGCTTTGTTAGTTGAACACACAAATCAGACACCTTTATAAAGTACGTTGAGACTGTGGGTCGGGATTCCAAGGAGAGAAAAAAAATTATTAAAATAAGCCTAAAGTGTATACCATACGGTGTCGGGTGTCAAGATTTGATGTCGGGAAAACATTTCTTTTTATTCTTATCAACTGAATGTGTGATATAGTCATTCAACGAATCATGTATGAATGTGTTATCAATGAATGACTATATCACACGTAACACATGTCAAATTAATTGGCAATCATAAATTATTCCCATTCCATAATCAAGCAAAACAAAGGCAAGAGATAGTAAATTAAATGCCAGGCCTGCTAAATTACTCATAAAAGAAGTAAAAACTTATTATACTTCTTCAGTGAAAGGCTACTGTTATTTACAGAGCAAAACTAAACACCACAAACAACACTTACAGGTAGAAACACCAGACCATGCAAGAAGCCGATAATAACCAAGGCCAGATACATCTGAAAGTAATACACCTGCAAAAACCATAAAGCTAGTAAGCTACTTTAACTTCCTTTTTTTCCCATAGACAGCCTAGTGTCGAGAGCAAAGGGTGATAGAATCACAAACCACAAAAATTTCTGATGTTGAGAAGTAAAGGACCAGAACTCCGACTAATTTTGTAAGTGTGATTCCACTGCCAAACCAAGTGAAAAGAAAAGGGTCAACAAATTAATAGTGCAGACATGCACTAATATTAAGACCAACATTCAAATCAATTAACCATAATGAGTTATAACTTATCCCAAGAAAAATTGTACTCTTACCAATTCTTTAGTTTAGGCATAATAGTAAGGTTTCTATTATAAACTTCGTGAACTACTCAGATTTTGACTCATTGCTGACTAATTTGTTTAAGATTTGGCATACACGATCAACTTTATAATATCCCATGGTTCATGTTATATATAGGTCAAATATAAATGCTACACTCAGATCCAAGGTGTAAGTGTCATGACATTTCAACATGCAATGCAACAATATGTATACCCAACCTGAATACAGAAGCCCCTATGGTACACAATGCTGTCCTTGCTCGTTGGCTCCTATCCCCTGAACTTACCTATATAAACATAAGGGATATAACTTATAAGATCGTTAGTAAGGTTCATATTCACCGAAAAGCAGGTGGTTCTATGGCTTAAAGGTCTCCATAATCACAGTGGGTAAGTAGGATTTGGATACAAAATTAAATTATGTGTGTCCGTATCTGTATTTAAAACATGAAAAATTTGTACTCTCACATGCTTCAAAAGTAACTTTAATGACCATAATATTACAATGTGTACCGATAAATGGAATATATTCTCCCTTTAATGTGTCATATCTTCATTTTACAAGTATACTAAATATACTATTTTATCACTAAAATAACAACCAAAAGCCACAAATATACTGCGTGATTATAGAATGGGTTGGGTAGTAGAGTACCTGAAGCCGCACCCATACTTCCATTTTTTTTCAAATAACTACCTAGGCACAAACTTAGATTCATTTACCTTACCGAGTAATTCCTATCAAATGAAAGTGCTTTATGCATACCCTCTAGATAGTTGATTTTCATCCCTATTAATTAATCAAAGCATCAAAATTCCCCATGCAATAAAGAAGGCTGGAATTCACATGCTACAGTAATCTCGATAACACCATCGACCTAATGAACATGTGGGAATTGTAATTTGTGAAGTGCCAGTTCGACAAATATTGTTGTTCCTTCTAAAGACCATTTTACCCTATGAGGAAGGGCCCTCAATGTATAAAAAGAGGATTAGACTAACCATGAATGCATGCGCTATATGCACACAAAACTCCACAGCAATCCCTATTGCCATAATCAGGTTTACAATAGAAACCGCATTTAGTTGAATACCCAGAATTGCCATTACACCCTGCAGCAGTCACAAAGGTCGTGAGTCTCATTTTGAAACTAAGGTATTAATTTAACATATAAAGCTCTAATTGAATTTTAAAAGAGAAAGCCCCTAAAAGAATTGAAACAGGGAAAATAGGATACCTAAAGGCAAGACATATTAAAATCCAAAACAGTAAAGATAAATGATACCATGAGGTCCAGAATTATCATGAGCAGAACAAGTAATATGATTGCTGAACTCCACAGGCTGCATTGGGTTGCAAACAAAATAAAGGTACACTTAATCCTGAATAGAGAGAACAAATTTTGAAAACCATACAAGGCTTAAGTTTGAATAGATTTTTTACCTCGAAGTGATGACCAAACAAACAACAAAAACAGCACCTGTTACATAGCATTACATGTTATTCAAAGTCAAATGAATTGGATAAAAAACAGAATCAATATGAGAAGTTCAGAAGACTCGAGTAAAAATTGAAAAGTTTATGTCAAGGAGAAATAAGAACATGGAGAAACATGAGAATATATGAATTACATTTTCACTTTCTAATTTTTGACACAATAAAAATTGTTAAGTGGATGTCAATTAAATATGACCTAATGGTATGTGTTGAAAATAAAATATTATTATGTATATAAATAGAATATAAGTATTCTTATCATTATGTGTATTTATTACTCATAGTCTATATAAAGAACTTCCGCTGTGTAGTTGAAACACACAAGTTATTCAACATGTCTCTCAATATTCTCTTCTCGTTCAATATGGTATCAGAGCCCATCACATCGTCAACAAACCTCTCACGCGCCAACATGCTCCACACGCCACCTACTGCCACTGCGCGTGACGGCATGTTCTGCAGCTGTTTACGACGCTACTTCTCTCTTTGCACTCGCTTCAACCTTTTGATTCCATATCTGCCCTGCATTTTCAGTTTCGAGTCACGGATATACGCGTTCCAGTGCAAACAGCCCCTGTTTCCCCGGTTCGGACGCATTTTCAAGCACTCTATACCGACCATGACGTCCCAGTTTGCTACTGAAACAAAGAGCATCTTTACCAACTACATCACCTCTTCTCTCTCTATGTATCTTTACCAAACTATGGATGCTTGGTCAAGGTTACGAGGATCATCTCACTAAAAATCTTGAAATGGTGGTTGTGGCTGAAACTTCAAAATAGATAAATGCTCAGTTGTGCAGTGTCATTAAGTCTACACTTCAGCTAGACGTTAAATTCATTTTCCGTCCACATCTCACGTGTGAATTGGTTTGGAGTCAGACAAAGGCACTCTACACTAATGACACTCAACGTCTTTATGGAGTTTGTCACCGCTTGTTGAATATCATTACTCCGAAGACGATAGATAGTTCTATTTCTACATATCTGGGCACCGCTCATAGTGCACTTCATGATTTTAATGAGTTTCTCCCTCCTGCTGCAAGTAATCCAGTTGAACAACAGAAGGAGTTGGATCAACACAGCACCTTTTTCATGCTTCTTGCACTTTATTGCTTGCCCCAGGAGTACTCTGCAACTCGTAATCAAATTTTGGAGTCTGTTACTGTTCTGGATATGTCTACTACCTCGGCGATCCGTCTTCAATTACCAGCAAATCATCCAGTTGAGCTCTTTATTACTTCAGCTCCAGGTAACACTGTTGTCCTTGCATCTCTGGGACATAATCAGAGTCGCTCTCGTGGAGGACCATCCAACTCTAAGCCTCATCCCAAATGTGAGCATTGTAATCGACTTGGACACACTATTGATCGCTATTGAAAGTTGCATGGTAAGCCTTCGCCTTCGATAAATGCAACTCAGCTTGATCCTTCTGCCATTATTCAGACTACACCATCTCCACAGGGCTCCCCGACAAAGTATGAAGATTTCCAAAGGTGGGTTCAGAGTCATCCGAACTCTAGTTTTATTACTTCGGTTGCACACACTCGTAATTCATCTGTTTACCTCTCCCACTCATCTTCTCTCGTCCCTTGAGTTCTTGATTCTGGTGCGTCTGATCATGTCACTGGTTATAAAGGTCTATTTTCTTCTCTCTCTACATCTGGTTTTTACCTACTATAATTTCTGTCAATAGCTCTCAAACCTGGTCTCAAAGGGTTGGCACTGTCCAAATTCTCCCTTCCATTTTAGTTGTATCTGTTCTCTATGTACATGGATGTCATTTTAATTTACTTTCAATTAGTCGATTAACTCGGTCTCATTACTGTATTATTACTTTTACTAATGATATTTTTACCCTGCAAGATTGGAGTTCAGGACAAACGTTTGGCGTCGGATGTGAGTCTCAAGGCCTCTGTTACCTTTGTCTATCATCCAAGACATACTTTGCCCTAGATTCCCCTCATACTATCCAAACTTCAAAAACTGGTGCCTAGTTTGTCTAAGTTGTCCACTTTACATTGTGAGTCGTGTCAGTTAGGGAAACATACTCGTAATCATTTTTCTAATCGAGTCAATAAAAGGGTTTCGTCCCCATTTGCTTTAGTTCACTCTGACGTTTGGGGTCCTCCTTGTACTGTGTCTACTTTAGAGTCTAATTATTTTGTTACTTTTATTGATGATTACTCTTGTTGTACATGGTTATTTTTAATGAAAAATAGATCTGAACTATTTTCTATTTTTGAGCAATTTTATCAAGGAATTAAAACTCAATTTGGTATTTCTATTCGTACTTTACGAAGTGATAATGCTCGGAAATATTTGTCTCATCAACAGAATGGGGTAGCCGAACGCAAAAATCAGCATCTCATTGAAACCACCCAAACCTTACTTCTCCATGGTAATGTTCCATTCCGTTTTTGGGGGATGCAGTCTTAACGGCATGCTACCTTATCAATCGTATGCCTTCTTCTGTCCTTGACGGCAGTATCCCTCATTCGGTCCTCTTTCCCCATACTCCTCTTCACCCACTACCTCCTCGTGTCTTTGGGTCCACGTGTTTTGTTCACAATTTATCTCTTGGTCTCGACAAACTATCAGCTCAATCACTCAAGTGTCTTTCTCGGATATCATCGTCCCAAAATGGCTATCGTTGTTATTCTCCAGCATTACACCGTTACGTTACATCAGCTGATGTTACCTTTTTCGAGTATGTACCATATTTTGAACCGACCCATATAGCTACTGAGCCCCATCAGTACATTAATCCCGAAACTCCTCAAGTAGTTATCCCTATTCCGCCCACTCTTATTCCTCTTGAAACTGTCGAGTCTGCCACCAAAACTCCACGACCACTACGAACATATCATCGTCGTCGTCCACCCTCTGTTGTGCTTATTCCTGTTCCCATTACAGACTCTCCTCCAACGCCACCACCGGATTCGGCCATGCCACCTGAGCATGACCTTCCCATTGCCCTTTGTAAGGATATTCGCACAACACGTAATCCATCTCCTCATTATATTGATTTGTGTTATCATCGTCTTTCTCCCTTGCATTACACTTGCTTGTCTTCTTTGTCTTCTGTTTCTATTCCTAAATCTCCAGGGGAAGCATTATACCACCCTGAGTGGAGGCAAGCAATGCTTGATGAGATGTGTGCTCTACAAAGCAGTGGTACTTGGGAACTGGACTCTTTACCTCATGGGAAGCCTTTAGTAGGTTGTGGTTGGCTCTATACGGTGAAGGTTGGCCCTGATGGTAAGATTGATCGATTTAAGGCTCGCTTGGTGGCCAAGGGATGTACTCAGATTTTTGGGTTGGATTACAACGATACCTTCTCACCTGTTGCCAAGATGGCATCTACCATATTCTTTTTCTCCATTGCAGCAATTCGACATTGGTCTCTCCATCAACTTGACATTAAAAATGCCTTTTTGCACAGTGATCTTGAAGAGGAGGTTTATATGGAGCAACCACCAGGGTTTGTTGCTCAGGGGGAGTCTTCTACCGTGGTTTGTCAGCTACACAGGTTCCTTTATGGTCTTAAACAGTCTCCTAGAGCTTGATTTGGCAGATTCATCACGGTAGTACAAGAGTTTGGTATGATTTGTAGTGAAGCCGATCACTCTGTATTTTATCGTCACTTAGCCCAATGGTGCATCTATCTTGTTTTTTATGTGGATGACATTGTCATAACTGGTAGTGATCAGCAAGAAATACTCTAGTTGAAACATCTTTCAAATCAGTTTCAGACTAAAGACCTCGGTAAACTCCGTTATTTTTTTTGGTATTGAGGTAGCCCAATCCAAGGATAGCCTTGTAATTTCACAAAGAAAATATGATATGGATATTCTTAAAGAAACAGGTCTATTAAATGTCAAGCTAGTTGATACTCCTATGAATCCAAATGGCAAACTCCTACCTAATCAGGGGGAGCCTCTATGAGATTCAGGAAGATATAGGAGATTGGTTAGAAAATTAAACTATCTCACAGTCACCCATCCTAACATTTCCTTCGCTGTTAGTGTGGTATGCCAATTCTTAAATTCTCCTTGCCAAGAACATATAGATGTTGTAATCCGGATTCTTAATTACATCAAAAGTGTACCTGGAAAATGTCTCATTTATGAAGATAGAGGACATACTCAGATAGTTGATTACTCATATGTTGATTGGGTAGTCTCACTCATTGATAGACGATCCACTTCTAACTATTGTGTACTTGTTGGAGGAAATTTAATATCTTGGAAGAGTAAGAAACAAAATGTTGTTGCAAAATCCAGCGCTCAGGCAGAATACAGGGCCATGACACTAATAACATGTGAGCTCATCTGGTTGAAACAGTTACTAAAAGAACTTCAATTTGAAGAGGCCAGCCCAATGACACTAATATGTGATAATCAAGCTGCATTGCACATTGCCTCAAATCCTGTTTTCATGAGAGGACCAAGCATATTGAGATAGACTGCCATTTCGTTAGAGAAAAGATTAAATCGGGCGACATCATCACTAGCTTTGTCAATTCTAATGATCAGTTGGCAGATGTTTTTACAAAGTCATTGTGAGGTCCTAGAATTAGTTATATATGTAGCAAGTTTGGTGCATTTGATTTATATGCTCTAGCTTGAGGGGGAGTATTGAAAATAAAATATTATGTAAATAAATAAAATTACTCATATGTGTATTTATTATCCATAAAGTATTCCTTTCATTATGTGTATTTATTACTTATAAATAAAGAACTTCCGTTGTGTAGTTGAAACATACGGGTTATTCAACATGTCTCTCAATATTCTCTTTTCATTCAATAGTATGGAATTTAAATTGTGGTACTGAAATATTTAACAATAGAGAAAGGAACAGATGTTGTATGTCCTTCTGGAGACAGAATAAAGTGGCTTGATTTTTACAAAACAACAAAGTACTCACTCAAAGACCATAAAAAGGAAGGTGAAATGAAAAGTTTGAAGTTGAGAACATATTTATAAACCTTCTTAACATAACCTCAAATTTCAAAAAGTAATCGGAACAGGAAGGAATAATAAACAGAAGGGCAAGTATGCCACCCCATGTATACATGTTACTAGACTGTTTTGGAATACTAACCCAGTGCTATGGCAATGTTGGTGAGGGCTATATTCCATACATCCAGATATTGTTCGAAGAAGATATAAAATACCGAGTACGGAAATATATCCATCTGCACAGGAGAAGTTTAGTCAGCAAGAAATAGAGATCCATGAAAGTAATAATATGAGACACCTTGCCCAGTTTTAGCCAGTGCAAAAATACTTCATAAGGACAAAAAATAAAAAGTAAATCCATAATCATATCACCTACAATTTCGTTATAAACTTAATATCAACAAACAGAAATTCACGGGAGAAGTGTTGCTAGTTAACAACTCCAAAACCTCTTATGGCCTATTGAGATTGAGATTCAAAGCTCATGCAAAAATTAGGTATTACACTTCCAAGTAAAATATTACATTGGTGAGAGAAAAATGTTGAGCAAAAAAATTAATAACCTAGACAATTCCAGGAAAAGGCTCACGAATACAGTACAACTACAATAGAAAGCAGTAAGTAATAACTACAAGGGGAAGAAAACCTTCCATTTCTAAGCTATGTACGTGAAGACCATAAAGGCAAAAACTCATGATGCAATTGAAGTCCAAACCTTTAAAGATGCAGAAATTCTAGAGCAAAACTCCCTTGCAGCTCGTATTGCATTAACATAGTCACCCTAACAAGGTTTCAGTTAGATAAAACAATGCGTGAAATATCATGCATAAGCCAGAAAAATAGAGTAGAGATCGACTCGATTTCTTAAAAGAAATGGAGCTCTCCATTACTATGGTTTTGATGTATAAATGTCCAATTAGTGTCATATTTTGGGAATGTGTGCCTTTATATCACTTATATACCCAAAAACCGTAGTAATAGACATCTCCATTTCTTTTGAGAAATGGAGAGGATCCTTACCCAAGAAAATAAGTTCATAATTTATCACTTTGCATACTTGTCTATTAAGTGGTGTATGATAAGTACGAAATTCAGAAGCTTGTATGACACCATGGCTGTAACCTGAAATCAGTTATAAGTAAACTCTATATAAGAATTTAAAATTTGAGAAGAAAATTTCGCTATATAGAATTTTTTGTTAACTAGGGACAACGCATAGTCTAAGCTTTTTCTGCACAATTAACTTTGCTAACACAAATCTTAAGTTTTAATAGTATTTCTTTTTACACGTCACTCCTATCTTCCACCATTTTACTAGAAAAGAAGAGCCTTTAACTCTGGGGTGACCAATCTTCCCAAACTCTGCAAATGGATATGTAGACTTAATGGATTCTTTCATCATGTTCTCCACAGTATAATCTTCATTTTCTCCAGTCTCACCAACTTTCTGTCTCTCCTTTGATACATCACTATTTGTTCAGACTCACAGTCAATAGTGTCATCGAGTTAATTTATTAAATGTAGGACAGAAAAGTTATCTAATTAGTTCCTACAAAATCAAAATAACATACAACTCTGAACCAAAACAGAAACAGGTCAAAAATATCTACCAAATTAATAAAAAAGAATACATTAACTAAAATGATAAAATTAAGGTATAACTATACCGTGGTGTGGAGAAAAAGATCAAAGAAATGTAGCAAATGAACCAAGATACTGACTCATTGGAAATTGGAAGTGAAGCAAAATTATATAAAAATAAATAAAAATAAAGATGGGGACAAAGGTATGGATAGCATCGTAAATTAGAGTCATGGACAATTTGACCAAAGAAAAAGCAGGGTCAAAAGATCTTTTGACTGAGTGTAACGATTTAGACATCCAACAACATTGATGGCCTTGCTTAGGACATCCAATGGTGTCAGTGTCTCAAGTCTTCTCCATTGGTAAAAATACACAGATAAAGGTGAGAAAAGAATCATAGTGATAGATTAGATGGAAGCATGGAATTACACTATAGTATAAATATAGAAGAGTGCTAGCAAACACACTCTTTAACAAACATTTTCTAACACTATTTGATTGGTTAAAATTTACATAGGTCCCACCAAAACATGTGGGTTCCATATAAATTTGGTGGGCCCCATGTGTATTTGTTGAAATATTGTCATTATTAAAACTATTCATCTTCTTTCAGTTTTTTTATTTTCTTTATATCACTCCTAAATTTAAGGAGCTGAGTAATTGTACTTTCTCCTATAAAAGGAGCTCCTGTTTGTCAGAATAATACACAATAATCATCAATAATATTTCACTATATGGTATCATGAGCCCTAGGTTTTTTATCTAGGCAAAAGGGATGAACCACTCATCTTGGCGACAAGCCCTAACCGGCTCCTTTGTGAGTAACCCTACCGGCGATGGAAACCCAACCGACGGCACAATAGATGGAAGCCTTGGTCGCGACGGCAACCCTGGTGATGGAACCGGACCAGGCGGCAGCGCCGGTAATGGCACGGGCCACGGTGGCAGCTCTGGTGATGGAACCGGCCTAGGCGGCGAATCGAGTAACAGTGGCGGCAGCCATGGGCGCGGTCATAGTTCTGGTGGTACCGGTCAATGGAGAAACTGAATGGGAAAAATTACACAAATTGGACCCAAACAGTGCGACTCATTTTGGACGGCAAAGGAAAATATGGCTTCCTGAATGATACGATTCCAGAACCTGCAAAAACAGATCCAACTTACAAGTTCTGGAAATCTGAAAACTCGTTAATCATTGCTTGGCTAATTAGTTCGATGGAGATAGGAATTGGGAGACCATCTATGTTTATATACCTACAGAAAATCAAGTATGAGAAGCTGTGAAGGATACTGACTCTGATATTCAGAACACATCTCGAATCTATGGTCTAAAATCGAAATTGTGGAGCATGAAGCAAGGTGAAAGGATGGTAACAATCTACTACAATGAGTTGATGACCCTATGGCAAGAACTGGATTTGTGCTATGAAGATAACTGGAAGTGTATGAAAGATAGTGTTTAGTTCATCAAGAGGCAAGAAAATGATCGTGTTTTTATTTTTCTTGCAGGTCTAAACAAAGAACTTGATGAAGTAAGAGGCAGAATCCTTGGAAAAAACACTTTACCATCTCTTCGAGAAACTTTTGTTGAGACAAAACCCCAACTTAAATAATTTTGAAGATAAACAAAGATTAATTAAAAATTATAATTATGATTCTAAAGCATATTTTTGTATCTAATAAGTATGCTTGAGTTTATTAATCAAGATAGGTACCAAGAAAATTAAACAGATCATATCAAAGAAGAAACAAGCCAAGTCAGTAAAACCAAGAACGTTCTGGACAATTTTGAAGAAAACGAAGAACGTTCTCGAGGTGCTCCAGAAATGCAAAAACGCAAATGCAGTTCCAGATTCAGTTTGTGCAGTTCCAATTCAATCATGCTCTCTCAATCACGATAAGAGCAAATCATTATTGGAAGATCCCTCTACAAAGTCAAAGGTCAAGAATACGCATTACTAAGATCAAGACTCAGTTGCCACACAGAGAAAGAACCAAGTCTGTTCTTGAACTTCAAAAGCAAGGATGAAGAACATTATTCCTTTTTGGCCTGCTCTCACCTAATCACTGACAAAGGGCAGGCAGTCTGCTCCCAACGGGAAAATGAGCTGTCATAAGCTCTTTTTGAGTCTATAAAAGAGACCTCAAGGGGAAGGCAAATATCAGAACTCACGAAAGCAATTATTTCATCATTCATAATCAGATTCAAGAGTTTCCACCCTTTTTACACACATTTTCTCAAGTTATGTCAAGTACTTAGAAACTGCATCATCTAATTATTATTGTGCTCTAAGATCACTCTGAGTTTCAAAGATCTGAATCAATACTCAAACACAAGTTGAAGATATTTAAATTCTATCAAACACTTTATCATTTCATTGTAATCTCAAGACAAAGTAAGTAAAAACTAGTCTTGAGAAGTTGTAAAAATCCTTCTATGTTATAGAGAACGTAGTGTGATTAATCCTTTGTAAAGATTGAAGGGTAGAGCAGTGAAAAAATCCTTTCTGGATTGAAAGGTATTGGTTGTAACAGATCAAGATTGATTTGCAGAAAGTTTGTGTAAAAGTCAAGAGAGTTCTTGCCTTGGAGTAATTAGTTGAAAATCTCACAGTTGTGAAGACTAGACGTAGCCCAAGTTACGTGAACCAGGTATAATTGTGTGTTATATTTCTTCCCTTATCTATTTACTTTCAAGTTTTTAAACATCAAGTTCAATAGATAAACTAAAACTGTCATTTTCAACTAACCAAGAACGTTCTCCGTTTCTGAATCAGAACAAAGAACGTTCTCCGTTTTTCTGATTTACAACCAAGATCAATCTTGAGATAATTTTTTTCAGGAAATTTTAAAAGGTTAATTTACAATTCAAACCCCCTTTCTTGTAAATTGCTACTTCAACTTTTTTAGAAGTGAGAAGAGAAAAGGCAAGACAAGAAGTGATGATGGGAAAGTCAATCACAGATGGGTCAGCACTGATCACCAGAAATTTCAATGAGGAAAGCAAGAAAGATAGTAAGAAATTAGATAAGCCATGGTGTGACCATTGCAAACGTCTGCGGCACACACGCGAGACTTGCTGGAAGCTACATGGGAAACCTCCTAATGCGAAAAAGAAAGGAGAAGGTCGTCCATTTCAAGCTACTTCTGATCAAGAGTTACAGTCTTCCTCAAGTTCATTTCTGTTCACCAAAGAGCAGCGAGATCAACTGTACAAACTTCTTGAATCTCAAACCCCTTCTAGCAACATGGCTCATAAAGGTAATTTTTTATCAGCCCACCTTAGTGTCATCCCTAACCATAGTTGGATTGTTGGTTCTGGAGCTACTGGCCATATGACCGGAGAACGTAATATATTTTCCTCATATAAACCTTGTGCAGGTAATTTAAAAATTAAGGTTGTCAATGGCTCTCTTTCAGCTGTGGCAAGAAAAGGTTTTATTGTTTTATCTCCCTTGTTAACCATTCAAGATGTTTTACATGTCCCTAATTTGGCTTCCAACCTATTATCTGTCAATAAATTAACCCAAAATAAAAAATGTGAAGCTCATTTTTTTGACACTCATTGTGTATTTCAGGATTTGATCTCGGGGAAGATGATTGGCAGTGCTAAACAAAGTGGTGGACTCTACTATCTTGAAGATGGACCTAAAAACAGACACCAATCTGGACCAGTAGGTTCTTCAATTGAATCTTTTTTTGTTTCAAATAATAAGGATGATATTATGTTGTGGCATTTGAGGTTACGCCACCCTAGTTTTAAATATTTAAAGTCTCTATTTCCAAAACTTTTTGTTAATCAAGATATTTCCACATTTCAATGTGAAATTTGCAAGTTTGCTAAACATCATCAAAATTCCTTTCCAATACATGAGTATAAACCTTCAAAACCTTATTCGGTGACTCATAGTGATGACTGGGGGCCTAATAGGATAAGTTCTTTATCCAAGAAAAAATGGTTTATCACCTTTACAGATGATCATACTAGACTTTGTTGGGTGTACTTATTAAAAGAAAAATCAGAGGTAGCTAAGATAATAAAAACTTTTTGCAAATTGGTGCAGACACAATTTCACTCTCAAATACAAGTATTTAGAATTGAATACTTTAACACAGTCGTGGAAATTTTTTTATGGAAAAAGGAATTGTTCATCAAAGCTCATGTGTTAACTCACCTCAGCAACATGGAATTGCAGAGAGAAAAAACTGACACCTTCTTGAGGTGGCACAGGCATTACTCTTATCTACCAATGTCCCAAAATATTTGTGGGGTGAGGCTATCTTGACAGCTGCATATTTGATTAATCACATGCCATCGCGTGTGTTACAATTTCAAACACCTTTTCAAATTTTCTTGAAACACTTTTCCATTGCATCAATCTTTGTTGATTTACCATTGAAATTTTTTGGATGCACGGCTTTTGTTCATGAACATAAACATCTTAGTAAACTTGAACCCCTTCCTATTTTTCTACTCCTCCACTCAAAAAGGTTATAAATGTTTTAATCCAAGTACAAAGAAAATGTTTGTCACAATGGATGTTACCTTTTTTGAAAACAAACATTTTTTTGAGAAGAATCATCTTCAGGGGGGAAGTCAAGTGAAAATGATTCCCTTCAATTAAACAATAAGTGATTCTACTTCTACCATGAGTAAGGATCTTACCGAATTTCAAACACCTTGTGAGGAAACAGCAAAAAGATTTGAAGAAGGTGATCCAACTTGGAAAAGAAAGGTGTATGTAAGAAGGAACCAAGATCAATTAGTGGAAGACACCATTCCTCAGCTCAGCCAAGAATTTGAACCGGGTGAAAGTCAACCAACTGAAACAGGTAAAATTCTTACTAAACCTACTCCTATATACACTGATCTAGATGTTCCCATAGCCTTTAGGAAACCTATTAGATCATGTACTAGACACCCTATGTCTATTTTCATATGTTATTCAAACTTGGCCTCTTCTTTTGCTACTTTTACCTCTCACTTGTCTTGCATAGAGATTCCAAAGAATGTACAGGAAGCTCTAGAGGTTCCAAAGTGGAAGGAAGTTGTTCTTGAGGAGATGAAAGCTCTTGAAAATAATAAAACTTGGAGTATCATGATTCTACCAGCTGGTAAAAGAACTGTGCGTTGCAAGTGGGTTAGTGAAGTACAAATCTGATGGATCATTTGAAAGGTACAAAGTTAGGTTGGATGCTAAAGGATTTATTCAAACCTACGACATAGACTACTCAGAGACCTTTGCCCCTGTTGCTAAGCTTAACACAAACAGAGTTCTCTTATCTCTTGCTGCTAATTTGGATTGGGCGCTCCACCAATTAGATGTTAAAAATGCATTCCTCAATGGTGATTTAGAATAAGAAGTGTATATGGACTGCCCTCCAGGTTTTGAAGACAAATTTGGGTCCCAAGTATGCAAACTGAGGAAGTCTTTGTATGGATTAAAATAGTCTCCGAGAGCGTGGTTTGAAAAATTTACTCAGTCAATAAAGAAACAAGGATATACTCAAGGGCAAGCTAATCATACCTTGTTCACAATGTTTAGCTCAAATGGAATGATAATTGTTTTAATAGTGTATGTTGATGACATTGTTCTTACACATGATGATGTGGCAGAAATAGAGAAACTAAAGAAAAGTTTAGCTACAGAATTTGAAATCAAATACTTAGGTCCGCTAAAATACTTTCTTGGCATGGAAGTGGCGAGATAAAAAAGGAGGATAGTAGTATCTCAAAGAAAATATATTCTATAGCTCTTACAAGAAACAGGTATGAGTGGTTGTAGGCCACCTGACACTCCTATGGACCCAAATGCCAAAATTTGGGAGAAAGGAGACACCTTGGTTGATACTGGAAGATATCAGAGGTTAGATGGAAAACTGATATATTTGGCTCATACTCGCCCCAACATTGCCTTTTCTGTTAGTGTTGTTAGCCAATTTATGCATGCCCCATATGAAGAACATCTCGAAGCAGTTTACAGAATCTTGAGATACTTGAAGGCAACTCCTGGAAAAGGACTATTCTTCAAAAAGACCAAGGATAAAAATGTGGCAATATTTACCGATGCAGACTAGGCAGGATCTGTTACATATAGGAAGTCAACTTCAGGGTATTGCACATATGTGTGGGGGAACTTGGTTACTTGGAGAAGTAAGAAACAATGAATGATAGCAAGAAGTAGTGCCGAAGCTATGTTTAGGGCAATGGCACAAGGAATTTGTGAAGGTATGTAGATTCTTAGAGTTTTGAAAAAACTTAAGATAGTGGTGGAACTTCCACTGAAGTTATATTGTGACAACAAGGCCGCTATAAGCATAGCCCAAACCCAGTTCAACATGATCAGACAAAGCACATTGAGATCGATCGCAACTTCATAAAAGAGAATTGATTTTGGTATTCTTTGCTTGCCATTCGTTCCTTCCAATCAACAGACAGCTGACATATTGACCAAAAGCTTGACTAAGACAAGTTTTGAACATTTGATAAGCAAATTAGGCATGATTGATATCTATGCACCAACTTGAGGGGGTGTTGAAATATTGTCATTATTAAAACTATTCATCTTCTTTCAGTTTTTTTATTTTCTTTATATCACTCCTAAATTTAAGGAGCTGAGTAATTGTACTTTTTTCGATAAAAGTAGCCCTTATTTGTCAGAATAATACACAACAATTATCAATAATATTTCACTATAGTATTTTAACCAATCAAATAAAGTGTGTTAAATAATGTGTTTCTAGCAATATTCATAAATATATCTTAAAGTGCAGTATATAGTTTCTGTATTGCATGTATATTGAGTTAGGGATTTTGTATCACAGCCTGTCACACTATTCTAGATGCAACACCAACTATAAATATCCTTGTAATAGAATAACTGTACATAATACAGTCTAACAAATTATGTTTCTCATACTTATTCACTTTCTAAGAGTACAGATTGGGATTTGACTCATAAGAGAAGAGAAGACAAAGATGAATGACATGATGATGGGGTTGTTGAATGACAATAGCATCAGAAGCTTCAACATAAGGTTACAAGTATTAGAAAATGTACACATGTAATAAAATCTTAATTAGAGAATCTTACAGCAAATACAGGAAAAGAATAACAGTTCTGTTCTTTTAGAGAGAGAGAGAGAGAGTGGGTATCTTTCATTTCATACCACTAGAGAGAGAGAGAGAGAGGGTATCATTCATACCATTGAGATCTACACTATTGGTGTAAGCACCATGACCACCCTTTGCACAATCAGCTGATGGCAGTGCATCAAGAAACCAGGGAAGCTTCTCTTTGAACTGTGCTGTAGATGGACGATCATTAACTAAATCTGAGTGGCGGAAACACTGGGAATCAACCAAAGGTGTTAGTCATTTTACTACTGCACCCTTCTGATTTACAGTTAAAAGTCTTGTGGGAAGTGATATACTATATAATGAACCAAAAAAAAATTATAGGGAAAAGTATATTACTGTTGTACAGTCTTTGCACACTCCACCCAACCCACATGGTCCTTCGTCTGGGAAACAGCAAGGGGGCTGAACAAAGACAGATATTTACTACTGTAATCGAGAGATGTGATTGTACAGGGAGCAATATCTTATCAGATTAATACTTCAAACAATTGTCATAGGCTTGTAGCTAAAAAATAGGCAGCGAAAAGAAAGAAAAACATGATATGGCATCACATACATATACAAAGTGCATGGATGTAGCTCCAAAATATGCAGGAGAGAAGGAAAATAAAAGCAACCTCCACACAAGTTTTTTATCCAAGCATATAATCCAATAACATACCTGATCATCAGGTGGACAATAAGAGTCATTTATGAATTTTCGACAGCAACTAAAAGCTTCAGGTGATATCCATACAAGGAAATCATCAAGCCATGAGGCAGCAGGCTTGGCAATGTAGCTTGATTTTGGTACCAATGATGCTCTAGATATCTGCAGTGTCATGGAGTAACATATGCAGAATCCATTCATATACGCCAAAATAATAAATAAATAAATAAAAACATTACGAGTGTAGTTGCATAAAAGTCAGCCATTCAACAATATCTTCAAAGTTTCACACCCAGGAAGATATGAGGTGTAGCTGTGTGCAACTCTACATTATATTAAAATTTGAACTTAAAATGGGACTAAAACGAGAATGAAATTTCATTAACTAAGTCAAAGTTCATACAAACCACTAATAAGTGGAACACACAAGATGAGCAGTTGATGGAATTGACGAGTGGTTGGCCAAATTATTAATTGTGGTTAAAGGAAAATCAAATCAGGTTAGTCAAAATCAAATGTGGTGTCAATATCACAGAATATATAGATGGAACTGTAGAAATGGCTGAATAGCTGCTACTAAGCTAGGCTCAACATATCAATTATATTTGATGAATTGCCTTACAAGTATATGAAAATTAAAGAAGAGGTTTTGGTAACAAACACTTCGGAAAAATTCAATCACAGAATATGTAGATGGAACTGTAGAAATGGCTGAATAGCTGCTACTAAGCTAGGCTCAACATATCAATTATATTTGATGAATTTCCTTACAAGTATATGAAAATTAAAGAAGAGGTTTTGGTAACAAACACTTCGGAAAAATTCAATCATTGATTACCTCATTTAAAAGAGAATTTGAATCACAATGGCTAATGGAGCATAGCTGGTTTGTATGTTTCGATTCCAAACTGTAGAGAGAATAACACAAAAACAGCTAAACAATCAGACTTTCATCCTTACTCTGTTTCTTTCTACAATTTTTTACTTAATCATTCAAAGAGGTAAATTACATCTTCAATTCATCAAGATTACAACTAAACTACATGTTCAATTCATCAAGATTACATCTAAATTACATCATAATGACTGTTATAATATCTAATCCATCAAAATTGATATATTTTTTTAGTTTTTATCTAATATTATGATCTTGTTGTCAATGAGGGTCTAATTATGGTACTAAGTAGTGAAAAGGTGGGTAACTATGATTGCCCTACGTTTCAGCTGTCCTTGAAGGAGGAAACACGAATCCATAAACCATGGAAAAGAGGTTTGATAGTGGAACAACTAGGCGTAAGGGGGTGATGGTGAGACGTATCGTGGATTTGGGAATTAACTGTAGAGGCAATTAATTGTCCCCATAAATACAAAAACTAAGAAATGAAAGAAACTATTACAACTCTTAATTCTAGCTGTACAGATCAGAGCAATATATTCAAAGCAGAATCATATCCGAACCGCAGGATTCTGATTGATTCCCACAATCATGGACAAGGAAATTGAAAACGAAATATGTTTTCTAATAAATTGCTTGAGTCAAATGAACACAACAAATTAGATTTCTATAACACTAGGTAGTAAATGCATTCTACTAGTTACAAGAAACAATAAATAAGCCGAAGCATTCCCTATAATACTAAGGATCCTATGCAATTTGGAACTAGTTACTTATTTATTAACATGTTATTTGCAACAACCACCATCATAAATTTTGTGCCTTATGCAAACAGGTACCTTGGACTTTCACTTCTTCCTAATCGATCCTCAAACTCGTATTGTTGTTACAATAGACCCTTTTGTTCACCCTTGGCAACTTAACGCCAAGTTAACAAAAGGGTCTCTTTTAATAATAGTACAAGTTCAAGGATTAATTTAAATGAACTGAAAGTTCAAGGTGCTGATAGCAAAAGGCATAAACTTTTCCCTAATTTTAATTGATAGGTCAATATGTTGTTTTTCACATGCTAACACATTGGAGGAAAATAATCACATGGATAATTTGTTTTCTAGTAATTTTATATTTTTCGACTCATCTAAGGTCTGCATGCTTAAGACAAATAATTCTGTGCTAATAAGACTATGCCATCAATGTATGAAGAGACAAGAACACCTAAACATTAAAATTAATCAACCTGTAATTGTAATCTTTCACAACAAAATACAATGGTGGTCCCACTCTGAGGTACTCGGAAATGTTACTGAAATACCCCTGGAAACAGAATAAATAACCACTATAAGAGGCTGGATGATAAAGAATGGAGCTGAAAGAAATAGCAAAAAAAACACGAGAAATGAATTAGAAACTTAGACCTGAAGGTAGGAATCCCGCGGAAGAGCAATCTGTTGCTCGAGACCAGGTTCAATCCTCGTACATAATGCCTAAAAATATAAAAGCATAGAGATGAAATTTTCCAAAAATATCTTACTAAAATTTAATATTTTATCATTTACTAAGTAACTTACAATGCTTGCTAAGGTAAATGCACCAAATATGGCGATGACCAAAACTTTAACTCCCCATAGTCCAAGAAATGGTGCATGAACCTCCTATATTTACACAATGACAACAGAGTTAATTTTGATGCTAAAAGCCAGGCAATATAGTATAAGGTCTATGCTGTGAATTTAGCACTTTTTTGCCAATGATCACCAACTAGAATCAGAATACAACAAAACTGAATTCATAAAACCATGAGTGGCACAATAATATCTACTTTTTTTTGTTTATATGTACTCATCACATGAACTAAATATAATTGTACCTTCATATATCGTGTCAGCAATCCATCTGTTTCCTGCCTAATTCCTGCACTTCAATGATGATATGATTAGAACCATATGCGCACAAGGAGAGAAAAAAGTTCAAAATACTCAACTCAACAGAAGCTGAAAATAATTCAGGAGTACTGCAATACATTAAAAATTCGTCAACATCCTCCTAAAACTAAAATCTTAATCTATTAGGTAGAGGGCCAAGTGATTCAAATCCCTAACATGTTTGATGCTTCATCACATGCCAGTTGTTCGGAGTTGAAGCATGACAAAGCACATAACTACCATATGTTTTGGTAAAATTAAGACTCACCATGACAAAAAGGGCAGAGATTATCAAATTTGTAACCATTTGGTCATGGCGTCTTTGAATATTCTCTATTTACTATCATTAATATAGTTTCCTAATTTATCTATTTTCCTTTCTTGAGAGATTGTATATAATAAACATGCACAACCTTATTGTGAAATACAAGTTGATTATTCTAAACTATTCAACTTGATACCAGAGCAAGGTTCTGATATCTAGCTCCGTGAATTTAGGGTAGGCCGCTTTCAAGGCTAACCTTGGTGTTTTTAGGTCAAATTGCATTTGGGATTGCCGTGACAAATATTATGAGATACTTTTCAAATATTCTAACAAAAGCAAAAGGTCCACTGTCATGGATGCATAAAAAGAATCGGGCATAAATAATCAATTCTTCAAAATTTGGTCAGAGATTCCAATACCATGTAAAAACAACTACCTACAAGCACAATCCGTGAGATGCATTTTCAAGAATGGCTGTTATCTCCAATAGAAAACCAAAGTATGCATAAGTCAATAGCTTGTATGTACCTTCAGTCTGCTCCATAGTGTATCGGTTCAACTTAATGCATGGAAAGCAGTCAACCCTGTTATCCTTGGCTCTCACAAAGTCTAAAGTAACCAGCGCCACAAAAGCAGTGATTTGTAGAAGGAAGTCCAGCAGAACCGCCAAAGCTACAGAAAATATATTGTCAGAAGTTAAGAAACATGAAAAAAAAAAAAAACTTAAAATCACTTTTCAAAGGAGTTGGATTTTCCCCTTCCTTTCTATGTGCATAAACAAAAAATTTAAATGCACTATACAAAAATATCAATTTGGTTTTTTTCACCCAAAAGGTCAGGAAGAGAAAAGAAAATTCTTTAACCTGCAATCATGGAGAAAACACGGCATGCTGGCATAGAAACAAATGATCCTACTGCAAATGCTAGAATCTCCGATAAGCTGGCAAGTGTAATGGATGGTCCAACTTCCCCCATTGCATTGCTTATTTGTTCTTCTATTGGTAAATCTGAGGGTTGCCGTTTCACAGCATCTATGATTATACACATGTTATCTACACCAACCTAAACAAAGAATGAAAAACCGAGAAAAGTAGTGAAATCTCACAATACTTAACAAGAGACATGACTAAAACATTATGAAAAGAGAGAGAAAGGAATTAATAATAGAATCACATTAATGTTCAACTTTCCAAGTTGCTTAGATTCTTTGTACAGCAAGTAGAATAGGTTCAATGCACCGTAGGAAATAGTGGTAGCTTAATTACATTATGCTGGGTGTTTAAACAGTTGAGCACATTCAGAAAAATCTTTTCTTTCAATTCTCACATAAACTCTTTCAGTATTGAATATCCAAGAATGTAATGACTCAAGCGGCAGTGGAGGCTGACTATGCATTACTTCAGTTTAGGTGCAGAGCCCAACAATGGATAGTGGAAACAGATTGGACAGCAAACTAGTTCGAAATTTGAACATTGAGGAGTGCTAGCAACACTCACTCTAACACTCTCTTTCCAATATTTACTATTTTATTGGGTGAAATCCATGTAGGTCTCATCACTTTATGTGGGACCCATTCACAACACGGTCGTACCTACATGAATTTCAACCAATAAAAGAGTGTTAAAGTGAGTGTTGCTAGCACTCCTCTTCGAACACTTTCAGTCCATTTGACATGGATACTATGACATGATCAGTATCTTTCACAGCAGTAATAAAATATAAATGAGAATGGTAAGAACAGAAAGACTTACAGCTAAAACCAGAAAAGGTATGACTTCCATTATGATTAGTGTAGATTTTACCCCAACAGCACTGAAAAATCCAATTGATCCAAGGACTGAAAGCAAAACAAGCAAAACTCCCGAAAGACCAAGCAATACCTAAATGTCATAACATCAAGTCAAAGATGAGGTGGTGCAAAATTATCATAGTAATAGCAGTCTTAGCTGAACAACCATTTTATGCCACTCTATGTGAACTGCATGAGAAAATAATTGAACAGAAATGATGCAGTTGTTGATATGCATGTAAACCAACATAAATTCAAGATAGAATGCTTTTTTTCCTTGAAACAAAAAATTGGAAAACATTCAACAACTTAAACCTGGTGTGGTATTAACCTTTATCTCCCCATCTAACACCTCTTGGGACACATGAAATTGAAACCTCTCTAAAACTAAAATTCTTATAGCAGTCGAGTTATAGTGAATTGCTACCAAATTTTCAATTAAAAATTGAACTTTCCTGACCAAATAACGAAGCCCTCTTGAAGAATCATGTGAATGGAACCTCTTATGACATAGGTGTTGAAGTTATGGCTTTTACATAAAGAGAGGAGAGAAAGAATAAAGACTAAATATAACTATGATTGATAATTTGATGATAATTAGATGATATAAACAAGTTAAGCCCTAACACGAGAGCTTGTTACAAATTACCCTTTGAAAGAGAAAAATAAGTAAATACTACTAAGGCAAAACTAGTGCCAAAACCACAACTAACTTTCAGAGCCAGCAAGCAAATGAAACCACAACAATACTAGGTCAGTGCTAGCTATAGATCTACCAGCAACAGAAACATACTAGTTGAGTAGTCAGAAGATAGCTCTCACTAACTACAAGACTGAGCTAAGTACACATGACATTTTCATCAAGAAGTACAATTTAGCACATATGAGCACTTATACAAGGCATGTATGTATTGAGTCCACTCAAACAATTCAGTATACCAGTGTACAATAAATTAGAAAAAGACAACGGAAATTGGGAAACCTAAACATAAATTTCATACCTTGGTTGAGAGGTAAAAATAAGATAAATGAGGTGGTGTATCTCCCAATGTCACTGATATATAGGCAAACATTACAACATAGCTCGCCTAAAAAGATGTAGGAAATGAATTTAATTTATATTCAAGTATAACAAATCTTTAATTCATAAAGCCATAACCAAACTATTCAGTTCATGAGTTTGTATATAACACAAATCAGTTTTTCATGTTCAGTTGGAAGAAATGAAAAATTCTTACGAGTATTGTTATGACATCAGCAGTGCTTTCTCTCTTTAATTCTTCCTCAATTGAACTTTCAGCAGAGAACGACAAAGTTAGATTGCTAGATTGCACCATTGGCAGCAATTCCTCCTGCCAACGTAAAATTGGTTCAAAATGTGATGCAGGTATCGAATGAATATACAAGACAGATTACTATACGGTACATGAGTAGAGGTAGAAAAACTGGAATATCATGCAACATGCAAAAGCTAATTTCCTCAGGAAACATGAATATTATATAGCCTCTTGTTCTTGTACTTCGACAATATAAACAGAAACTTGGTGCTATAAGGCTCCCACCATGACAGGGTCCAAGGAAAAGTTTGGATCCAATATATTGCAGGCGGCCTTACCTTGCATTTGCAAGAGGCTGATTACATGACTTGAACTGGTGACCTGCTATTGTACTTTGACAATAAAATCAATTGAATCTATGACTACATATGTGTAGGTATTTGAAATACCACAATTCTCATACACTTTTTAAAACTATCAGCAAGTACGCCATGTATGTAATATATTTTGCATCAATATGACTGTTTTGTATATGACACAACATAAATTTTGCTTAGCGTATATGTTTTGTTCAAATTCATGTATGACGTTACTACGATTCAAATCCTAAAGTGGAGTGTTTTTATTTATATTGGGCCAAGCCCGTTATAAGGAAACCCAAATATGTTTAGCATGTTGCCTAATGCCGACAAACAAATTATGCAGCCACTGTCCTAAGATTCTTCAACGTGTCATCTTCACTACAACTTCATTTCTTTTTCGTCTTGTAGTCAGCATGAGTTGTCATCCTTTCTTCTCTCTTCTGAGCATGGCTTCTCTCCTCTTCTTTGGCTTCTTATACTTGACTGCGCTTATGACTCCAGCTGGAGTCCAGACCAGGTCGACATGTTATGATGGTTAAATTTCGTTTGTGTCCGGTTTGATGATGTATGCACCAGTTTGAAGGCATTTTCGATCTGACAGCATGACTGGATCGGCTATAGGTGTGATTTCTGGCCGAACCAGTCCGAGTAGCTGGTCCAGTCCAGTTTTAATAACACTGGTATGCAGTTACAAAAATGTCATTATGCTTGGGTAACACTAGATGGATCTGGCTGGTCAATTATAGGCATGGACGGAGTTATCGGAACAAGGTAGGGAATAGGTAGTACCACAGAGATTGGCTCAGATTCAATGGGGGATGGAAAAGAATGTGACATCAGCAGACATGTAGAAGCGATGTGTGGAGGGACAATAGCACCGATATCCTTTCTGAAACCTTGAATAGCCAAGGAAAACACACTTAATTGCACGAGCATTCAACTTATCAAGTCCTGGAGTAAGATCATGAACAAAGCAAGTGGATCCAAAAACTCGAGGAGGGATACGAAACAATGGTTCATCGGGGAGCAATATGGAATGGGGAACTTTGTCATGGATAGCAGAAGATGGCATTCTATTAATCAAATATCCTGTAGTGAGGACAGCAATTGCCCCAAAACTTGAAAGGAACATTAGCATTGATTAGCAACATATGTGTTGTTTCAATTATATGACGGTGCTTACGTTCAGCAATACCATTTTGTTGTGGGGTATGGGGACAAGATGACTGATGTATTATTCCATGTTAGACCATTAAAGAATTAAAAGATGACGAAAAATACTATTTGGCATTGTCACTGCGCAAAATGCGAATAGAACAACCAAATTGATTTTAATTTCCTTAAAGAAATTGTGAAATATACTTAATATTTATGATCTATCTTTAAGTAGGTAGATCCACGTACATCCAGAAAACTCATCAATAAAAGTGACAAAGTACCTATGACCTACAACTGAAGTGACTCAACTCGGTCCCCATACATCAGAATGAACGGCATCAAAAAAAGAGTGGGCTTGTGATTGAAAACTATTGGGGAAGGAAGACCGGACATGTTTCCCAAGCTAACAAGATTCACAATCTAAAGACTTCAAGTAAGACAAGTAAGGGACCATAACTCTGAACTTTTTGAGACTTGGATGACCTAACCGATGATAAAGAAGACCTGGGGACTCCGTAGTAGAAGTGGAAGCAACAGTAGATGAAGACTGAAGGTAGTAAAGTCCTTGGAACACATATCCTGTACCAATCATCTGCTTCGTACTCTGATCCTGTATAACAAAAGAATCAGGAGTAAAAGTTATAGAACAATTTGGACCTCGAGTCAGACGACTAATAGAAATTAAATTAAATGGACAGTTGGAAACAAAAAAACCATAGTCAAGAGATAAAGATGGGAAAGGAGTGGCTTGACCAATGCCACTAGCTTTAGCTTTTGAACCATCTGCAACGGTAATATGATGTGGGGTTTTAGGTTGGTATATTTTCAATAAAAGTGATGGATTACCAACCACATGATTGGAAGATCCAAAGTCCAAGATCCAAGGGCTAACAGATGAGGAGTGAGAGAGGCAGACCGTAGAATTACCAGTATGAGCAAAAGTTGTTGAGGATGAGGCATGTGAAGCCTTGAACTACAGGTATGCCTTGTACTCTTCATCAGACAACATTTTGTCTTTGGCCTTTCTCACTTCAAAGTCTTTTCCATTATCATTAGACTGCGTGACATTTACTGTTTTTTCTGGATAGCCGATAATGAAATAGCACTTGTCTTCGGTATCACCGAAATGCTTACAGTAAATGCTATGAGGACGACCTCTACCATGGCCTCCTCGACCACCCCCACAACCACAACCTCGTCCTTCATGACCTACAAAATTTGAAACAAAAGCAGAAGACTCTGTGCCAGTTTGAGATCCATTTCCCCCTGATCCTTCCTGACCAGGAATGCTATGATGCATCTGATGAGATCCTCTATTGAGGAGATATCAAATGCAGTGAAAATGTGGCTTCGAATCGACTTATACTTCTGATGGAGGCCATGAAGGACATAGATCATGCAAATATTATCCAATTTCTCAAGCATCTTCTTTGAGTCATCGTCGGCCACAAGGAGCTTGAACTCGTTTACCGCTGACTGGGCTTTATTAGCATAAGTCATGATGTTATCTTAGCTTTCTCCCAAATATCATAGCAAGTGATGTACGAGCGATAATGGACCAGCAAGGAGGGCTCAATTGTTTGCCACAAAAGAGAGACTAATTGACAATCAACTTGCTCCCAATCTTCACGCAAATTTGTATTAATTTCTTAGGACTTCTTAGTGAGGTGATTTGAGAGCTTTTGTCCAAGAAACCACATCATGACAGCAGCTGACCAATTTAAATAATTTAGACCATTAAGTTTCTCAGACGATATAGAGCGATTGCCGGAGAAAACATATGTTACAAGGCGAGTCTGATGTAGGGGCGGTGTGACCCGTCAGGCCGTGTATGTTGGACAGTTAACGGGACAGCTACGTATGTGACTGTGACGGCTAGGGTTATTGAGACTTTTGGCAGGCCCACTGATCATAAGCTCTGGTACCAACTTGAGAATTAGGTTTTGGTGTTGAATAACTTGAGAGATTAGCTCTCAACATGATATTATTTATAATCAAAATTGAACAAAGAGAATCTCTTAATTAAGGAAATAAATTTGGACTAAATCCAACCTATATCAAACCTAATAAAAACAAGGAATAACATATTTGAATAATAACAAACTAAGTCATTGCATATCTCAACAGAATTGAATCACACTCTTTACTCTATCTCATTATAAATTCACTAAATATACAAAAATATTGACACGCAAAAATAATTAAAAATTAAAAGTAATACTAAATTTTAATTATCTTAAAATAATTCAAATATTATAAAATTATAGTTTATTTAATTATAATAACTTTAGTAATAGTGGTTAAAAGTGGTAGTAGTAAAAGATGACTATCGTAATAGTGATCGTTCGTCAAAGGCGGATGCAGCAGTCAAAAGAGATTGTTGATAGTTGAAGGTGGTGGTCGGAGCGTGACCAACAATGAGTGAAGTGGTGGTGTCAATGGTGAGAAATGGTGGTCGGTGGTGGTGGCAGTGGTTGGAGATTGGTGGTCAGCGGTGATGTGGTGGTCGAAGATGGTAGCGGCGGTTCAAGGGTGGGTGGACAGCGGTGCTGGTAATAGCCAGAGGTGGTGGTTGGAGGTGGATGAGTGGTGACGATGGAGGTGGTCGGAGATGGTGATGGTGGTTGTTAGAGGTGGGTGGTTGGCGGTGTTGATGGAGGTGTTCGGAGGTGGGTGGCCGATGATGGTAGTCGGAGGTGGTGGTAGTGGTGGTCATAGAGGAGGGTGGCCGATGAGGTGGTCGGAGGTGGTTGTCGGTGGTGTGGTCTATGGTTGTTGGAGTGGTGTTTATGTCTACTCATGGTGACATGTTAATTTTAAAACAAAAACAAAAAATTATTAAATCGATTTTTTTTGTTTTGAATTTTAAGAAAAAACTGTTTTAAAATTAAATACAAAAACAACTCAGACCTATTTTACCCGAATATGTTTTGGTTTTGAAATTGAATTTCAAAACAAAAAACAGAAACTCACAACCACCCCGAACAGGCCCTAAGATGATAACCTATTTTCTTACAGAAACCAAGAACACAATGATATCATGGATTTATAAAGAGATGTAGCAATTAACAATAAAAAGCAAAGTAATTAAACAAAATGTCAATTTTGTGATATATTTAGGAGTCAAACCTTAGCTAACTGGATGAAAGCTTCTTCCCAAGCAATTGCCTTCCCATTCTCATCTCCAACTTTTGTGATTGCATTATTGACAGGGTACGTAATAATAAATGCAGAAGCCTAGAATACAGTAATCAGCATATAAGTTAGGCATAAACAGACAGCAAAGCCAAAATGCAAGATCTTACCTCAGAATAGTTGTTCCCGGAAAAACCTCCTAAGGCAGTAGTTGGTTCGAGGGGAGCCTTAAATGCACTAAAGCATGTTTCTGTAGAAGTGTAATGCTGCAAATGATAAATTCAAATAATCAGAGTCCACATATACCAGATAGCCATATAAGGACACTGTTAGGACCCAAAAAGAAATTGAAACATTATGGAATTTAGGGGTGAAACTCCTCGCGAGCAGGGGAAAATATCCTGTAATGGTCTAACTGCTAAAACGGAAATGACAATGTAAATGGAGCTCAGCTCCTTATAGATGGAAATGAAACTTCACAAACCAAAGAAAGATAAACCCAATTTTGAGAGAGTTAACCTCTCTTCCAAGCCAACACCCCAATACCGAAATGCTAATTCTCTGATGCCTTTTACGGTGACCCATGCCACGCTCTATATTGTTCATTCTGTTATTCCTTTTTCTCTCTTCTTCAATTCAACCAATCCCAGTTGTACCTTCCTCTTAATTAATAATGGGCCTATCAATATGATAGAATAGAACTGATATGAAATGCAACTGCAGAAAATATATATTCCGTAGGAGTTCTATTATTTGAAATATGATGTGACCATGATGCAAATAAAACAATTCCTTCTCTTAGAATTTGGGTTGGACTTAACTCAACCCTTCAAAAACCAATTTGTAAGGTGAGGGAGGGATGTCTCCCACTTATAAACACTTGTTCCGGTTATATCTCATCAAATGTGGGACTCTCAACACACACCTCTCACACCCAAGACTAGGCATGTTGGAAATTCAGACTCGAATAAATCTATGACCCCCTCCCTCCCTCTCAACCAGATAATCCCTATGAAGAGGAGTTTTAGAACAATTTTATTTTGCTAGTTACTTTGTTCTCTATTTCTATTTGAGCCCATTGAAGGAGGGTGAGTTCTTTATTATAAGTTCGATAGTTACTATTTTGTCCAAAAATTTTGACCATGCACTCCCCAACTTATATACATTTTCATTCTCTTCATTCTAGCAATACAGGACTTCTTCATTTTCCAACACTCCCCCTCAAGTCAAATTGGGTATTTTTCTGTTGCAGGTCCAGTTATGACCTGCCTTTTTTCCATCTTTAGCCTCGAAAGCCGTAGATCTCATTTTTTCTTTGCATAGGCTTGTGCTCTTTGAGGGCTTTAAATAAACAGGGGAAAGAAAAAATAAAAACTCGATACAGAGGACTAAACATTAACCCCTATCTTTAAGGACACAAGACTCCTAATCCTAAATTAATAGGAAACTAACTAAACAAATCGTAATAATAATAGCTATGCATTATGGAAAATTGAAGATACTCTGAGATCAGAATTTGATCCTAGGACATAAGCTCTAAGATAATATAAAGATATTCTAACACCCGCCCTCAAGTTAAAGCTCACTAAGCTTTAAGCTTGTTATAAGAAAATAATGCATTACCACAAATAAAAAATAAATTGAAAACCAAACAAATATTTAGCTTCACCAAAAATAATAGTTGAGAAGACAGCTCAAGGATGATGGAGAAGCCATAGAGAATTGCTATAAAGATAGTCTAGTCAGATAGCTAGAATGATCATCAACTTGAGAGAAGTTTCACATAAAGCAATCAAACAAAGCAAGGTCCATCCTTCTCAAAATCACATTTGGAAGCTTCAAAACAATAACATAACCAAATATATATAAACTGCAAACTAAATCTGAGATGGGACCAATACACCTGGGACAAAGGATGAGGACAGAGCATCTGAGACAGAAAGTCGGGCCAGTTTGAGTAATAAGTCATAACCAACAAAAGTCACCATTAAAATAACCATTGACAAGAAATATGAATCATTTGTGCAAAAAATCACCACTGAATCAGTGGGAATAGAAGCCACTAATATGATCCACTTATGAGAAAAGAATTACATGACAAACACCAAAGAAGAAGAAACATAAAACTTGCATAATTGTGCAGTGCCCAGAAAATGTGCAAAACACAATGCAACAACAGAAGGACTAGAGCACGCATGAAAACTATGACCCAAGAACTTACGGGAGGTCCAACGGAAGCGAAAGACCCTTGAATGCGAGCAGCAAGGACCAAAACACCAAAAACAATGATGAACTAGTACCTGAAACAATGCGAGCAACAGCAAAGCAGTTGTAGGTGGTCGGTAGAGTAGAGTTGAGTTAGACCCAACTCAAATTCTAACGTTTTTCTCTCTCCTTCAACCAATTCCAGTTGGACTAACCCCCCCCCCCAAAAAATAAAAAAGTGGGCCTATCAAACACTTAAAGTTTTTAATAAAGGAAATTGCTTTCAATGAAACTCATTTGAGTAACTAAACTAAGGTAATCATTGATCAGATTATTGAAGTTTACCTGAAAACAATATTCGGCATGTTCGACACCTCCATAGTTGTCATAATTGTCAGGGTCCATTTGAAAATACTATTAGATAGAAAAGTAGGAAGAAATCAAATAAAATCATCTTTAATATGCCCAAAAAAACAATAGTAAATTAAAATGGAACTGAATAAGAAAAGCCAGCTGGTTGTACTACACATGCATAATAAATACATGTAATGCAAAATTCAAAAGTACTTCACTAATAATCCTTTCAAAAGTGGGGGTTTGAACCTGCAAAATGCTTTGGGTGGCACAGTCATCACCTAAAGGCCTTAAGCAAATGTCACTCAAAGATACCAATAAACCAGAATAATTTGCACGAATTGCATCAACCTGTCAAATCAATGAAATGGAAAATTTGTAATAAATAAAGTCCAACTACATATGCAACACTTCCATTCAAAGTATAGAAAATTGAAAGAACCGAAAATAAAATACCTTTTCCTGTATTTCGAAAAGCAATTCAATATTATCTTCAGTTATGATACTTGGTGGCTTGCCATGCTTAGATTCAGGGACTGTGGCTATTATGAGCTGAAAAATAAGCAAATAGTATTGCCAACGTGATTTATTTAATATAGAATCCTAGCAAGAAATGAAAGGAAACAAACAGAAAAATAAAATATTCTTCCCTCTAGGTGAGATCAGCTACATGGATCAAACATTATAAATTCTATTAATTACTATAATAATGAAAGAAAATAATTACTGAAAAGTGAAAAATAAGAAATCAGCTATATAAATAAGGGGAAGTAAATCTATAAAAATAATGTAGATCTTCCAATAATACAGCAAATCTATCACTCCTAGCTTGCTATAAGATATTAAAACAGCTGTGGTAATTCCTTTAGTGAATACATTTGCCAATTGAAGCCTGAAAGGATGTATGTTGTAGCTATAAGACCATCATCTAATTTCTTCTTGATGAAGTGAAAGGCTATCTTTATATGTTTTGTCCTATTATGTTGAACCGGGTTGTGTGCAATGCTAATGGCACAAATTGATCATCACAAAATAGAAATGATGGCATAGAAAAAAAACATGCAAATTATTACGCATGCTAGATAGAGGTTTTCTATCCACTTACTCTAGAGACAGCATAGATATCAATAACTAGAGCACATGCATAGAATTACAAAAGAACAAAAAGCAAGGTAAAAGAAATTATAAGTGCTGCTGAAACCTGTTCGATTCTATAGAATGGAGCCAGGTGACTATCAAAAAAATCTTTCTCTTCTGCTGCCTTACTTCCAGGACCAACCCATAACTGCAATAAAAACATGACCAACACGTTTAGTTTACAGCACAGTCAATACTTTCTCTCTTCTGGAATCATATAGGACTGTGAACACTTACACATATTACCCTTAGTGTGACCTTTGTTTAATTCACCATGTGTGTGTGTATCGGTGGGGGTGGGGGACGAGATAGAGAGAATAAGTTATATATATTGAAATTTAGAGTATTTGAACTTGAACTACGGCCAACAAATTGACAAGAATGTATCCAAAAGGCCAAGCAGATAGAAAGGATGTTTTCTATAAACAATACACCCTTGCAGTGATATTTTAGCTTATAAGCCCTTATTGGCCGTCGCAATCCTTGCAGTGAAAGGACATTTTTAAGAATGTTTTAACTTATGTTTTTAAGAATGTATCCAAAATGTGCTTATCATTTGAACACTTATTTCAACAACCCATCCAAACATGTCTAAGAGGAGATTAAAAACATTAACCAAGGTAATACTAACAGACCAGAAAGGAAAAGAACATGCTATTCTTTCGGCGGGAACTATGAGAATATACATGTAATAGAAGTAGCTGCCATTGTTAGTTTGTTATGACAGCTGTCCTAATAACTGACAGCTGTCCATTCCCTATTATGTAAACCTGCTACTGCAGGTAAAGACTAAGTATATAAGTTGAGGTCTCTTCTCTTGTAAGACAAGATATTCATTTTCAAACATTCAATACAAAAGCTAGTTATACAATTCTAATATGGTATCTCCGAGCTAGGTCTATCCATGGCGCATCCTGAAATTTCTACACCGCCTCCGTCTCCGACGGTGATTCCACTTTGTCCTCCACCTCTACATTCATTCTACCCGAACGATACTTCTTTGTATTCCTCTTCTCTCTATTTTTCTTTGAAAATTTCTGAAAAGTTGAATGAACAGAATTTTCACCTTTGGCGTCAACAAATCGAACCTTATATCAACGCTCACAACCTCACCGAGTTTTCCGTTTGTCCTTCGATTCCTCTACAATATGCGAGTGAGGAAGATCGTCATATTGGATCGGTATCTCTGGCGTACAGTGCATGGTGTCGACGAGATCAAATGCTTCTCTCGTGGCTTCAATCTACCATTTCGAGCAAGATTCTTGCTTGCGTTCTCGGTTGCTCACATGCCTTCGAGCTATGGGATAAACTTTTTGCGCATTTTCAGAAGCAAACTCATGCCAAAGCGCGTCATCTAAGTGTTGAATTACGTGTGACATCACTTGAAAATTGCACGCTTAAGGAATATCTCCTTCGAATTCACACGATGGCTGATTCTCTTGCTCCAATTGGCGATCCGGTTCCGATGAATCAACACATCAACGTCATCCTTGAAGGATTACCTCAGGATTATGTGTCTGTCGTTTCCGTTGTTGAGAGTAAGTTTGAACACTGGATATTGATGAAGTTGAGGCTCTTTTGCTTGCTCATTAATTGCGTCTTGAGAAATATAAAAAGAAAACGTTATCTGATGTTGCTTCTTTGAATTTGATGCATGCTTCCACTGCTTTTGATCAACCTTCCTCTGATTCTGCTTCGCATCAATCTGATCCACCACCTTCTACACCTTCTGATTCTGCTTCTCCTGGTTTTGGCTGTGGTTGTAGTGGCCGTGGTCATGGCCGAAGAGGTTGTTTTTCCAATGTTCAATGTCAGGTGTGCTTTAAGTATGGCCACATGGCTTCCACTTGCTGGCATAGGTTCAATCAACATTTTCAACCTCCTGCTTCACATAATTATCAAGGTTTTCCACCACCTTCTACTGATTTTTATGGTGCTGATGGTTATGGTGTTCCACCACACACTTGTAGTGCTCCTTATCCACCACACAGCACTTGGACAAGATCTTCTCCTCATGCTCATCCCCCTGCTGTTCTAATTACACAGCCAAGTGCATTGGTCACAAATGCTACACCTGCTGCCTCAGCTTCATGGTTTGCAGACTCTGGAGCTTCTTTCCATGTCACTGGCGATGCAAGAAAACATTCAGCAATAGACTCCTTTTGAAGGACGTGATCAGATTTTCATAGGCAACAGTCAAGGTTTGCCAATTCACTCCTCTGGTTCTAGTTCCTTTCCCTCTCCCACACAACCACACATACCACTTGTCCTTCATAACCTTCTTCATGTTCCCTCCATTACTAAAAACCTAATTAGTGTTAGTCAATTTGCCAAAGACAATTGTGTTTATTTTGAATTCCATGCTAATGATAAATCTCAGGAAACTAATGCCATTCTTCTCAGAGGTTGTGTTAGTTGTGTTGGATCTGATGGCCTCTATGAGTTCCCTAACATCACTCTTAGTGCTGCTAAGTTGCCTGCTCCCTTGCTACATTCACCTTATTCTGTTAATTCTGTTTACAGTGTTAATACTACATCTAGTTATGCATTGACTACTAGTTCTCAATACATGTGGAATTATCGCCTAGGCCATCCGAATACTCACTCTTTGAAAATTGTTTTAGATCATTGTAAGATTCCTGTTGGTAATAAAGATGTTTCTATGTTTTGCACTGCTTGTTTCTATGTTTTACACTCTCCTTCATCACACACCACTTATAGTCACTCACATGAATTTGTTTTTAGTGATTTGTGGGGACCATCCCCCAATGTTTCTACTCTTGGTTACAAATATTATATTACATCTGTGGATGCTTACTCTAGATTCACTTCGATCTACTTACTTAAATCTAAGTCAGATGCCTTTACCATTTTTAAACAGTTCAAGGCCATGGCTGAGTTACAGTTTGGCCACTCTATTAAGGCTCTTCAAACTGATTCGGGAGGAGAATTCTGTCCATTTACTAAGTATATTACAGACTTAGGAATTATCCATAGGCTAATTTGTCCACACACTCATCACCAAAATGGAGTGGTGGAACGCAAACATCGACACATTGTTGAGTTAGGCCTAACTCTCCCAAGTCATGCCTCCCTTCCCTTGTCATATTGGAACTATGCTTTTCTTACTGCTGTCTACCTCATTAATAGACTCCCTACATCCTCTCTTCAGTTTAGAATTCCTTATATTGTTGAGTGGGATCTGATGTAGTGCAGGATCCCTTCATGTATAGGTCTGTTGTTGGGGCACTTCAGTATGCCACCATCACTCGTCATGAAATTTCATTTGCTGTGAATAAATTTTGCCAATTCATGGCTAATCCCTCGGAGTCCCATTGGATGGTCGTCAAATGCATCCTACACTATCTCAAAGGAACCATCCAGCTTGGCCTACGCTTCTTTCCTGCTTCTCCTAACAGGCCCTTGTCTCTCGAGACCTTTTGTAATGCTGATTGGGCTGCTGACCCCGATGATTGGTGTTTCACTTCAGGTGCTGCCATTTATTTTGGCCCTAATCTCATTTCTCGGAGGTTCCGTAAGCAACCTGTTGTGGCCAGGTCCAGTACTGAGGCAGAGTATCACAGCCTTGCTCAAGTCACAGCTGAACTACTTTGGGTTCAAACTTTGCTCACAGAACTGCGTGTTCCCTGCTTGCCTCCTTTTTACTGTGACAATCAGTCAGCTGTCCTACTTGCTCATAATCCCATACTCCATGCTCGGACAAAACACATGGAGATTGACTTATTTTGTGTTCATGAAAAGGTTCTAGCCAAGCTACTATCAGTTCTACATATTCCTGGTATTGATCAGTGGGCTGATGTCCTTACTAAGCCTGTCTCCACTTCTAAGTTTCTTCAGCTCAGGCCCAAGCTCAACGTTTCTGCTCCAGTCATTGCTGACCAGCCCCCTTGAGCTTGTGGGGGGGTATATGAGAATATACATGTAATAGAAGTAGTTGCCATTGTTAGTTTGTTATGACAGCTGTCCTAATAACTGACAGTTGTCCATTCCCTATTATGTAAACCTGCTACTGCAGGTAAAGACTCAGCAAGTATATTAGCTGAGGTCTCTGCTCTTGTAAGACAAGATATTCATTTTCAAACATTCAATACAAAAGCTAGTTACACAATTCTTAACTAGAAAATGTTAACATATAACAGTCACAGAAAAAATAAAATAAAAAATATTTCACTTTGTGAAGATGCTATGGATGAAATATGATACCTTTTCAGGTCGCGTCTCCACCTGGAAACGAAGCAGACCCAAACAAAGTAAAAGAACAATTGCCAATGAGGAAAAAAGAACAATAGTGGGCCTTCTAGCAACCCATCTTCCATAAGCTCTGGATGCAAAAACAAAATATTAATCATTGATTATGAAACTGTAAACCTAGCAAGTACTAAAGCTACAGACCTGTAAAATCTAGACAAACATCCTTGAACAAAAGAATATTGCATTGCATTCTGCCTTTTCTGCTCCACCACTTGTACCTTTAAAAACAAAGTCAGCGTATGATAGAGTAATAAATAATACTAAATATACATCTTCATTGAATATAGTACATTACACGCCTGTAAATCGTTTATTCTAGCAGATCATGTAGAAAACAAAAGAGGCTAATTAAAAAACATAATTCCAGAAATAAAGTCTAGTCTAATGGCTAAAACAAGAAGAAAACATGATGACAAGTGTTTATTAATTAAATATATTACCAAAAAACGTCACCATTTCAGCATTAATAACATGTTGTAATAGCACTGCAATAAACTGAGAGTCCAACTGGATTTGGATATGGATATGGACAACCAATTCAGTAAACGGGTTTACAAAAAGCATATAACACAACCCTGTTTTAAAAATCTGAAATGGGCAGGTTAAAAAGTTATTGCAAATATCCGGTTTTTAAACTATGGTTTTGGATATGGTTGTCGTCTGGGCCTTGTAACAGGTTATTTTGTTTACCGCTACTTGCAGCCTATGGCTTGATGATTAGGAGTTACAGGACCCAATTACTAAGATCCATTAGCTTAAAAAGCATCATATTCAATCTTCATGGCAGCAAACCATTGTAGGCTTGATAAAGTTTGTTAGACAGCTGTCAGTTCGGAGCGTTAGTGACAAGTGTAGGACAAAGTCTTGGCTTAAGTATGCCAGAATCTGGGACAATTTGTGTCGGATTGATTGACATTATCTAAAAGAAGGATAATGAAAATGCACTATTTAAAGCCAGATGTAAATTCCAAATAATTTTGAAGTTACAGTTAACATATGAACACAATAAGAAAAAATCTTAACCCCAAGCCACCAATAATATGAAGCTATAGCCTATTGGTGTTGGTTTAGCAAGTAAGGATCAAAGTACTTAACAAAAAGGTTTACAGTTTCAAGCTGCCCACAATTTGTCAACAGTAGCAATCTACAAGTACCATTATACCCCTTGTTGGGGCTTGTGGCATACTCTCAAGAATTAGGGTAAAAAATGTTGGTTACAATTTTGTCCATTAAGGGACAGCTGTACAGTTTTTTTAATCATAAAGATATTCTCTTACCATTATAATATCTTTCTTTATTGTAACTAATTGAGTTAATTAGGATTTAATTAGCTTTCTCATTAAGTTGTACTCCCTAGGCTATTTATATCATTTGTATTTGTACAAAATCAATAAGAAACACAATATTTTCACATGGCATCAGAGCTACAGTTCTGATCCGATAAAAAAAAAATTAGGGTTTTCTCATGGAAGAAAAACAGAGCAGTTCAAGCAGCCTAGATGCTAACCCTAAGGCAGCAGCGACTGGAAACACCACTAATCATCATGAAACAATTATCATTACTCGCTACAAACTCCATGGGCAGAACTACACACAGTGGTCTAGATCTGTCCGCATTTTCCTCCAAGGAAAAGGAAAGGAAGACTACATTATTGGCGAGGCTAAGCAGCCAAATAATACTGATCCAAGTCATGAAAAATGGAAACTTGAAAACAGTCTTGTTATGACATGGTTGCTCAACTCCATGACTAATGAGTCTGGTGAAAATTTCATGTATTATGAGACTGCTGCAGAAATATGGAAGGCAGCCAAGGAGACTTACTCAAATGTGGACAACACCTCAGCCATATTTGAGATCAAAAGTCTCTTACACAATCTTCGACAAGGAGATTCTTCGGTCACCGAGTACTATCATACACTCACAAAGTACTGGCAGCAACTTGACATCTATGCAAACATAGAGTGGAAGTGCATAGATGATGACAAAATCTACAAGAAACTGGTCGAGAAGGACAGAAACTTTCAATTCCTATTGGGACTGAATAAAAATTTGGATGAAGTGAGATGGAGGATTCTTGGAACTAAGCCTCTCCCTAGCATTCCTGAAGCATTTGCAGAAGTGAGAAGGGAAGAAAGCAGAAGGAAAATCATGTTGGAAGGTCAAAGTGCAAGTTCAAACATTGAAGGCTCTGCACTTGCAGTAAGAGGTCCACCAAAGAGAGGTAGAGGATGGTGCGATCACTACAAGCGACCTGGACATACGAAGGAAACTTGTTGGGTGCTTCATGGAAAACCCACGGATCTAAAACCACGATTCAAGGACGATCGCGGATATGCTGCTGCTGATGAAAGTAAGTCCAAAAACATTGCAGAGGCCAGTCCTTTCAACAAAGAACAAATAGAGATGTTGCAAAAATCAATGCAACAGGCACTGCAAAACACTAGTACCTCTTCTTCCACTGCTACATTTGCCCAAAAAGGTAATTTTTCTGCTGCCCTTCACGTAAATCACCAGAAAACAAACTCTTGGATTGTTGATTCTGGTGCCTCGGATCACATGACTGGGGACATCAATGTATTTAGTCAATACACTCCATGTCAAGATGAATCTTTTGTTCGGATAGCAGATGGTACCACCTCCAAGGTAGCTGGTAAAGGTTCGGTGGTTATCTCCAAAGATATTACTCTTGATTCAGTTTTACATGTTCCTAAACTAGATTGCAGTCTATTGTCTATTTGTAAATTAACCAAAAACTTAGGATGTGTTGCTAAGTTCTTACCGCATTTGTGTGAATTTCAGGATATGAATTCGGGAAAGATGATTGGCAATGCTGAGGAAAGTGCAGGCCTTTACTTCCTTAAAATTGAAGACCAAAATAAGAGATCCTACAAGGTTGCCCTTATGTGTTCATCAAAGAATGATAATGATGTAATGTTATGGCATTATCCCCTAGGACACCCAAATTTTATGTATTTGAAAAAATGTTTCCACCTTTATTTAATAAAGATTCTGGTTCTTTCAAATGTGAAGTGTGCGAATTAGCCAAACACACCAAATCCCATTATTCCATACAACCTTATAAGCCGTCTAAACCTTTCGCACTCATTCATAGTGATGTGTGGGGACCTTCAAGAGTAAGCAATGTTAGTGGATCAAGGTGGTTTATTACCTTTATTGACGACCATACAAGAGTCACTTGGGTGTTCCTCATGAAAGAAAAATCAGAAGTTGGGAGTATATTTGAGAACTTCCATAAAATGGTCCAAACTCAATTTCAAAGCAATATTCAAGTACTAAGAACTGATAATGGAGGGGAGTACTTCCACCACACCCTTGATAGTTACCTTACCAAAAATGGCATTATACACCAAACATCATGCTCATATTCTCCACAACAGAATGGGACAACAGAGAGGAAAAATAGGCACCTATTAGAAGTCACTCGAGCCCTTATGCTGTCCATGAACGTACCTAACCATTTTTGGGGAGATGCAGTTCTCTCCTCATCCTACCTAATAAATAAAATGCCCTCCAAAACGTTCAACCTAAACACACCACACCAAACCCTCTTGTCCCTTTATCCTTCGACCAAACTCCTCACAAATCTTCCACCGAAGATTTTTGGATGTACTGCCTTTGTACATGACCAAAAGCCTAACCTTAATAAGTTGGACCCGAAAGCCATCAAGTGTATCTTCTTGGGATACTCTCCTACCAAGAAAGAATACAAATGCTACTGCCCCCAAAAAAGACGAATCTATCACACTATGGATGTTACCTTTTTTGAAGACAAGGCCTTTTATCCCAAAGTTGGCATTCAGGGGGAGAAAGTTACAATTGATGAACACCAACCTTGAAAAATTACAATACCAGAATCTGTCCCACATGAACCTGTCTTAACCACCCCATTAGAATTTGTCCAAATCCTACCTGAATATGTTCCTAAATCTGTCCAAATCATTAAAAACACAAAATCTGTCCCAATAATTGAACCTGAACTGGACCAGCAAACAACCACTCTTGAGGTTACCAAGCCAACAAATGGAGCATCAACAATTGGTCCAAAAGAAAAACCAAATGGAGGAAAAGAACTGCAAGTATACATAAGGAAGAAGAACAAGCAGCAAACCTTTGAGGAAGTAGAAGCGTGCACTCTTCCAAAGCAGAACCAAGACTCTATCCAAAAAGGTAGCATTAACTCTTCCTCTAATTTATCTGATAATGTCACTAATGACCAAGACTTAGACTTACCTATTGCTATGAGAAAGGGAGTAAGGTCTTGTACCAAACACCCAATTGCAAACCATGTTTCTAGTGAAAAATTATCGCAGGGGTACAGAAACTTCATCAGCTCTGTGGACAGCATCGAAATTCCTCAAAACTTTCATGAAGCTGTCCAAGTTCCATAATGGAAGGCTGCTGTAATGAAAGAAATTAAGGCACTTGAAAAGAATGACACATGGCAGCTCTCCCACCTACCAGAGGGGAAGAAGACAGTTGGATGCAAATGGATATTCTCGGTAAAATACAATGCAGATGGGAGTATAAACAGGTACAAAGCTCGGCTGGTGGCAAAAGGATTCACCCAATCCTATGGGGTGGATTATGAAGAAACCTTTGCACCTGTAGCAAAGTTGAATTCAGTTCGTGTACTCTTTTCTCTGGCAGTAAATTTGGATTGGCCACTTCACCAGTTAGATATAAAAAATGCTTTCCTAAATGGTGAACTTGAAGAAGATGTCTACATGAGAATACCACCTGGACTTGAGACATCAGAAAATTCAGGCAAGATATGTAAACTCAAAAGATCACTATACGGACTCAAGCAATCCCCTCGGACTTGGTTTGATAGGCTCTCACGAGTAGTTAAGATGCATGGCTTCTCCCAATGTCAAACTGACCACACAATGTTCTTAAAGCATTCAAAGGAAGGCAAGGTAACCACCCTCATTGTCTATGTGGATGACATTATTATTACAGGTGATGATTATACTGGAATTGAAGGACTGAAAATGATTCTAGCTAAGGAATTTGAAGTCAAAGATCTTGGTCGATTAAGGTATTTTCTGGGAATGGAAGTGGCACGGTCCAAACATGGAATCTATTTATCTCAAAGGAAATATATACTTGACTTACTTCAAGAAACAGGGATGTTATGATGCAGGCCAACAGACACACCTATGGAATCCAATGTGAAAATTGGAGAGGAAAAGGAGAGTCCACCTACTGACAAAGAAAGGTATCAAAAATTAGTTGGGAAACTTATCTACCTAACCCACACACGACCAGATATTGGTTTTTTTGTTAGCATGGTTAGCCGCTACATGAATGACCCGAGGGAGGCTCACATGAAAGCAGTTAACCGCATCCTGCAATATCTAAAAAAGGCACCAGGGAAGGGGCTGCATTTCAAGAAGGATACAAGCAGGAAAATAGAAATATTCACTGATGCAGATTGGGCAAGCTCAGTGACTGATAGGAGATCAACCAGTGGGTATTGCTCCTTTGTATGGGGCAACTTAGTGACATGGAGAAGTAAGAAACAATCTGTGGTTGCTAGAAGCAGTGCAGAAGCTGAACTTAGGTCCATGGCACATGGGATTTGCGAGGGGATGTGGCTGCAAAGGATGCTGGCAAAACTACATGTTTACACTGACCATGAAGTAAGCCTGTTGTGCAATAACAAAGCTGCCATAAGCATTGCTAAAAATCCTATGCAACATGACAGAACAAAGCATGTGAAAATTGATAGACACTTCATCAAGGAAAAAGTTGACAATGGGCTAATTTCTCTCCAGCACACACCTTCAAGCCACCAAATTGTTGATATCTTGACCAAGGCACTTCCTAGAGCCATCTATGAAAACTTAAGATTCAAGTTGGACATGATTGATATCTATGATCCAACTTGAGGGGGAGTGTTGGTTACAATTCTGTCCATTAAGGGACAGTTGTACAGTTTTTTAATCATAAAGATATTCTCTTACCATTATAATATCTTTCTTTATTGTAATTAATTGAGTTAATTAGGATTTAATTAGCTTTCTCATTAAGTTGTACTCCCTAGGCTATTTATATATTTGTACAAAATCAATAAGAAACACAATATTTTCACAATATATTTTATTGAACTGAAAATATGTTGACAATACATCAAATATATGTATATATATATATATATACTGAATTACTACAGAACCAAATCCCTATTAGTACTCATATATAACTAAATCTCTACTAGTACTCTTATATAACCAAACCCCTATATTTGAGGGATATTTTTAATAAAACATAAACAGATTTTGACACATATTTGGCTTTGGTATAGGTTAGTCTCCTCTTTCCTAGACATTTTTCTATTAAGAGATTAGAGAAGTATATAAAATTAATGTACCTTCACTTAACAACTTAAGATTTTCGGATAGTTGGTTCATGTTTTAGTATATAAGAGTCTCTAAGACCAAGCAATTTAGAGTTCGGACCTTATCATTCCCATTTTTCTTAACAAAAAAGTTGAAATTTAGCATAACGTGCCCAAATAACTTTTGCATGATGGGATATGTAAATTATAATAATATGAATGCATGCATCCGATCACCCAACAGTTTAAACTTTAGGATAGTTGGTTTCCACTAAACTAATAATAAAAATAATTGGAAATGGAATCCTTCTTATTCCCAAACATACACAGATTTATACCTCTTGAGGATGAGTTCCATCCCTTTGGATGTTAGTAAAACTACTTCCTTCATCATCATTCAGCAATGGTTCCACATTGGAACCAAGTCTCCTCTCTTGTCTTGTTCTTTTCAGCAACGCCCATCCAAACAACACAAAAACCAACAGAATATACAAGAGAGCTAATGAAAAATCCACACATCTGACCTGTAATCATTACACAAAAACCAACTTCATGACATACATCAAAAGGTAAATCAACTTTTAAGAAAGAAATAATCTTGAAGTAAATGAAATCAATCATGAAAAAAGAATCAACTCTATTGTTTCAACCTTCAGAGATCCCAGTCTAATAGAGCAGGGATCACTTGTTGGTGGTGGAGGTTCGGAGCCCGAGCAAACGGGAGATGAAGGACAATCGCCGCAAGAGCAGCCCAGTGAAGTGTCATTACATGTATAGACAGATGCATTCATAGGTTCCAAAGGAGATGAGTTAGGAATGGTTGTCTTAAAATGTATGGAATAAGGTGAACCAGGAAAACCAGGAGGCACTTTTTCTCCAAGAAATGCTAACCACTCTGGCATGGTCAATCAAAAATAAATGCATAAGCACATAAAGAGCATGTATAGTCCAAGCATATAAATGAAAAATAAATATTCTACATAGCTTCCTATTTATACACAATAGACTTAACTTAACAACCTTGTAACTAACTAACAAACTAACTCTAACAACTCTAATATCTATTATTCTATATCCTAACAGAGTCCTAGAATTGATTTAAAGGACATAAATATTCCAATTCCTTGAATTAGGGAATCAACGTTAGTTACTAGGTAACGTAAACACAATTATAGCTCCTAATATATACATTCCTAAAATGTACAGGTTTTCTATTAGGACTAACAATATAGGATAATTAGAGTTAGTTAGTACTTAGTAGGAATTAGTTGGTAAGTTGATGAGCTTCTTAGGTGGTTGTTAAGAGTTGTTATTTTGGTTATTCTTATAAGGTCTTTAAATAGCCCTCAATTGGTAGAGGGGAAAGATAGCTTTGAAGAATTAAGTTTTGTGACTATATATTTTCTAGTCTGAAAAGGCAGGGCTCCTTTGGGATAGCCTTGAGTGCAAGGTTATCTTCTTCGTTGTAAACCTTTTGTATCTTCTCTTTCAACCTCACTACAGGAATAAGAAACCATTTGTATGTTTACCATCTTTATCTTTATTTATTTGAGTCTATTTTACACTGTTATTATAGGAATTCTTTCTTGCTCAAAGAAAGGATCCTAACATTTTCCCACGAAAAACAATTTAGATTATATACAGAGGTCCTAGCACTAATTTAAGAAAAAAATATCTCTCTACTCTAGGCTGCAATCCTGTGATTTGGGAAACTTCCCTGGACTACAGCCTAATTACATATTATACACTCATCACTAATTCATTAATTGATACTTACATTCCTAAAAGTGCACAAAGATTCCCACCATACCAACACATGGGGGGGAGAGGTCATTCAAATTGAAATGGCAAGATCACTTGTTTCACACAGTTTATGCAAGTTATATAATAAAGCCAACCGTGTTATAATGGATCACCTTCATAATTGCTAGCTCCAGCCCCAACAAAATCCATGGCCCTTGTATTCATTGTCCCAAACTTTACGTCCTTACATGACTGATATAAACCTTCTCCAAAAGTTTCAGTTACATAAAAATCAATACCATCCACAGTCATATTACCATTAACCTGAAATGAACATAAGATATGTAAGCCCGGAAGCATTGAATACATTACTGTAACCATAAAATGCCATCAAGCAGAAACTTAAAAAGTCAAAACAACAGTGTTTCTATAAAATAAGGTCCACATTGGAAATGGCTTACCTGGGAAACAGAAGTGACATTGATGAATAGACTTTGATTAGGAGAGCAAGAAAGTTCACAGAAAAGGTTTAGAAAGTTCCTCAAGCATGCAGGACATCCAACTAGAATGGGTACAGCCTGAAAGATATGAATATGAGTGTGTTACCGGATTTCAAATATTTGTAGGGACTTAGTTCAAAAAAATTGTCCTTCAGAAGAATGAGTGAGTGATGATCTCCATTGAAACTAAGTATTAATGTATGAAGGCAGAAACACATATGGAGATTGTTGATAGAAATAAAAGGATAGTAACTTGCCTGTTGAACCTGTACCCTTAATGTGTCAAACTGTTGCTCCGTACAACAAACATTTCCATTTATGGATGGACACAAACTTTGAATTTTGGCAGAGAGTAAATCATCGGGCTGGAAAGGGAAAGTATACATACTAGTAAATAAATATTAGAAGTAAAAAAAAATACGGCTTGGATATGCAAATGGGATGGTTGGTAGATACACCTTGACAGAAGGAGAAGCATATGGACAATTGAGAACTTTGCCATCAGTGCGTTGACCACAAATATCATACATTGCGCAGTATTCGTCCGAATGGATAGCCCTAGACACAAATATTACTAGTAAGCAATTTGGAATGAATGAATTGAAGAGAAATGTATAGTGATTGGGAAATAATTAATTCTGACCTGGATGTTAGGGCGGGGGTGGCAGTGGTAGTGACAATGAGGGAGGGCAAAGAGAGTACCTGCATAAACACGGTATGGTAGTTACTAGTTAAGGCTAAAGTCAAACTAAACCAACTCATCATCATCAATGAGATTGGAATTCATTCAAATTAAAAGAGAGGAGTTGAATTATTGCCTGTAATAGAAAACTGATTCCGACGGAGAAGATGATGATATTCATCATGTGCTATTTCTATTTCACTTCGACGATGACTCGAGCCCTTGGCTTGGATTAGTTCATTAGTGTTCAACTAGTAATAACGCGGACTAACTCACTCACCGCATCGCCACCAACTACTTCTTCCAATTTCAATAACCAAACGGACAGAGGACGGTTTACAACGACGCAAACAAATCTATCTACTAGTAGTAAGTAAGTTAATGCCTACAATACAACTCTCTCTACAAGGGACTTTATGGACGAGATCCCATTTTTGGAAGGACAATTTCGTCCATAACAAATAACAAATGAAAATATCAAATTACTCTCTTTTTTTCAGTGGCTAGATTAGTTATACAAGTACACAATCTGGTACTCAAAATCCTCGCTATTAACTCATTTACAGCTAACAATTCAAATTGAGTTCTGCTTATCAAACAAATTAGTCTTTATTTTATTTCAAATGTCTATTTTAGATCAATTAAAAAAAGCTGAAAAAATAGGAGGTGAGATTTTAACGGCGAAGAATCTTAAATGCATTATATTTAGTTCTACAAAACAATGAGCATTACTTTTTCTTTTTATTTTAAAAAGATATAATAAATATAATCATAATTAATTCAGACAATTACAACATTTCAGAATTGAATCCAATACATAAATGAGAGAGAACCACTTTAATAGAGAACAAATGTAAATTTATTTTTATTTTGGTAGGAAAATAGGACTTAAAGACCATAACTTGTTTCTTAATATCTGTAACATTTAATATAATTAGTCCATTTGTTTAAAAAATTCAAATTATTGCATTTTATCTTTTTGTATAATATTTTTTTAAAATAAAATTTCAAATGAAAAATTGGTTTAAATAGTTTATCTTAAAATATCATTTTAATTATTTTATATATTTGCTATAATTTATTTTTGATAATAAAATTTTAAAAAATATTAAAATAAAAAACTATTTTGAGAGGCTATTAACAAAAATCATTTTTTAAATATATTTTTTCTCAAAAAAATGTAATTTTTATCGTGCTAAAATCTTTAATAATAAATATCTAAATTATTGAATGTGAATACTTTTTTTTTAATCCGTAACTGATGACTTTAAAACAACTTCTACTATTTTTAAGTAAATTTTCATCAAAATCATTTTAAAAATATAAAGTCAAAATCATCTTTTAAAAATTTTAAACAAATAGGTATATATTAGATAAAATGATTTTTTTTTACTTTATTTTTAACCAAACAAATACATTCTCTAATTATTATAATATATATATATATATTATATATTCTTAAGTTTTAGCTCAATTGACAAATACTGATATTATTAGATCAAACGTTTTATCCTAAATTCAAACTTAGAATATCGTAGTTGTGTAGTTGTGTAAATTAATTATTGTAGTATTTATATTTTTTTAATATATATATATATATATATATATATTCTCTAATTCAAATTCAAATCATTCATATTTGTAAGTCATATAGCCTAGTTCTCTTCCAAAAACTTATGTCTTCTTCTTCTTCGTTGATTTGAAAGAAAGGTGATTTGGAGTTAGTTTTTTCTTGAATCACCTCAGTACATCATTTTTATTTCTTTTTATCTAAATAACATATATTCATGCAGATTTGATTTTTCTTGTGTTTTTCCGTTATTTCGTCAGTCTTGGTGTGTTGTTTATTTTTTATCTTATTATAATGTACATTTGATTTAAATTGATATATCAGTTTCGACTCATTACTAATTTCATCAATAATTTGGTCATACAAATTTGGAGGCATAAATATTGTCACTTTGATTTTGTCATATTTGTATCGTTTTATATTATTAACTCGAGTGTTGAGAGTTTGTTCATATATTCAATTTTTTAAATTTTTAGTGACATTGAATTTATGTTGTTTTCGATATATTTTATCGATTTAAATAAATAGATATATCTTTTTTATATCGATTTAAATAAATAGATATATCTCTTTTAGACAATAGTGATGAAATCGTAACAAATAAACCATCATGCAATAAAATATTTTGTTATAAAAAAAAATTAATCGTATCAAATTAATCTGAAGAAATTAAGATTAAGTTAATTTGATAGTATAGATTGTTATAATTAATCTGAAGAAATTAAGATTAAGTTAATTTGATAGTATAGATTGTTATAAGTTATATTATTTTTACTTAAAAAAAAATATTAAAACTAACGAATTTGCTATTCATTCATTAAGATAGAAGGATAAACACTAGAAGTGGTGGATCCTGTTGATGATAGTAGCATTCACGTAATGAAGCTCCCCAAGCAACCTGGAGTGCCCCAAAATTTGCCCCTTAGAAAGCTACATCTTTGCGTGCTAGTAGATCTTGAATTTGGATTGAAGTCCTATTAAGGTTAGCCTGAGATTTTTTGCGTCACGATGAAATTAAACATTCATAGATACACTTGGAAATATGACACGTTATTGAGATTTCGTCGATTCATAAAGCTAAATATATTAATATAGCAAGTTTCAAAACACTTGTATTTTCACTAAATAAAATATAGGTTGTCATGATGAGACCAAATAAATTCTCATTCAATGTAACTTGAAATCAAACAAACAATAGATTCATTATTTATCCTCAATAGCAACTTAATGATATTGTTGGTGTTTAGAGTAGAGAATACGATGCTTTGATTAGCCTCAGAAGCAACAAGTTAATTTGAGCCATCTGAAATAGCTGAAGTTGAAGCTCCTGTACTAGCCTTGGGTGTGAAAATGCTATCGAAGATAATGCTTTTATTTTATCAATGTTGCTTATATGACATGAGGATGTAAAAAGAATCCAAAACTAGTCTACTATACTGCAGGCGGCACACACCACCTAGATACTTTTCACAACCCTTATATCAGTTTGATTGAGATCCAAAATGAATATTTGGGATTCTAATATAGTAATAGGTACACGAGACAATACAACATGCTGATCAACTAACTAAAGACATGCATATCAAATCCATAACTCACAAAAGCAACATAAATGCACAAATTTCTGTTAGCTAGCTACTGGAGTTCAAGGAAATTACAAAATGAACAACCAACTAATAGCCTCTCGTACCCATTAATTGGGGTCCACCTCCACGGTTTTGTTAGTAGAAGCTTGAATACCCTGCAAGTCCTCCACGACTTCCTTCATGGATGGGCGCAATTTGGGCTCAGGTGCAAGACATTTTGAAGCAAGCTTAGCTACACGAAGTGCAGCTTTGATTGGATATTGATTTCTCAATTCAGAATCCATAACATCCTTCAGTTTTCTTTTATCTTGTAGGCGTGGTTTGATCCAGTCCGTTAGATTGTGAAACCCGCTTGGACGGTTGGTATCCACCGCTCGTAGGCCTGTCAGGATCTCAACCAACACAACTCCAAACCCATACACGTCACTCTTTACATATAGATGCCCTGCATAGTGCATATAGATTTCAACTTGAAAGAAGAGTAGTAGTAGTAGCAGTAGCAGTAGCAGTACTAGCTAGCACTATAACAATGAATTTCATTTTGCACTACATAAAAATAAATCAAAACAAGAAGCAATGAATAAATTACCTGTTTGCATGTATTCAGGAGCTGCATAACCAAGTGTGCCCATAACCGCTGTTGACAAATGGGATTGACTAGCTGAAGGACCAAGCTTTGCTAGCCCAAAATCTGATATCTTTGCATTAAAGGACTGTAAGAGCCAGCAGCCACCAGAATTTAATCAAAATAATAAAATTGAAGGGAATGAATGTTAAAAACCATGAAGCAAAGCAGTGAGTGACTGACCCCATCAAGCAATATATTGGAGGCCTTAAAGTCTCTGTAAATAATTTCTCTATTGGATGTATGCAAGAAAGAAAGGCCACTAGCTGCCCCAATAGCTATCTTAAGCCTGATGTCCCAAGGAAGTGGTTGAACAGCAGCGCCCCTTCCAAAGAGATGATTTTCCAAACTGCCCCTCGGCATGTATTCATAGACCAGAAGAAGCTCTGTGTCCTCGTAACAGTATCCCAGCAGCTTAACAAGGTTAGGATGAGAAAGCCGTCCTAGAAAATGTATTTCAGACTGCACAGCAAACACAAACCTAACTTAGTAATATTGAATAGGATTCATCAATGCATCCATCCAATAAATTGAATTGAATTGAATTACCTGCCATTCCTCGAGTCCTTGGTAGCCTTCAGAGTTCAACTTTTTGACGGCGATGGTAGTTGAATCAAGCCATCCTTTGAAGACTTTTCCAAAACCTCCCTCGCCAAGCAGTGTATCAGCTCTGAAATTCTTGGTAGCAGACTTCAATTCAGCAAAAGTGAAGACCCTCAAATTAGAAGTAGATAAGATCTGGCCGTATCCAATCGACGACCCCGCCGAGAAGCTACTTATGAAGGAATTGATACTGCTCCCACCACTACTTGTAGAAGAACTAGTAGTGGTGGTGGTGGTGGTGGTGGTATTACTACTATAGCTGCCACTAGTTGTATGGGAATGAGATGTCCCAGGTGTAACTATACATACATACATACATACATACAAATGAATTAACCTCAGACCAAAAAACCAAATAAATAACTAACAAGTTGCTTTTCTTACCGGTTGCGGTTGCGATTGGGGTTGGGTCGTTAGGTTGATCGGAACTCCAGCAAATCCCCATTCAAATCTACAACTTTAATTTCCCTTCAAATTAAACTTGGTGGTTTATTGCACAATTTCACTCCTCCAATCAATCAAACCATATTTTTCTTCTTCTTCAGCACATGCACGCTTTTTTGCTATTATTATTATTATTATTATTATTATTTTTATTACTACTTTTTGCTTTTGTTTGTTGTCGTCTTCAATAATTGAAGTTAGCTCTTTCTTTGAGAGTGGATATCTATTGTTGTTGTGTATGCGTGTACAACGTAATGTGTATGTACTACTACTTTAATGGAAATTAATTATTAATTAATTAATTAATTGGTGAGTAATAGTAAGTCACATGTGGACTCGGTCAAATGTGAGAAATTGCTACCCTGCCAGGCAGTAGGCACTAGCAGTAAAGTCAACTTTAATTAGTCATCAGTCAAGTTCAACGAATTCTATTTTCTTCTATTCAAATTCAAACTAATCAGCACGGGACAGGAACATCTACCCTAATTTAACCACAATAACACAAATTCTTATTCAATATTAATGCTGCGCCCAATTTAGCCCATGAAAAATATTCGCAGATTATTTATCAAAATTACCAATTTCAATAAGATTATTTTATAATGAATTGATCCAGTATATTATTAGGGAAACTCAAATCTCATTTCTTAGAAACTGAAACAGAAGCTGCGAATTTCTACACACAGCTATGGGGCCGTTGAATAAAAGTATACGCTCGAATTTAATTATAAAAAAAGTGTATATTAACTCATTTTTTGAGCAGTTCTATCATAATATAAAAAAAATGTGTGTTAGTATATATCTCGATTAATAATTTCTTTTTAATTTATCTACGTGAGATTACTATAATTTCTATTAAAATTATTTAAATTAAGAATTTTAATATATTTATTTATTTAATTTTAATTTTATTAATTAAATAAATTGTTTTTATAACTGAAATTAAATTAAAATTTTAATTAAAATTATAACAAAAAATGTCATTTTAAAATAGACTTAAAAGATAAAATTTAATTATATTAAATCTAAAATATAATCATATTCATTTATAAATAATAAGCCATTTAACTATTAATAATTTAATTTAATAATATCTAAATATTTGAATTTTAAATATATCGTATAAGTCTTTATTATTATTTTTCTTAGGATTCATTGTTTTTTCTTTTTTTGTGAAAACGTGTGAAGCATGTGGTGTATATGAAACCGCATTGCTAAGAGTTGTTGGAATAGTAGGTACATTCACTATTAAATTCATTTAATTTAGGATTCTAAATCTTAATATATATATATGATTAAATTTCTCATCTTTAGTTTTTTTCAAACTAGATGACAATTAGTTTAAAAAAAAAGGAAGAATAAAGGTCGATTTGACCTTAGTAAAATTTGAAATTTTGCTCATATTTCAATTGAATTGAATTAATAATTCAATTTTATTGCTATTAATAGAGTGAGACCAAAAATGAAATTGTAATTTGTAAATAGATTAAAATTTAAAATTTTACAATTATGTGAAATATGATATATTTTTTTATAAAATAAAAAAAAATCAATAAATTCATTATTCTCTACGATACCTTTTCTTCTTTGAATTCTTAATTTTTAATTTAAAATAAAATATAAATCAATTATACTTGAGTTGGATGTCTTTTTTTTTTGCCATTGGACATCGAAATTATGTACTTACTAAAATAAAAAAGAGTGTAGTGGTTATGTAGTGACTGGCCTTAATAATTTTTACATAATCGTGCAATATAAACTAATTATATTGTTATATATAACTTCTTTTAAATTTGTTTATATTAATAATACATGTTTTTTTTCTTAATAAAAGATTAAAATATATAAAAGTAGGTCAAATCTCAAACCATTTTTCAATCCAATTCACTTTACCATTTTTTGTTTGCTTCTTATATTCGAAGCGCATTGACCACTAGATGTGGGATTCGAACTCGGGTTCATCATGTGCGAGTCTAGCTCCAACTCCCATTGGTACCTTACCATTTATTTTTAATTTAAATGTAATCATTGTTAATTGTCAATGAGTGTGATCTGGATGTTTGTAAGGCATATCTCAAACACAAATATTATTAGATTCAATGTTGTTAAAATTAATCAGAGTCTTATTCGGTTTGGTTCATCTCTCGAACACAAATATTTGAAAAATGAACACATGAAAATGAAAAGTAGTTGGTGCTCAACAGAAAAACCAAGAGGAATGATAGAGTGAAGGCAATGGAAGACAATGCAGGTGAAAGAGAACATTGAAGGCAATAGAGAATAATAAATCTGATAGATAACAATGAAAGTGAGCGACGGAAAACAAGAGGTTAAGGTCTTGTTCGCAGTAGAAAAGAGAATTATACAAACTAAAAAAACTAAAAACTTCATATGTATTTAACACTACATGACAACTTTTTAATTGATTATTTATAAGACACCGTTTTACAATGGTTATATATCCGATTGACATAAAAAATTCGTGTTTTCAACTTTATTTTAAATATATCTTATCATTTATGTTTTAAATCAATTGTTTAAATAACCAACCAAAAATAGGAATACTTTAACTCCAAAATTTTGAATGTTAAACTTAAATAAAGGTAGTCAATTATTGTTATGTTTTATAATTCACATGAACTTTTAGATTACAACCTTATTCACTAAAATGGTTCCCTACTTAACCATGTGTTAGATGACAAATTTCAATATATTTTAAAATAAAAAAAAAATTGAAATACCAAATGTATTATAAAAATTGACTTTATTTAGATTGATGTATCTTCAATCACAATACATAATACATCTGGATTGATGATCTTTAAAGTCTCAATACTTTTGTTCGAAACGTATACCAACTCATTTGAAAACAACACATTTCTCGAGATATTGTTATTTCTTAGAGCATTTATTTCAAGTTTAATGCACTATTATTTTTTAAAATGTTATTATATTTTAAACTTAAATTTATGACTAATTTCAATTAAAATTAAATGAATTGAAATGACTAAAATTTGATTTTGAATTAAAATAATCATTTGTCTAATAGCTATTATATTTGACGGATATTTAAAAAGTTATACAAATAAACGATTGTGCAGTTTTTATTCGATTGTAAATGAAAATAAAGCTTTTTAAAAATAAAAATCCGTGAGAATGAATTATTAGGACAGAAGGAAGGGAAAATAGGAGGAGGCAGTGGTATTTTTGAAATATGGTGACAAAAGAGGTCCGTTAAGCGAAAAATGAGAAATGAGGGTTGGGATTATTTTGGTTGTTGATTGGATTCTACGAGACGGTGGCAATTGAAGTGGAAATTATCGATTCAATTAATCAATCAATAATTGTATTCACTCGGAAATCGGAATCTGAATTGTGTTGTTGGTTTGATGGTCTGATCTGCTGCTGCTGCTGCATCTAAATCCGTGGTGATGGCAGCACCTAATGTGGATCTCTTCGATGCTTATTTTCGTCGTGCCGATTTGGATCGAGACGGCCGTATCAGCGGTGCCGAAGCCGTATCTTTCTTCCAAGGCTCCGGTTTGCCCAAAAACGTCCTTGCACAGGTTTCTCCCTTTATGATTTATTATTGATCATATTTTAACTTCGATTTAATTAATTAATTATTTCATTAGCACTACCAGTGTAGTTAGTTAGTTGTTATTTCTTTCCTTTCCGTTCCTCTAAATCGTAAATCGCAAATCCATTCCTCGCTCTGCAGATTTGGGCATTTGCAAACCAAAGCCAGAGTGGTTTCCTTGGTCGTGCGGAGTTCTACAATGCACTTAAACTTGTCACAGTCGCACAGAGTAAGCGGGAACTCACCCCTGAAATGGTCAAAGCTGCATTGTATGGCCCTGCCGCATCTAAGATTCCCGCACCTCAAATCAATTTCAGTGCCACTGCTACACCACCATCACCATCACATCCTGCTTCTCAGGAAACGAACTTACCAAGGCCTCTTCAAAATTTGTCTGCTGGTGTTTCCCCTCAAGGAGTGGCTTCTGTTGGTGGAGGTCCTCGCCCTGCAGGTGCTGGCAGCTTCCCTAGTTATGGCAATATGGGTGGAGCTCCACAACCAACTTCCTCTTCTCAGCAGCTAGCAGTTAGAGGCACTAGTCCTCCTTCAACTCAGGAGGGGTTTGGTCTTGCAATTACGACGGCATCTGGATCAAATGTTGCACCCCCCACACCTACACAATCACAATATCCTTCCGCTGCCACTAAGCCATCCGATCAACTTGTCAAGGATTCTAGATCCATGAATATTTCTGTGAATGGTATTGCTTCTGATTCACTTTTTGGAGGGGATTTGTTCTCACCTACCTCAACTCAGCCCAAGCAAGATTCTTCTCCACAGGGATTTTCTTCTGCCAATTCTCTGCTTTCATCTGCCATTGTTCCTGTATCTGGAGGAGGGAACCAGAATTCTATTAGGACTAGTACTCCTGATTCTTTGCAGAGTTCACTTGCTACCCAGTCTGTTGCTCCACATCTTCAGCAGGCCCCGCCCGCTGTGAAACAGAACCAGCATCCCTCCGTTCAGATGCCTAATATGCTCAATTCACCTGGACTTTCAGCAAGATTACAGGATTCTGCACCAGGTCAGCCTCAATCTCCATGGCCAAGAATGACTCAGACTGATGTTCAGAAATATATGAAAGTATTCATGGAAGTAGACACAGATAGAGATGGGAAAATCACTGGGGAACAGGCGAGGAACTTGTTTCTTAGTTGGAGATTACCAAGAGGTATATTTTCTATTTCTTTTTCATTTGTTTGGACATCAGGGGTAAAATGATTTCTTTATTTTTCCACTTCTCTAGTTCTCTGGTCGCATATTCGACAGAAAATCAGCATAAATATGATCATTTACACTTATTGCAGAATCTAGGTTTGCATTTGATAATTGCTTTCTGTTTTGGTGTGGATGTGTGTATCTTTTCTAGGGTTTTAGTTTTCATATCCTTCACCTATGTAGCTTTTCAATGGCTAGCTAATTCCCTGATCATTATTTGCATGCCATGTTTTATATTTTTCAGAGGTTTTAAAGCAGGTCTGGGACTTATCCGATCAAGATAATGATAGCATGCTTTCTCTCAGAGAGTTTTGTATTGCTCTGTACCTAATGGAGCGACACAGGGAGGGACATGCTCTTCCGCGTGTACTTCCAAAGAACATTGTTCTTGATTTACCCACTACTGGTCAACCTGCCAATCTCCACAGTCCTGTAACTTGGGGAAATCCGCCAGGTTTGTGCTGAAGAACTAGCATGCTTTATTTGTTTACAATCATTCACATGTCTGGATAATATTATGCTCTATAATTTCTTGTCTCTTCATCCTTTTATCTTGGAAAGGTATTCAACAACAGCCAGGGATTACCGGATCTGGTGCTCGACAAGTGAACCCTACTGCTGGTCGGCCACCAAGGCCAGCTGCTGTCCCTCCATCTGATGAAGGACCTCAGAACAAGGAACCGAAGTCTAAAATTCCGGTCTTGGAGAAGCATCTCATAAATCAACTGAGTTCAGATGAGCAAAATTCAATTAACTCAAAATTTCAAGAAGCAACAGAAGCTGATAAGAAGGTAACTATTGTATACTTATTTCTTTGCAGCGGTTATGTTGTGCCTTAAATTTTGACACTTTCAATTACTTTTTATTTTTGGGTGCATTAAGAGGTTCTAGCACGTAAGAAGAGAAGGGGAATAATTGGCCTTTCTTGGGGATTGAACCTATGACATCATCACTGTACCCAATCTTAAAAGACTTGGGACAGTGACAGTCAAGCTATAGCCTACCAGTTTTACTCAACAGATGGCATGTTTGTTTGTTTATTTGTTTTCTCACTTACATAGCTGCAGGTTTTTGTTTTATTTTGATTGTAAAGCTTGCACGTTTACCTGTCTTTCATAAACAGGTTGCTTATCTAATATCTATTGATTCTATTGGCCAACTGCCAAATCTGACTTTGATTGGTTTGTAGTTTCATAATAATCAACTTTTTTGGTTGGGGGGCATATATGCCATCTACAGATATATATGGTTATCTTTTTCAGGTTGATTAGTTTGAGGACATGGGGGGAATGTCATTATAAGTTGTATTTGGTTTCAATAGGAAGTATGATTATTCTCTTTAGACATCATGCTGATGATGATTGAAACTTACATATGAAAATTATTAGCTGTTACTTGTACCTATAAAGATTGCATGGAAAGTTCATATTCTTGATTGCAATTTGTGCATTGCATATCATTGCATCAGCTCACACATGCCTGATGAAACTCTATTATGGTTCAAAATTCAAATTGAACAAAGGCTATGCCCATCTCTTCATTCTTTTGTTAACTGCAGGTAGAAGAACTTGAGAAAGAAATAGTGGAGTCAAGAGAGAAAATAGAATTCTTCCGTGCAAAAATGCAGGAACTTGTGAGTGTTTTTGGTGCTTTATACCTTTGTGCCTTGTTAAAACTCGATTCTGTTTAATCTGTGTTCTATTTGATCTTTATGGCAGTTTTTTTTTATTGATAAACCAGTGATTTGATTACTCTTATAGTGTATCTTGATTTGCAGTCGAAGCCAGAAACCATATAGATGTACTGATATAGCTAGTAATTTTGAAATGTAATTTGGGAGGCAAACTGTTTACGATTGTGATTTATTCTACTTATGAAAGAATGGATCTTGCCAAGAACTTTTCCCATGTGATTGGATTTATTGAGCTTTAAGGAGGCAAAATATATGTAGGCGGTTATTATTGTTAATGTAAATATCACAGATTTTTATTGATTAAACCAACCATTTCTTACTATAGACCTACTAAATACAAATACGTAGATTCCTATCTGCTTATTGGGTTTCTGTTTCTTGAATTAATTTATTTGAAGGAAGTAACAAATGGGCTCCAGGAAAGGTATTTTACTTGGTTATTATCCATCAGTAGACGTCACACCCCTTCTTTCAGCTTTTGGCTGCTTCTTTAGATACCTAGGTACTACTGGCCTGGAAGAAAGGTGCCCATGAAATACTTTTGTTCTATTCTGAACACAGACTGGACTCTGCGTACTTCTATAATAAAATCACGGATAGCCAAAAAGAGAAAAACATATAAAAGCTTCCTTTCATGTGCTGCATATGGTTAACAATGTCATCTTAATTGAAGAAAGTAAAAGGCAAAATACTTTCATATATTATTACTACAACCCTAAGCTGTTTATATAGAAAATAAAATTACACTAGTAATACTGAGTAATAATGACATAATCATAAAATAAAAATAAATAGAATAATATAAAATAAAAGAGAATCAAATCTGATTTTCCTTGATTTTTCAACACCCCCTCTCAAGTTGGTGCATAGATATCTGTCATGCCCAACTTGGCTATAAGTCGCTCAAAATTGGGTCTTGCCAAACCTTTTGTCAAGATATCAGCGGTTTGCTGATTGGAAGTCACAAATGACAAACATATAATTCCAGCATCAATTTTTTCTTTTATGAAATGACGGTCAATCTCAATGTGCTTGGTTCTATCATGTTGTACGGGGTTGTGAGCTATATTTATTGCTGCTTTGCTATCACAGAACAATTTTAAGGGTGAGTCAACTTTCATTTTCAGTTCGTCCAAGAGTTTATGAATCCACAAAAGTTCACAAATTCCTTGAGCCATTGCTCTAAATTCAGCTTCTGCACGGCTTCGAGCAATAACCCCTTGTTTCTTACTTCTCCAAGTGACTAAATTTCCCCAAACATAGGCACAATATCCAATAGTGGACTTTCTATCAGTAACTGATCCTGCCCAATCAGCATTTGTAAATATAGAGACTTATCTGTCATTAGTTTTCTTGAAGTACAAACCCTTTCCAGGATTGGATTTCAAGTACCTTAAGATTCGATAAACTGTCTCCAAGTGTTCTTCATAGGGAGAATGCATGAATTGGCTTACAACACTCACAGAGAAAGCGATGTCAGGTCTAGTGTGGACTAGATAAATAAGTTTGCCAACCAACCTCTGGTATCTTCCAATCTCAACAGGAACACTGCATTTCTTCCAAAGTTTAGTATTTAATTCCATAGGAGTATCTGCTGGTCTACACCCACTCATCCTAGTTTCTTCCAAGAGATCTAGGATATATTTCCTTTGAGAAACAACAATTCCCTTATTTGAGCGAGCAACTTCCATACTAAGAAAATATTTGAGCGCGCCTAAATCTTTGATCTCAAATTCTTTTGTCAAATTTTTATTCAATCTTTCCATCTCAACAATGTCATCTCCTGTGAGAATAATATCATCTACATATACAATTAGAATTGCAATTTTACCAACATTAGAGAACTTCACGAACAGAGTATGGTCTGATTGTCCCTGCATATATCCTTGCTTTTTGACAGACCAAGTGAATTTTTCAAATCAAGCCCTTGAGGATTGCTTGAGACCATAAAGGGATTTTTGTAGTTTGCATACATTTGAACCAAACTTCAAAGCCAGGTGGACTATCCATGTATACTTCCTCTTCCAAATCACCATTCAGGAAAGCATTTTTTACATCAAGTTGGTTAAGAGACCAATCTAAATTCACTGCCAAGGACAAGAGAACTCTAATAGTGTTTAACTTTGCAACAGGAGAAAAAGTCTCTAAGTAATCAATACCATATGTCTGAGTAAACTCTTTAGCAACCAAGCGTGCCTTGTATCTTTCAACTGTGTTATCAGAATTATATTTCACAGTAAATACCCATTTACAGCCATCGGTATTCTTTCCTGTAGGTAACGTCATGACTCTCCAATTTTGATTCTTCTCAAGAGATCTCATCTTCTCAAGAACAGTTTCCTTCCACTTTGGGATTTTTAGAGCCTCATGTATATTTTTTGGAATTTCTACAGCAGACAACTTAGAGGTAAATGCAGCAAATGAAGAAGACAATTTTGAGTATGATACATAATTAGACAAAGGATATTTAGTGCATGATCTAACAGGTTTTCTAATTGCAATAGGAAGGTCTATATCAGGATACTCGACATGACTCTTAAGAACAGAAGAAGACTTACCTGTATCAAGATGATGTGTTGGATTATCTATTGGTTCAGAATCTTGGAAGGGTCGGAGAATGGGTCCTTCATTTCTCTGTTTATGGTTTCTTCTTTCAAAGACATTTCCCTTCCAAGTAGGGTCAATGGTAGTAAACTTGCTTTGTGTCTCTTTATCTGAGTCATTATGTTGTGGCATTTCAGGTGGTCCTTCATTATTATTGAGATCAAGAATTTGATCTGTGTGATTTTGAGTTGAAATTGTGGCCCCCGAATCTGCCGAAACCTCATTCATAAGTTGATTGAGTTCCAATATGGATTCTTGGACATTTTCTTTTAGTGCATCAATATAAGTCGCATAATTTTGCGACACTATATCACTTAAAGTAATGATGTTTTCATAAGTAAAAGATGAATCTTCCTTATAATTTCTCCCCTGAAGATGAATGTCAGTAAAAAATGGTTGATTTTCCACAAAAGTAACATCCATGGTTACAAAAATTCTTTTTAATTTTGGTTCAAAACACCGATACCCCTTTTGAGTTGGAGAGTAACCGGTAAACACACATTTTATTGTTTTTGGCTCGAGTTTGTCAAGTTGTTTATGTTCATGAACAAAAATAGTACAACAAAAAATTTTTAGTGGAAAATCAGTAGAGACACTAGTCAAAGGAAAATAATTTCGAAAAACATCAAGAGGGGTATGAAAATCTAAAACTTTAGATGACGTTCGATTAATTAAATATGATGCAGTTAAAACAGTTTCACCCCACAAATATTTTGGAACCTTATTTGCAAATAGTAAAGCTCTAGCAACCTCAAGAAGATGCCTATTCTTTCTCTATGCAATTCCATTTTGTTGGGATGTATTAACACAAGAACTTTGATGAACAACCCCATTAGCAAGAAAAAAATCAGACAAAAGTATATTAAAATATTCTTTACCATTGTCACTTCTGAAGACTTAGAATATTTGTTTGGTATTGAGTGTGCACCATTTTAAAGAAATTTTTGACAACTTGTCCAACTTCTGATTTTTTTTTCAATAGATAAACCCAACAAATTCTAGTATGATCATCAATAAAGGTTATAAACCATCTTTTATTAGAAAAGGTGTTTATTCTATTAGGACCGCAACTATGAATAACTGCAAACGGTTTTGATTTTTTATATGGTTGTGTAGAAAAAGAAGAACAGTGATGTTTAGCAAATTCACAAGTTTCACAATGAAATAAAGACAAATCCTTCTTAGAAAATAATTTAGGAAACAAATGTTTCAAATACGGAAAACTAGGATGTCCTAACCGTAAATGCCATAACATAATATCATCATTATTAGAAGAAACAAAAATAGATTCAAAGCAGATACTCGTTTTTGGTTGGTCTTTGAAGTCGAGTCCATTGTTAAGATAATAGAGTCCTCCACTCATCTTAGCATTGCCAATCATCTTCCCCGTGCTCAAATCCTTAAAAGTGCAATGAGAATGAAAGAAGTTAGCTTGACAATTTATATCCTTTGTTAATTTAGTAATGGATAACAAATTACATGATAAATTGAGAACATGTAAGACATCTTTTAAGGTTAACACAGGTGACAGAATAACATAACCTTTCCCTGCAATGGCTGAAAGACTGAAAGAGAGCCATCTGCAATTTTAATTTTGTGGTTACCTGCACAAGGACTATAAGAGGAAAACAGGCTCGATTCCCCAGTCATATGATCAGTAACACCAGAATCGATAATCTAAGTATGGTTGAGAGAGACACTAAGTAGAGCAGTATTTGGAAAATTACCTCTCTGAGCTATAGAGCAAGAAGGAGTTTGAGACTCAAGGAGTTTGTACAATTGATCTAATTGTTCCTTGCTGAAAGGAGATGGGCTTGAAGGAGACTGCTTCTCTTGATCAGAGGTACCAACTTGGAGGGCAAGACCTTCATTTCCTCCTTTTTTCTTTCGATTTAGAGGTTTTCTATGGAGCTTCCAACATGTATCACGTGTGTGCCATGAACGTTTGCAATGTTCGCACAATGGTTTCTTGCCATCTCTCTTCCCGTCTTCATTCTTAGTGACTAGGGCAGAGCTTTCAACCTCAACAACAGAAGGTGACTTACCCATCATAACACTTTGTCTCGCCTCTTCTCTTCTAACTTCTGAAAACGCTTCCCGAAGTGATGGTAATGGAATCTTTCCCAATATTCTTCCTCGGACTTCATCAAGCCGTTTATTAAGCTCAACCAAGAACATGAATACTCGGTCGTTCTCCTGTCTCTTAAGAAACAAAACACTGTCCTCACAACACTTCCAATGATCATCATAGCAGAGATCCAATTCTTGACATAGTGTCATCAACTCATTATAATAGGTAGTGACATCTCTATCTCCTTGTTTGGCATGCCACAATCGTGATTTGAGATCGAAAATTTGAGAAAAATTCTGAATATCAGAATATGTTCCTTTGATAGCCTCCCAAACTTCCTTCGCAGTAGGCAAAAACATAAAAGGTTTTCTAATCATTGATTCCATATTACTAAAACCTGTAATTAGGATCAGTTGTGGCAGGTATTTGCACCTCTCCTGTGAGGAAACCATATTTTCCCTTACCATCTAGGATCAACCTTGCGGTTTGGGACCATTCGACATAATTTTTTCCATTAAGTTTTTGGATTTCAACCTTGAGGGCATTAGAAGTTCCCTCATGGCCAAAAAAATTGGAAAAACCGTTGTTAGATAAACCATTCCAACTGCCACTGCCGCGTGGGCTGCCGCCAGTGCCTAATCCAGTGTTGTCGCCTGGACCGCCGCCAGTGCCTAAACCAGTGTCATTGGCTACTTCTGATTTTTCACCCAAACTATAGTCGCCACCGCTACCCATAAAGGCTGCCTTCCACGAGGTATTGTGTGCCATAGCTCAATTGGTTAAAACGAATCAAACCCCAATGGGTTGTGGAAAGCTTTACAGAACCCTAACCAATAGCTCTGATACCATAAAGAAAGTAAAAGGCAAAATACTTTCATATATTATTACTACAGTCCTAAGCTGTTTATATAGAAAATAAAATTACAATAGTAATACTGAGTAATAATGACATAATCAAAATAAAAATAAATAGAATAATATAAAAAAAAAGAGAATCAAATCTGATTTTTCTTGATTCTTCAACATTAATATTCCTCTTTTCATATTTTCTCCCTTTTTAAACAAGTTTCCGGTTCTTTTGCCTGCAAAAGGTACTGTACAAGAGCAGATGCGACAATCGTCTTAACGAGATCATAGAAAGGATATCTGCCGATAAGAATGAGGTATCATTATTTAGCAATACATGTATCCTTTTTAGACCTTTAATGTTAATTAAGTTTTACTGTTAGCTCAATATATTAATTTCAGGTAGAGATTCTAACAAAGAAATATGAAGATAAATATAAGCAAGTTGGAGATTTATCATCCAAGTTGACTGCCGAGGAAGCCACGTTCCGGGACATACAGGTTCAATAAAATATGGCCTTTTCTTCAACTTATAGCATATATAGCATGTATGTTAATTGCTAACATACTTGCTATTTCTTTCATTTTGCATCACTATGTCACATTATTTTATTCTGTGTATAGGAGAAAAAAATTGATTTGTATCAAGGGATTGTCAAGTTGGAACAAGATGTAAATACTGATGACACGGTACAGGTATGTTTGAATATGACCTGGTCTGCACATCCATCTTGAGATTTTTTTCTTCATATCTAATCTAATCATATGCAATTTTCAGGGTCGTGCTGATCACATCCAATCTGTCCTTGATGAACTGGTGAAATCTCTAAATGAACGGTGCAAGATGTATGGATTACGTGCAAAGCCCACAACACTAGTGGAGCTACCCTTTGGTAATTTCAAATTTATAGTTGTTATCATATCTTTTTAAGTGTTATCAAGTCTTTTTCATGTCTATAACTTTATTATATGATATTTGTTGCAAGTGTTGTTGGTATTTAGTTTGAGGAAGTAACCTTCAATCTCCGAACTACTGATTTTAAATCAGCATGAAAACTTTTTGAGTCAGCGCAACTTGATAAAAGTTGCCTGATCAAGTGGCATTTAACACACACGGTCTAATGATTTTATCATGTAACCTTTTAACTATTTTTGTGGCCAGTTCTGTATGTAAAGGCTCTATATAATCTTATATAATTATTATTGCTGCATATCACAATTGTTTTCTCATGCCATTATTTTTTGAAGAATCTATTTAAAACAAAATAGAATAATGTATTGCTATTCACACTAAATTAGCTATATGGTTCTTCGTAATAGGGAATATTGTAATTGTTATCAAATGTTGTATTAATGCTTTGGTTATATGAAAAGATGGGAAACTTGAAACTAGCCGATGATTCTGAGAACAGTGTACTAAACTACACATTTGGTCCAAATAAAATCCTTCTGTTGCATTTGTCTACTTTTATTATAATTAATCTGAGAAAACTGTTCATTGCCTGCAAATTGACTCTTTATTTTTGCTAAATGGATCTGCTTTTTCTTTTCTCTCACATGCCTGGTTCATTGTTGGCATCTTGATTCAGTTATCGCGTTCTCTCATTTTTCATTGTTTTAGTTGTGTCATGCAATTTTTATATTGAATAATGTAATCATTACATATATAATATATATATATATATATATATAAATTTTTTTTCTTGTATTATGTGGCCTCACTCAAATTAATCCTTTAGGCTGGCAACCTGGTATCCAAGAAGGTGCTGCTGACTGGGACGAGGATTGGGATAAGCTTGAAGATAAAGGTATCTGAAATAACACTAATTATATCTGATATTCTATTAATTACTAAAAATAAAATGCAAATGATATGCACACTGTGTGGATTGACTTATCGTTTAATCTTGGGGATTAGTTGATATCTCACACTCATATTGGATGTCTATTAGTATTGTCTGCATTTTCAAACTCAAATTGATATGACATTTGCATTTTTGGTTTTGAGAAGAATATTCTATCATTATTGTTATAATTTAAGCAGCACAATTTATCTTAGAACAAAACTTCTCTGTGAAGATTAAAGTGTGCATTATTTTCTTTTTTTGTTAAGTTTGCTTGGTATATTTTTTATCCTTCCTAGCTGTATTTACCTCTCTTTGTTAGAATTGAAGGTGCATGTAGTCGTGTGCATGTGAGACACAATTTAATGCATTGTCAATTTTCACCTGTCCTCAAGATTAGGGAATAGAATTAACTCTAGAAGAGAAATAGGAAAGAGTCTCATTGAGAAACTAAAAAATGTTTGTTAAGAGGGTTATGGAATGTTATCTTGCCCGTCCCTCCTTGAAAAAATATTCCCAAAAGAGTTTTCACTGAAACCTTCCCTTCCTGTATCTCCAAATACACCCTTGTAACTCGATGGTTGAATCAGAACCCTGATAAGCGCTCTGATACCATAATTGAGCGTGATATACAAAACATTCTTCTATATTTAGGACGAATGGATGACTACAACTGAGATTGTAAATTCTCACTTAATTGATGATGATTGGCGTATACAAATAAGGAAAAATATACTGATGCCCATTTCTTCAGATCAGAGATGATATTGCAACATTGTGGCAAAAGTTGAATTTCAAGGCATGCCTACTCATGAAACCAACATTTTTATTAGCTGAATTAAAATGATAGTAGCAATAGACTAAGCAAACTGATCAAAGTCCAACCACACATACTAAAAAAAAAGCACACACACACTTCATGATATTGGTAACTATATAGTTAATGGATGAGACGATGAAGAATTAGTATCCTCATAGTTGAATATTGTATTGGGTGCTGCATCAGGAGAATCAAAAAGAGCTGGCCGGTCTTATCTTTAAGTATATTAATATTCTCATCTATACTTGCAGATCCTAGTTTTTGTCACTTTCTCTGCTTGCATATTCATCTCTTTTGTTTCTGTAATTCTGTATTTCTTTTACACAATACTTCTTCAGCTGATGAATTATAATTCTTTGTACTATATTATGTATTTATTTTCTCAGCTTAGCTGTTTTTCAAAATGTGAGAGATCGATCATTTGAATTGGTGCAATTGAAGTTATGGATAACTGCAATTATTTTATTTTCTGGTCTGCATCTGTTCTCGTTTGGAGAATGTTGGAAAGATGTAGATAATTTCTTGGTTATTTACTGTACGCTTTCTTCTAGCAGAATTTGCTCTTGTCAAAGAATACACCCTTGATGTGCAAAACACCATAGCACCTCCAAAACAAAAGTTACCAAAGGTTGTGTACACAAAATCTTTGGATGTTGACAGTCCAAAATTTGTAGCTTCACCTAAGAGTGATGATAAGTCAGAAAAACCTCAGACTACAAATGAACAGGGAGTAGGCAACGGATCTGTTTATAATAAAAGTGATGACGGGTCTGCAAAAAGTGCTCCCAATAGTCCATTTGCAAGTAGTACTATCGGAAATCCGCATGGGGACTTTGTTGATTCTGACATTAGAAAGACTGCTGGTGAAGATAGCTCACCCCGTGATCAAGATGCCACGCAAGACACCCAAAGGTATGGTTTTTAAGATCTGCACACTAGTTTTCCAAATCATGGTCAAGTTGCATTTGGTCATAAAATTAGTGGAGGGAATTCTCATATTTTACTGATCATGTATATTCTGTGGCTTTTTTAAGGCTATGGTGATCATAATAATATTATAATTGTTATATTAATATAAATGATAATTATCTGTATTATATTCCTCAGCTTCCTCGCAAGTTTTTCTTTTTGGGCAATTTATCCTTGACATGTTTTTAGAGCCCCTGTGAACAGGATAGGAGTTTGATCCTTTCTGCCCCATTTTTCTCGTCGTATAATGTTAGTTCAAGGTAAAGTGTTCATGTGCATTGTACATTTTTCAACTCAAAGGGCTTTTGCCTTTACATGCACACACATACGTTAGAGACCTGCTAACAGCTTAGGCTTTTAAGAGATTTCTTGATAATTGTCATCTGTAATATATTGTGCATCAAGGGAGAGTCACAATTAAGTTATCACTTCGGTGATTTTGGGCCTTCATTTCCCCTCTTATAAGTCATATAGCTGAATAGTTATCACTTGCGTCTGCACACATACCCCTCCTCACATCTGTGTCCAGACTACCATCCTCCACTTTTGGCTTGGGCAAAAAACTTATTTTTCCAACTTGACAAAAAACCCAAAGTAAAACATGAGGATGCTATCCTCCTCATGTTTGAGTTGAATCAAGCATCTTAGCATCCTCCACATAATCATTCTACCATTCACCGAATATATAATTTTATTTTCATATCTTTACCCATTGGGAGCTTTTAAGACATCTTTGCTTTCTCTCTAGTCTCTACTTAATTGGTAATAAAGGAAAACCAATTGTGGATATGCAAGAACAGGAAATAGAACATAATGAAGACTCGGTAATACCTCACCATTGAAGGATCGAGGAGGGGGGGGATCTGTCGAAAATTTACAATGACAAATATATCATGGAATCCTCAAATGTAAATTTTTTGATTTGATCATATTCACATTCTTATTAAGTTACGTGTTGCTTAGTTGCACTTAGCTTTTGAATACTTGCTTTTGGCCATATTCATCAATGTTTAAACTTTAAATGGTCCTTTGGAATACTTGTATGATTGATTTAACATCAAACCTTCAGGAGGCAGTCTCACGATTTTTGGTGTTGCTGTCTCAACCTGTATTTCACCTCGTCACAACAATGCTAATTGCCATATAGTTCTTACTTACCGAATGTTTGAAAATTTAAATAGCCTGAGTGTTCTATGAATTGGTTATAGTATGTCTTCTAAAACTTTGACGGATTAGAAAAGTGTTAGATTGATGTGACTTTTACAAGCATGTGCATGATATGGAGCTGAGCCCAATTAGTGGAATAAAATTTGGTTGTTGTTGTTATGCATAATAAGGATGTATATTCCCAACTGTGGATTTGAAGATTATTTATTTATTTAATATTTGGTGTTGGTTAGTGTCAGTGTCCACAGATACCAATATACACTTCATTTTGTTTTTTTAAATTATATAGATTTTATGATCTTGAAAAATAACTGTTTGTATATAATCTTGCATATTCAGTGATCATGGTGGTGAGAAGTCTGTGTTCTCTGAAGACAAAGTTTTTGATGAACCTAATTGGGGAACCTTCGACACAAATGATGATATTGATTCAGTTTGGGGATTCAATGCCAGTAGCATCACAAAGGAGGTATGAAAGTTCTCGCCTGTAAAGTATAGTCTCAGCAAAATCCTTTCTTCTTTTGAAGGATGCATCTGTCTAAATTTCTCCCGCCATATTCTAACTTGTCATCACCAGTGGTGGTGGTTTAATTACTGCATTTCTCCTGCTTTACTTTAACTTGATAATGATGTTATTGTAATATTTTGGAAACAATAACCTGATAGTCTAATACACCTATTCGTACCAATAGTATAGGAAATGTCGCAAAACTAGTACCATTACTCAACATACCTTTCCTCAAATTCAAGATCACTAAGCTTTCAGCTTGTTACAATTTTTTTTGTCAAAAAAAAAAGCTTGTTACAAATAAACCCACACAACAAATAAAAACAATTTAAAAACACAATAACTCTAAGATTACGAAACATAATATTTTAATAGGCTTCCCAAAAAAGGGTTCTCAAATAAAATTTGCAAAAAGGAGCACCACTAGAGACAACATTGTGTTAGATGATGCTTACTAGGAATAGGTCACCATTCAGAACAGTCAACACCGTGGTTGTTTAACTATCGTGTTGATTAATACATTCATGGAGTTTACGGTCTAGTTATCAAAGTTTAGTTAACTCACATACAATGTTGTTTGTATAAACTTGGGTAGATTCACATTATCACATAGACTCGCGGGTTTGAGGACTGTTGAACAAGTCTACATCATAAGGATTATTTTTCCCAAAATGCCTAAACGGAAAGTGGTGGTGTTTTTTATTTATTTTTTAAATTCAAAATGCAACAACTAAATGATAAGGATCTGTAATGCACAAAATGTTAACCTCACAGTGATAGAACTCAACTCCACATATGCACCTAATATCCCAACATGAGCTCATCTGTAACGGAGGTGATGATGGTGTATTGAGTCTCAACCCCATAGCTACCAGAGGGACAGCACAAAGTCACAACCAGAAAACACGAAAAACCTGTCATTGCAAGTTAGCAATGAACTCGGCAGGCCAATGAGGTGAATGTACCCAACTTTGATGAGCTGAAAGCTAGCTTTGTCGAGCTGAATCCAGCCCCAATGAGGGAAACAGTCCCACAATCCTTCATTTTTGTATCATGTAAACTCAATTTCCGAGACAACGGAGATTTCGCGAGTTTATATGAACTCTTGAGTTTGACAACCTTGGTCAACACAGCAATACAAAACACTCTTTCAGAAGTATGCATATTGGGATAAAGATATCATTGTTGCAAAATATACACAGCAAGGCTCAGCTAAACTAAACTTCTCCTAATAAACATTATTGTGATGTGAAGCTTGGAATTGAAATAGTTTCCCCAAAATTTGAGTTCTGGATTTACAAAAACCTTGATCATATTTCATTACCTAGTTGTTTCCACAGTTTAACTTTACAATTTATAAATTCCTTCTCTTGAATCATCAACTAGGACTATATCACCAGTAGAGAATATTCATTGTGGGATTGGCTTGTGGCCTTTAGTGCAAATCTGTTTATATATTACTATTACATCTCCAATAGTTGGCACTATTCAGCAACTAAGATAAAAAGGTGGGCTCAAAATTGACCCTGATGCAAACCTATTATTATAGGTAAATATTTTGTGGATACCTTCATTAGTATAAACACTATCTTCTTCCCTTTTCTACATCTCCTTTGTAGTTTTTTTTTATATCATATGCAATATGTACTTAATCACTGGAGCCCTTCTGACTTCATGTGACACCCTATACTAGGCTTTTTTTGGATAGGTGAAGATGGTGCAGGTCTTTGCTTCCTTTTGTAAATTACAATGTAGCCCAGCAATAGATATGTAGCTTACTAACTTCTGTATGGCTATGGATAATATGACTTGGAAGGTTCAGGAGATCTCATAGTTACACTATACCTATGACTGATACAAATTCATGGTTTTTTGGTTATTAGGAATTTATAGTTTTTATAAGATTTTATGATTGTGTCTTAGTATCAAAGGGTGAGATGTCATTCTTTTATACTCTTAGCAGTATACTGATTGCTTTTAGACATTTTTTTTACTTTTTACAGGAGAGAGATCTTGATGGAGCTGGAGACAATTATTTCTTTAGTTCTGGGGACCTGGGCCTCAACCCCATTAAAACAGCTTCACCACAGGCTGGTGATCTTTTCCAGAAGACCGGTGGATTCAGTTTTGATGATTCTGTTCCAAGCACCCCACTTTTCAGTTCAAGCACCTCCCCACAAAGGCCCAAAGACTGGTTGGAAAACGCTTTTGACTTCTCAAGATTTGATTCGTTTGGCACACATGACAGTGTATCTTTACCTGCTCGGGAAACGTCAAGATTTGATTCATTTGGCACACATGATAGTGCTCGGGAAGCACCAGTACGATTTGATTCTGTCCGCAGCAGTGTGGATTTTGATCATGGTTTTCCTGCTTTTGATGACTCGGATCCCTTTGGCTCTGGTCCTTTTAGGACTTCATCAGAAAGTGAAACTCCTAGAAGAGGATCTGATAATTGGAGTGCTTTTTAGTTTTGCCATTCAACCATACATACATGTGTTATTTCTGACTTCAGGCCTTAGGAGATTTGCCTTTGATGAAGCGAGTTGTTCATCTTTCTCTTTGGAACCTCTTATCTGTAATGTATTCTTTGTATTTAATCCTGTGTATTCCTTATCCCCCAGTTTTTCTTTGGGTTGGGGCATGGGTTGTGTCAAACCCAGCAATCCCACTTGTTTGCTTAAATTGGAAGTAAAGGTCTGTTCATATTTTTGGCTTGTTGGGTGATAGTTTTTCCAGAGTCCCGTTGAAAAGATCTCCACCTGAAGGGGTTGTGGTATTGATGACTATTTGATTTTAGTTTTGTTTAAAACTTAACAAGCGGAACTTTATTATATTTCTTAGTGAATTATAACTTGAACTTAATTTGTTTAACATAACTTCTTCTCAACAAGGGTTGGGTGTTTTGGGAGATTTATTTTTTGTATAATATTGTCATATTATTTCATGAGTATGAGATTTAAATTTCATTAAGTGAGGTGATTATATTATATTACATTGAAATTGTATAGAAATTAAAATCTATTTGGATAAGTGTATTTAAATTGAAATGCAATTGCTAATATGCGAAAATAAATATTACAACAACTATTGAGAAAGTTTGGATTGGTTTACAATTGATTTCACACTTTTAAAAAATGTTCTTGTCCCTTATGAGGAGAATATCCACTAGTCCTCTCTTTCTTGGTGTAACATAGGAGATTTGACTAATGAAGAGAGTAGCCGTCCGGTCTAGAAAGTCAATTGTATTTGGTATGTGATGCGATGCATTTCGTCTTTTTTTTTTGTTTCCATCTTCTTTGCACCACTCGAGTTTATCGTTTCTTCTTCAATAGCTTTCTTTAGCAAGTTTTATTCCCAATTTTCCCTCCCTTAGTATATTGGATGCAAATAAAATTGATTAGAACTTCATTTAATTTAGAAAAGAAAAAAACTATCTCGGAAACAATTCGTGTGTAACTTCATTATCCGCATGAGTCTAATATCTTAGTTTAAATAAATAATACACTTGTACATTATTTTGAATGAGATCCATAATTCCATATCATAGACAAAAAATAAAAACTCAACACAGTTGGTGTTCCGATAACAAATTTTCTCGATAAACTACCATGAGGGGACTAAAGTTGCCAAAGATATCGAAAACAAAAAATAATTCCATATTCAGCGAAAAAACACCTATTTTGAATTGGATGCAAGTATGGAAAAAAAACTTCAAAAACTTAAACACCATAATCAATGCAAATAATAATTTAAAATTTAAATTATTAGAAAAACAAATATGTTATTTTTTATAAAAAGAAAATGCTATTTTTTTTTTGTAAAAAACAAATTTTATTCATCTATGTATTTGTAATTAGCCAACAAAAAAAAACCTTATTTCAATTTGATAATTAATAGACTTGTATCTTTGTGTTGTATTTAGTTGATGAGTAATTCTTGTATGGTCACAACCATAAATTTAAATAATTTAGACACATTTGTATGATAACTTGTACGAGTTCAATCTTCATTATACCAGGACGGTTTCAAGTTACCTTACTCTACTGCAGGTTTGGTGTATGACCATTTTCCTACGTTCGTGTATCGATTGCTGTAAGAGATTTAATGGATATGTTGAGCGGTTGCATCAATCCATTAGATGGAAGTCGAAGAGGGATATATGGCTTGTACTTCCATTTACACGAGCGCTTGATGAATTAATTGTAGATGAGGTTTGCTAGACTTCTTATGATACACGAAGAGAGACACGGTAATTTCATGATGCATCTTTGTATAAGGGTGGATCAGGTGTGGTCCGAAGAAACATGTACATCTTTAGATTATTCCTTCATCAGGTGAGGTCCGAAAAAACATGTACATCTTTAGATTATTCATTCATCAATGAGGAAGATTGTTGGTCATGCAACCACTCTAGAGGAGATAGAAATTATGTTCGCACAATATGTTGTTCATTTGGTTGATCTTGGTACATATGTCATTAACCCAACAAACTATGTTGATGGATATATAAAGTGATTTCATATGATATTATTGAATATTATTGAACGTATTTGAATTTTTTTCTTAAAAACAATTCGAATGGGGTTAAATTTCGAATTCATTTTTCAAAATTGAATCGAACTGTATTTATAAATTCTAATACATTTTTTTTTTATTAGTATAAGATATTGTATTCATATATATTTTAAGTTTTTTATTAATTTTCTTTACTATTTCACATCACATATTTTAAATATAATTGATCTATGTTATTTTGTAATGTAAATTTTTAATATATTTTATGTTATTTTACTTCAAATTTATTAATTTAACATAACTTTATAAATTGGTATTAAAATAATTTTTTTTATAATCGTAAGTTGAATCAAAGAAAAATTCGATTTAATTTAAACACATTAATTTAGATTGGATTAGATGATTTTTTTGTTTGTTTTTTTAAAAGGTGTCATATAATTCGAATCTAAGATTTCAATGTTTGAAGTAGATGATTTATTTGTTTCATACAATCTCAGTTATTTGGTGGTTTGAACAAAAATATGTGTCGACCTCTCTTTGTATTGAATAAAACGGATGTTAAAGAAGAGGGTGGAGCGAGCCCAATAACCGAAAGCCAAAAATAGAAGATCGAATGTGGAAGGGAAGAGAGAAAGAATTGACTAAGAAAGAAAGGCGCGTGATTGATAGATATATTTAATTGACAATTCTATTTTTTGTATTTATATATATTGAAGAGAGAGAGAGAGAGAAGTGTGTGTAGCTGGTCAGCACTGACTTCCGATGTTTCTCGGTAGTAACCACAAATACAAATAATAATAATAATAATAATGATAATAATAATAATAATAATAATAACAAAGAAACCAATTTCTATTTCCATCCTAAAATTAACAAATAAATTACGTAAATGATTTTTATTAACATTATTTCACCGAAGCTAACTTTGTGGAGATCTGTTGGAGAAGAAAGCAAGTAACCTCTCCTCCTTCTCCTTCTCCTTCCTCCATTCTTTTGCTTCTTTCTGTCTGGTAAGCTGTAATTATTGAATTTATTTATATATAATATGGTATGATAGGTTGTATGATTAGATGAGATGAGGTTTCATTTGGATTGACTATGTTTGATTTGTTTATATAGCTGATAGCATAATATAGCAAGCAAGAGGAAAGGAAAAGTGATCGATGAAAAGATATATAATAATAATAATTAGATAATAATAATTGTTTGATGGGCAATACATGCCGTGGATCTTTGAAAGGAAAATATATTGAGGGCATAAGTCAGCCCCACACCGAATCAGAGAATTCCAAACGCAGCAACACTTGTTGTGATCCCCCAGACTCATACCACCAAATCAAAAAACATTCCAACTCCAATTCTCCTCCATCATCACATAATAATCACCATCCCTCCTCCAACTTCAAAAAAGACTCCATCATCATGCGCCGAGGCCCCGATAACCAGTCTTATTATGTCTTGGGTCATAGGACTCCCAACATTCGTGATCTCTACACTCTTGGCCGTAAACTTGGACAGGGTCAATTTGGTACCACTTATTTATGCACTGACAATTCCACCTCCATTGAATATGCTTGCAAATCCATCTCCAAGAGGAAGCTCATTTCCAAGGAGGACATCGAGGATGTTAGGAGGGAAATTCAAATTATGCATCATTTGGCTGGTCACAAAAACATTGTCACCATCAAGGGTGCCTATGAGGATCCTCTCTATGTCCATATTGTTATGGAGCTTTGTTCTGGTGGTGAGTTGTTTGATCGCATCATCCAGAGGGGCCACTATACCGAGAGGAAGGCTGCTGACTTGACCAAAACTATTGTTGGTGTTGTTGAAGCCTGCCATTCCCTTGGTGTTATGCACAGAGATCTCAAGCCTGAAAACTTTTTGTTGGTCAACAAAGACGATGATTTCTCTCTTAAAGCTATTGACTTTGGCCTCTCTGTTTTCTTTAAACCAGGTATTCTCTTTTTGTAATGCTTATACTCTTTGAAACAACCAACTTTACTTTTATTAGCACATTTGTATTGTAGGCCATAAATGCACACTTTTTTTATCTTTAATTTAATGCTTCCAAATTTGACAGATTTGTACTAGTAGTATTAAATAGAGAAGTACATTACACCATTCCATACTAATTTGTGTGTTTATATCTTCATTCAATCCTCCCTTTTTCAGGTCAAGTTTTCACCGATGTAGTTGGCAGCCCATACTATGTTGCTCCCGAGGTTCTTCTCAAGCATTATGGGCCTGAAGCAGATGTTTGGACCGCCGGTGTCATACTTTATATATTGCTCAGTGGCGTACCACCGTTTTGGGCAGGTATATATCACTGCTAACACTCTTTTGGTCTTTTGCCCTCCATCTGCAGCATTACTGAAAGTTTTGTCGTTTTTGATCTCAGAGACCCAGCAGGGTATATTTGATGCTGTATTGAAGGGACATATAGATTTTGACTCAGATCCATGGCCTCTAATATCTGATAGCGGAAAAGATCTGATTAGAAAGATGCTGTGTTCTCAGCCTTCAGATCGGTTGACTGCTCATCAAGTCTTATGTATGTTTTTCCTTTTTTATACTACACTTTCTATATAAAGAAGGACCATCCCTATATGAACAAAAGATGCTGTTTCCTTTTGGATTGGTCACTATTATGGCTATTTAGTAGGTCTTATTATACTTTTAACAGTTAGACTTAGCATTAGAGGGTGGCTTTTCATGTACTGTTCAAACTTCCAAATTTATCTTCAGAGTAGATGCAATAGTTGAATAAAGTCCCACCGACATTCCCTCATCTATGGCAGACTCACCTAGGAAGAACTGTGCCTCTTTTCTAAACTATTAAAATAGTAGATACATGACAGTTGATGTTTCCTCAAGAAAATCCAGTTTTTAATGAGCTTAATAATTTTGTCAGCTTTATAAAATGGAGGAGTGGATAAAATTTTGCAAATATTCACAATATCGTGTTTCAGTGTGATTGTGTGCATTATTATACATATTGTAATCTATTTTGTAGGTCAAAGGACATAACTTGTTTTGTTTGTTTAGGTCATCCTTGGATATGTGAAAATGGAGTTGCCCCTGACAGATCATTGGACCCTGCTGTTCTTTCTCGTCTCAAACAGTTTTCTGCAATGAATAAGCTAAAGAAGATGGCATTACGGGTAAATAAAGCTAATTGATGCATGAATATTAATTTATGTATGAATGTGAATCATACATTGTTATGAAAAAGATGATGCATTTTCGTACATAATATATGAAGTGCCATTGTTGCCTTTTGTGGCATTATACTATCATGCACTTCTTGATTTCCAAATTAAGTAACCTTATTGGGCTTCTGCACTTGCTCTCCACTTTCAATTGTATTTAATGTGTTATGTTTTGGTTTGATTGAAACTAAGTAACTTAGTTGTTTGCACTCACTCTTCACTTTCAAGTGGATTTAGTATGTTATCTATTATATTTTTGTTTGATTGAGACTAAGTAACTATAGTTATAGCTGTTTGTAATCGTTGCTTGTTATGCTATTTTCTTAGGTAATTGCCGAAAGTCTATCTGAAGAGGAAATTGCTGGTTTGAGGGAAATGTTCCAGACTATGGATACTGATAACAGTGGTGCAATCACTTTTGATGAACTCAAAGCTGGTCTAAGAAGATATGGGTCTACCCTTAAGGATACAGAAATTCGCGATCTTATGGAAGCGGTAGGGTGTTAGTGACTTAGTTCTGTTAAAAATATATACTTTTCTCTGTATTTTGTGTATGTACTCCCATAGTCCCATTCTTTTTATTCTTTGTTGAAAGAATATTTTAATTTTCTTAAATGTAATCTTTTAATTTTGTTATATATAATGTTACGTAGCTAACAAGGTTCTGTGCTTGCTGGTAACTTGTCATTTTGACAGTGGAGTTGACATTGGACATTAGTGAAACGTGTCTAAATGTGATATTACTATAGAAAACCAGGGACTAATCAGTCATCCTTTACATTGACTCAATTTTTCTTTCTGGATTGCAACTCCAATTCTTGTCAAATAATCTCTTATTGTCTTCCATTCAGCTGAAACGTTTGAGCTTTTTCAGGCTGATGTAGACAACAGCGGAACTATAGATTACGGGGAGTTTATTGCTGCAACAGTTCATCTCAACAAACTGGAGCGTGAGGAACATCTTATTGCAGCATTCCAATATTTTGATAAGGATGGAAGTGGTTATATTACAGTTGATGAGCTTCAACAAGCTTGTGCAGAACATAACATGACTGATGTTTTTCTTGAAGATATTATCAGGGAAGTTGATCAAGATAATGTAAGTCATTTACACCTGTGCCATACATTGATATAGGAAATCCCAGTATACTGTTAGATGACCTTACAATTTATATACACACACACACATATACTCTTGAAAAGACTGAGCTTTTATTTTCACATTTCTCTACTCGATTAACCTTGTATTGGCTTTTTATTTTTAATCTAACTTCAATGTTTTGCGGAGAAAGTATGCATGTGTGCTGTAAGCAATATTAATTTGGCTTTATCCTACAATTACTAGAGTTTCACTTTCAAAGTTTTTATCTTATAAGAATTTGTTATCTAACCTCTCAATACAGCAAAAAGCTTAAATATTACATTTAATTTGGTTTTGTAGCAATTAAAATAATAATATATTTTGATTTTTTTTGCATACCAAGGGAAGCATCTTTCTGAAATGAATGTGCAGTATCCTAGATAAATTGTAACAATCACCATAAAAACTATATTTATTTCGTGAAATACTTAGTTTATATTCAAAACATGAAGGATATATTAGTTGTTTATGATATGTTGTGAAAGTCAAAGAGATGGTAAAATGCTTTGATGGTAACTAGTTCTGATTATTATTATTGCCATAATCGCTTAGCTTTTATTATTGAATGACCTTGCAAATATAACTTTCTAGGTATGCTAATTAAAGTAACAATTGACATCATATTGTACCCTTACCCCTCCAAAAAGTTGTTGTACAGATTTGTTATATTAATTACTACAGGAGTGACTAACCTCAAACTGAGATGTAAATTAGGGCAATTTCATGAGATTTTATAATGCCAATTTTGTTCTTTGCTTTAGTAGCAATTTGGTGCTTAACGGAATACATGGTAGTGTGTTTTTCACACATGGCCGTGTGTATAAGACACAGAAACAGCTTGAAACTGTAACAAATAACTATGTAGTCATACTAATTGATTATCATAATAATTTCATTTTATGAAAACTATCAGTTCTAATGAGAAATGGAATGCTAGCAACATAATCTTTTCAACACACTCTCTCTTTTCAATTTCACGTGGATTCCACTAGATAACCTAGAACCACTCTCTCTTTTGTGATCTATATAAGTGAGACCCCCGTGAAATTATTCAAGAATAGATAATGCATTGAAAACTATGTGCCAAAGAGTATACCGCGAACAATTATTATTCTTCTATTACTGATCAAAAGTACTTGTGGTAACATCAAGTTCACCGTACTTTTAGACATCCGACTAGATATGAATGTTAAGTAACCGCCTATAGCAAGGAAGGGAATAGCAGCTGGGAATAAGAGGTTGTTGAGAGCAGTATGTAAGAGAATTGTCCTCCACGCATGGCGAAGGTGCATTCTAACAACCTGCACACGTGCCTGGCAGGTAAAGGCAAGAGACAGATTTGGGTAGTGAGAACAGGGTGAAAAGAGAACAGAGGAAATGGTAGGAAAATTGTGAGCGAGGTTAGGGAAGGGGGGTAGCAACCCCCTCAATTGCTTACAGTGTGTCTGCATTTTTTTCTGTTTCCCGAGAGTTTTAGGGGCCGATACTCTGAAAATATTTCCTGAAGTGAACAATTGTCTAAGCAAACGGCCTCATTCTTGTATGAATTCCCATCTGAATTTTAAGTAACCAATAATCAATTCTCATATGAGAGTGATATCTTGATATCAGAAGTGGATAAGGGATTTTTAGCTGTTTTCCTTCAACAATAGTGCTCTTCTTCAGGTTCCTAGGGACAATAGGGTTGGTCAATATGACGTATGTAATATGCACTATGCAGTTAGGACCTATGTTTTGATCTATCCATTAAATTTTTATGACTGAAGGTGTATTTGTGAAAAGCAATTAATTGAGCAAAACAATATCATGCCTTAGATAAACTAAAAATATCAAATCCCCGAATTCTAATGATTTGACAAGTATGTTTATTTTTTGCATATCAATATTTAATTAAATTAAGTTCCTTCACCCTCTTGTGCAATTATGCTTCATGGTTTTGTTTATATCTTTTGTTTCAGGATGGAAGGATTGATTATGGTGAATTTGCTGCTATGATGCAAAAAGGAAATGTTGGAATTGGTAGGAGGACTATGCGTAACAGTCTAAATTTGAGCATGAGGGACGCGCCAAGTGCTCATTAGCTTTTAATAGTGCTCATTATGTGCAGGTACTTTTTTGGCTTTTGACAAAAAAAAAAAAGAACTTTTCCCAGTATAATGTATTGTGTCTGCTGTGTATATAATCAATAGATGTTAGTCATTCAGAAGTTAAATAACGTGCCTAGTCTCTGATACATTCTTTTAAGAAGTGAATCAATTATGCAGTAGATCATATCTTAATGGCTGGAATAAACATATAGGCAATAGATCTTAGTCACTCGGAAGTTACTATGAAGTTCTGAGTTGTATCTTCTTATTTATTAGCAGATACTTCTTAATTGACACTGAAGTTCTTAATGCCTTGGATTTTTTGTATCTGCTTATTTATTAGCAGATACTTCTTTTACTTGGTTTTTTCTTCTGATTAAGGCCCATCAAAATCTATTAAAAAGAATGAGTCATTATTGGATTCATGCACCTAAAATAGAATGTAAGAACAATTTGGTAGTACAATTAGCTCAAAGAACATCAGTGTCATTTATGGAATTGGAAACAGTGGGTTTAGATGATGGTCCAAAGAGTGCTGCTAAAGGTTGACAATGTTGTCCCATGACAAATATAGACATACCAATCTTTTCCATGATTCTTCACTTACTAACTGCTTGACTGCATATTTTTATTTAAGAGGTGCTTGTATAAATGAAACTATTGGTACAAGTTATCACTCATCGATTTTTATGGAGAGATGAAAAAATTAATCATCATTTTTCTCTGGAAGTTGCTTTGTGTAAAAATTAATCTTCTATACTCTTGCTTTATGGAGAGATGAAACCTGAGACTCTTTCCATGTTTCATATCTAATTGTGCACGGTGTTACCGTGTTAGACATGCTTTATTTCTTAATTTGTGAATGACATAATTATTTTCTATTAAATACAAGTAGTGCTGAGATGTGAGGTGTGCAAATGTTCTTAATTGTAAAAAATGTCCCAAGCATTTCCAATTTTATTTCACCGTAGAAGCTACAATATGTAACTTCATAGTTGTCGTGCTTTGTATGCTTCATAACGTGGATCAAAACAGTTACATAGTGAATAAAAGCTCTTCCAATCATAAATTTTGGTTCTGCTTCTCATGGAAGTTATAGAATCATTTTTTGTTGTTGAATGATAACTCCAAATGTAATCTACAATATGTATGAGCCGTTGACTATGTGTTACTCTTCAGATGTTGCATGGCCCGTCCTGTATTATGAACCCGACATGCAATTTTTGCAGGTTGTATACAGCAAAGCCAGAGAGGGAAAAATAAAGCATAAATTTTTACCAAAAGTTGTTTCTTATCCTGCTGCTGCTGACGGATCCTATCGCATGAAGAAAACTCGAGATTGTGGATGCTCTTGCACGAGCACTCTTCAAGTGTTACATTTGTGTGTTGTATGACTGCAAAATTTGTTTGAGTGTGTAAACTAAGTGTTGCAGCTATTTTGAGTTGGTCTGTTATATTTTGGTGCTTTCTTGTTAGGGGCATTCTGTTTATAGTTGAAGTAGAAGGATTTTGATCATTCAGGTTCTGATTTTTACGCATGTAAAGTTTCACGACGCAATGCATGATAATGTATTGTCTGAACTGAGAAGCGTATTTGGATTATGTAGGAGGAGCACATGAAATGGAAACATTTTATATCCCTGTGGTTTTTTTTGTTTGTATGAATTTAATACTTCTAATAATAGTGATATTTCCTTTTAAAAACTTATAGTAATATTTTTTAATTAATAAACATAAAATAAGTAATTATGTACCAGAATAATAATATTAATAAATAACAAATATAAAAGTGGCAGATCTATAACCCGAGTTCTATAAATGGACGTCGTTATGTAAGAACAGAGGCGCACCTAAGAGGGGAGGTGAATTAGGTGTTTAAAAAACTTTTCTGGTTTTTAGAATTTTGTGAGTTATTTTACTGGTTGTGTTAAGTGTATGAAAGCTTTATAAATGACTGAAAGTAAAACACACAGAAATTTATCTTGATTCCCCTTACAACTAAGGGTACATCCAGTCTTCTTGCACACCACAAGAGATTTTCCACTATTTGTTAGAATAAGTTACAAGTCTAACACTAAGACTTCAGTTACAAATTCTTAACACTTTGCCTAAGATAGCACACCACTATCTTAGTTTACAACACTTGAAGAATCTACACTAAGTTCTTCAAATAATACAATAATTTCAAATGATTTTATGACTACGTTCTTTATTAAGAACAAGAATATAACACTAAGTATAATGATACTAATCAAGCACACTTCCAAGTACAACTGAGAACCTTTCTTCATGATATGAAATTGAAAAGCATGTACTTGAAAATATGAAAATGAAGCTTTAAAAGTTTTTGATATTTCAGAAAATAGTTTTAAAATTGGTAGGTAGATGTAATCAGTAAAAACTGAAGCTATGAGGTATTTATACTCCATAGACAACACTTCAGATCAGTGGCAATTGTTCCCATAAGTTTTGATGAACTTATGCAATGATCCAGAACTGAAAAATTGCATTGTTTCGAAGTTGTATTCGAATACAGCCTTAGTGTATTCGAATACACTTCTGTAACGTTCAGTTTTTATTCAAAATTTGAACTTCGTATTCGAATACGATACATCGTAGTCAAATACAAGTATATGATTTTTGCCACTGACTTGACATCTGACTTGACATCGTAGTCGAATACAAAAGTTCAATTTTAACTACTGACTTGACATCTTTATTCGGCTACGACACTCTGTATTTGAATATAGATCTTCAGTTTTAGCTACTGACTTGCTATCTGTATTCGGCTACGACACTCCGTATTCGAATACAGATCTTCAGTTTTAGTTACTGACTTGCTATCTGTATTCGGCTACGATATTCGTATTCGAATTCAGATCTTCACTTTTTGCTACTGACTTACTGTTTGTATTCGACTACGAGAAGCTATAGTCGAATACATATTTATTTTTGTCAAAAACCTTATTTTTAAATATTTGTTTATGCATTTAAATACTTTAGAAAATACTTTTAATGCATATGCTAAATATAGAAGGTTCTCATAATATTGTATTTGAAATGTAATTTGAATTATTATCAAGTACCTTAAGGCCTAAGTTACCTAATATGATTTGAAAGATGATTTTTCTTTGAGTTTGCTTTTTGATCATTCTACATAGTCTTTTTGTCTTCCTAAAAATAGTCTTTTTGTCTTCCTAAAAAATGTAGATCTTATTCTTTTTCACTTTATACCCAAAACTACATTAACAGATAATAAAGTGAAAAAAATCAAGAATCGCTATTGTTATTCAGTACATTTGCTATGCATGTCTATTTTTATACCTAAACCTAATTACATTCTATTAAAAGATATACAAATTTCGACAAATTTCGAAAAACTATTATTTTTAATTGTACACGTTCAATTAGTATTTATTTATTTATTACTGTTCTAGACCGAATTTAGATTTGAATGGTCAAATCCAACACTGTAACGGGCCAATTTCGAACTAACCAAATTCAAAACACAAGAGTATAGAAGATTTTTAAATTAGAGCATCTAACAACTTAATAGATAGAATTCGAAGTGGATGACTAATATAGTTCACCTATACCATCATTTCCTGCCACACGATGGCAATCATACCATGTGCAAAAATCACCTTACATCAATAAGTAGGGGTGCAATATGATGGTTTTGTTTGTTTCGAGTCGATATTTTAAAAATATATGTTAAAAAATTTAAAATAAATTAACTTTTATTCAAATAATGTAGACTTTTTATACAATTAAAATAAGCACATAACCTACAATAAAAAATATATATATAATTATAAAAAAATTACATGAATGCAACATCTTTTTTTAAGATAAATATACAAATATAGTGTGAAATAAAACATATAATAATAAATATAATATTTTGGTTTGAGTTTTGGGTGATGGGTTTTGAATTATGAAAAACCGATACCCAACCAAATATAATTGGTTTGGTTTGGTTTGGATCACTGAGTCATTGATTTAGTTCTTACACCATTATCAATAAGGACATGCTTTTGGAATCATATGGTGATTCTACAACCATGATTCCCCTTTTTCTGTAACGGATAATTCTAAAAACCCTTAAAATGTCATGAAAAAGACACCTGGTGGAAAAAAAAAAGGTGCACTAGTTTTTAACCCTAAATACCTTCTTCTGTTAGATATAAATTAACTTGATCGTCTGAAAGTTTGCAAGTACACTCCTCAACAATGAACTATAATCGCTTTTGCCACCAACAAAACTCCATTGTTCATCACTAAACCAAGATTTAAGGCTCACTCTAGATCTATGTACTATCATTTTGTTAAATATAAAAATAAATATAAATTATTTAGTTTACTTTTTAATTTTTAAATCTAATTATTGCAGTAACTTTTAAAAAAAAATGTTTGGTGTACACCCAAATTTGGTTCTAGATATTGTTGAGAAAAAATCTCTTTTAATGATAACAAAATTATCTTAAGATTATGATTACACTAATGCGTGCATTTAAGTTTTGTACTAAGAGAGGAACAGGATCCAAAGATCGCAACCTCCTGTCCAGAAGATTGAATGAATGCTTGAAACAAAGCTGTTAAATCCATAAAGAAAATCTGAAGTTAAAACACCAGAAGCAGAACATCTGGAAAACACCAGAAGCAGAACATCTGGAAAACACCAGAAGCAGAACATCTGGAAAACACCAGAAGCAAAACATCTGGAACAGAAAACCAGAAGCTGAAGCAGAAAACCTGAGAGGTGAAAATATCAGATAATGCATTCAGAAAATACCAGATAATGCATTCAGAAGATACCAGAGGATGCATCCTGAAATCACCAGAGGATATCTTTGCTGGCCCATATAAGAAGGAAACAAAGTCAGAAGGAGACATGGACCATACCAGAAGGAAGCCTGCCAGAGGAAGACTGGATCCAAACCAGAAGATATCATAAGTCAGACTTATTCAACAAGTTCTTCTGACCAGAAGATGGCTTGACAGTGAAGTGAAAAAAAAAGTCCTGGATTAATCAGAAGATAAGCTAAAAGGTCCAGACTGAAATATCCTTTGTCTAGAACTAATCCAGACCCAGTGCAGAGTTGGCCAAGATCAGAAGATCAGACTATGGCCCAATGTTGGTCGAAATCAGAAGGTCAGAATAAATGGCCTAGTGTTGGTCGAAACCAGAAGGACAGAATAAATGGTCCAGTGTTGGCCGAGATTAGAGAATCTCAGCAGACCAGTTTGCTAGTCCAGATTGGCCAATATCAGAAGATGAACTTCACATGAAATACACCAGAAAATGAATACCAGAAATTCAGAAGACAAACTTCACATGATAATCATCAGAAGATGATTTCCATAAAATACACACCAGAAGATAAATATCAGAAGATAAACTCTGGAAGGAAAAACATCAGAAGTCAGATACTATAAGGTGAACTTCAGACACCAAAAGGAAATTACCAGAGGATAATTTCCAGCTGCTCATTCATCCTCTCACATTAAGAACAAGTGACAGTTCTAGTGTATCAAAAGCTGCATCATCCATGACCAGAGAAGGGTCATGACTTGGAACTAGAAAAGAGCACGACCAGTTGTTAAAAACATATGGAATGATCTATCCTCCTAGAAAGCCAAGTAAAGAAGTAACCTCCCATGTGCCAGGTTGTAAAAGGACAGAATGGCAAGGCTGTAAATCTGCAACAACAGTGAGGTTCATTACATCTTGAAAAAACGGTCAGAAAGGAACATTTTTTTGAAGAGAAAGTCTCCTTCTCCCTATAAAAGGAAGGCTGCTCTTCTTCAGCAAACACACAGAACTACACAAGCAAAAACAGAAAAATATCAGAGGCTATCAAGAGCATTATCAATCTCCTTTTAAGCTTTCTATAATCTTACACTAGATCATTGTTTAATCTTTGTAGAAAGTAAATCCTATCAAACTACTTCATATCATCTTTAGAACTTCAAGTGAGAAACACTTGAAGAGAAATCAGAAGGAAAGAATTGTAAGCTTGGTGAAGCTAAAGAATACACAGTTTGTAATCAACCTCAGTGAGAGGCTGATAGCTTTTGATACTTAGTGAAAACTCACAAGAGTGTGAGGACTGGACGTAGCCATCTTTGGGTGAACTAGTATAAAAGTTCGTGTGTCATTATTCTCTCTCTCTCAACTTTCAACATCTAAAAATCATCCTCTAAAGGAGGACAATAGTAAACAAATTTTAAAAACCTTGAATATCTCTATTCAACCCCCCTTCTAGTGATATTCTAGCCACTTCAATTGGCATAAGAGCATGGTTCTCTAAAACTACACCTAACAGTGTAAGAGAAAAAGATCCAAAAAGAAAATATGTCAAAAGCTAAGTATATCCCAGAAGGAGGATCATCCAGCAAACCTCCCTACTTTGATGGAACTGACTACTATCACTGGAAAGGCAAGATGAGATTGTTTCTCATATCTCAAGATAAAAACATGTGGCCAATGGTAGAAAAGGAAATCATGTCATCAGAATCAACAGTGCAGATCCAACCTCTGACGAAAAACCTCAAAAACAATGGACAGCTGAAGAAAATGCCAAGGTACTTCTAAACTCTAAAGCTCGTTTATTTCTAACGTGTGCTTTGAGCAGGGAAGAGTATGATAGAGTTGAAGAATGCCAAAGTGCTAAGGAACTATGGGACACCTTGAAGATCCATCATGAAGGTTCAAGTCATGTTAAAGAAGCCATAATTGACATGGGAGTAAGAGAGTTCGAGTTGTTTGAAATGAAGGAGGAAGAAACAATTGATGAAATGTTCTCAAGACTGACAATCATCCTCAACAACTTAAGGTCTCTGGGAAAAGAATACTCTGTCCAAGAGAGAATAAGAAAAATATTAAGAAGTTTACCAAAGGAATGGAGACCCATGGTGACTGCCATCACAGAAGCAAGAAATTTAGCCACCATGAGGTTAGAAGATCTGGTTGGAACTCTTAGAGCTCATGAACCTCTATTGCTTGCTGATAAACCAAGCAAAAAGGGAAAAATGATTGCATTAAAATCCAGTCAAACTGAAAGTCCATCCACCAAAATCTCTGAAAATATCTCAAAAAGGGATAACTCAGAATATCCTCTTTCTGAAGAAGAGGATGAACTGGCTCTACTTTCCAGAAGAACCCAAAGAATAATCAACAGAAGAGGACAAGACAAAAGATCCTCTCAGAAAGAAAAGATTGAGAAAAGCCAAATAATTTGTTATGGATGCAATAAAATGGGACACTACAAAACTGAGTGTCCTCTAAACAAAAGAAACATAAGAAGAATTCAGAACATGAATAAATCTATTATGGCAACTTGGGATGACAGTGATGAATCATCCTCCGAGCAAGAAAAGGAAGAAGAAGCCAACATTTGTCTCATGGCAAACTCAGAAACAGATGAGGTAAGCATCACTGATTTATGTCCTTCTTGTGAAGAGTTAGAAATAGAATTTGACAATCGCTTGAATGACTTAAATACTTTAGCTCAAAAATGTGGTTTTCTTAAAAACCAAAATTATGAAATAAAGAAACTGAATAAGGAACTTCAAGCCAAGAATAAAGAATTTCAAAAAATCATTTTAGACTTGCAGCAGTCAAATAAAAAATTGTCTGAGCAACAAAACACTTTAAACAAAGAGAATGTCAAAATCCATCCTCCTGAAGAGGACACAAAAAAGGACTTGAAAATCAAAGTTGAAGAACTAAAAAAATGACATTACCAACTTTGTCAAATCCACAGAAACATTTAAAAATATTATGGGATCTCAATCTGGTATATTTGACAAAGCTGGAATTGGTTTTAAAAGTTCTCAAAAACAAAAACTATATGAAAATTTCTTTCTGCCAAAGAACCTAGAGGATAGACCTAAGTGCACTTTTTGCAAAAAGCTTGGACATACTATCAAAGTATGTCTTACTAAGAAAAAAGCTGAAAGTAACAGAAGGAAATGTTCATTTTGTAATAAGCATGGACATCATGATTCCATTTGCTATCACAAAAAGAAAATCCTTACAAAAGGACTGACTAACCATCAAGGACCCAATTCTATATGGGTACCTAAGTTTCTTCTTAAGCATGACACAGGTACATCCTCTGATCAACAAAAGAAAGCCCTGGTTCTTGGACAGTGGCTGCTCAAGGCATATGACAGGAGATAAGCATTGCTTTATCTCTTTGGAATCAAAAGATGGAGGATCAGTTACATTTAGCAACAATGATAAAGCTCAAATCAAAGGAACAGGGTTATAGAATCTATAATCTTAGAACTCAAACTGTGGAGGAATCCATGCATGTTATTTTTGATGACTTGTGCTTAGAAAACATGGATAAAAGTGAAGAAGATGAAAATACATCCTCTAAAGTTCACAACCCAGATGAGGAGGACATTTCTGATCCAACCTCTCAGCAGCCTCCAAGAGGATGGAAGACTATAACATATCATACTCCAGATCTGATCATAGGTGATACTGCTGATGGAGTTAGAACAAGGCAATCATTGAGAGAAGATTCAATCAACATGGCCATGATATCTCAAGTTGAACCAAAGAACATTGATCAAGCCATAAGTGATCAACCATGGATGAATGCCATGATGGAGGAGCTGTCTCAGTTTGAAAGAAACAAAGTGTGGAATCTTGTGCCCCATCCTCTGGAAAAATCCATCATTGGAACCAAATGGATCTTCAGAAACAAACTGAATGAGGATGGAGAGGTCATACGAAATAAAGCTAGATTAGTGGCACAAGGTTATAACCAACAAGAAGGAATTGACTATGATGAAACATTTGCACCTGTTGCAAGACTCGAAGCAATCAGAATCCTCTTAGCTTATGCCACACATAAAGGAATAAAACTGTATCAAATGGATGTCAAAAGTGCCTTCTTGAATGGATTCTTAAATGAAGAAGTGTATGTTCACCAACCTCCTGGATTCAAGGATAAACAGAAACCAGATCATGTGTACAAGCTCTCAAAAGCTCTTTATGGATTAAAGCAAGCTCCTAGAGCTTGGTATGAAAGGTTGAGTTGCTTTCTGAAAGAGAATGGCTTTTCAAGAGGTCAGATTGATACTACTTTGTTTAAAAAGATTCATAATGAGGA